>CM018041.1:26082958-26435747 GCA_008638375.1 Nyssa sinensis | reverse complement strand
ACGACGTATACCCCGGAGGACTTGAGGATTAGAATGCTACAATATCACGACATCTATCCTACCAAACCTAGTAATGCTAGGAAATGATTGGAGCATTAAGTCAAATTCTTAAGCTCAGTGGTATCAAAAAGATTTGGTGTTGAAACAGTTTTGTAATAGTGGTTCATGGGAGATGAGATTGATGCACCGGTATTACTAATGCCAAATAGAGTAAATCCTAACATGATAGATACACTTATATGTGAATTCTGACCGTTGATCTTTTACAGCGAATTGGGAGATGATTAGGCTACTGTACCAGTAGTCGCAGCTATTATTTACAGTTGTTTACAAATGCTCAATATTGTTAAATATTACTCTACATACTGATTATAATTTCAACATTTACTGCTAGCTGAACATAGAGACAGAACTCTTAAGGTATATGTTAACTGTTCAAGGATGATAATTGATGATAGATGTTATGCATGAAATAAGTAGAGTATGTAACATAGATATACGACTGTTAGATTGACATATTATTCACTTGTAAAATTAAAAGATATTGATGAGCCAAGTGATTTCATAATTAATAAATTTCAGGGAACAATGATAGAATAAATATAAGATTTATAATCTTTAGAATGAATTACATACTGTTATAGATAAGAATGATTACTGGATAGACGAGATTGAATGATTACTGGATAGACGAGATTGAATGATTACTGGATAGACGAGATTGAATAAACGTCAACTCTTGAAAGAATCATTATCACTGAATACTATACACTGGGGAATCATTAGAAATGAACAATGTACATAGAATATAGGAGGTACAGATCATAAGTGTATAGTTTAACTGATCCAAGAAAGAACTTGGTGTATTGAAACACATTAAATGAATTGGGGCTGTCGAAAGACAAAAGCAAGTTAAGATAGCAACAGTCACCTAGTCTTGGAAAACGACTATATATTAAAATGAAAATGGATGATTATTGACTAGTGACCCGTAAGGATAGTAGTGTACTTAAGGATAAGTGATGAGAATTTTTGAGATTTGACATTGACAATACTGAAGGAGGTTTCGATAACTGATATAGACAGAGAAGTGGAACTTGAGTAGGAAATAGTAGTCATACTTAAAAGAAATTGGAGGGAATCATAGCAATAATGAAATAAATAATCCGTAATGATTATTTTGTCTTATGAAGGTACATAATGAATATCCATTGGGTTACAAGTTGATGATTGTTATATATGTAAGGGAACTTAAGGAGGTAAGTATAGGGGAGTTGATATTCTAAATAAATTGATGACGTACCGGGAAATATGAAGAGTCTTGAGTAAGATATAGATAGATCAACGAGGTTTCAATGGGAGATACTAGTTAAGCTTGGAAGGAATCATAGTAATATTGGATCTAGAAATCCCTGAGATTGTTTTATCTTATGGAACCACGTACTGGATATTTATTGAGTTATAGTTGATGATTGTTCTGTACTGAGGGAGCCTTAAGAATTAAATTACTATATCTAGTCTATAGATTTGATGGTTAGGGTTGAACGATCAATCTATATTACGAGAGTTATTGAGAATTGAAATTCTATTTACGGATTAGGAACTTGTTGATTTTCTATACAGTGAGAATATGTGAGAATTAAATTATGTTTCATAATAAACGAGGGAAACGATTAGTGCTCATTGAGGGATAGAATGTAATATAGAATTGGAAACATGACGCTTTGAAAAGTAGTGAATCTGACAGTAATATCTAAATGAAATGAAAATACCTCGAAAAGGTAATAAATTAACGGTGATATCTAGATAAAGGAATGACACCTTGAAAGGTGATACAGGTGATGAGTAACAGTTAATCAAAATACATTATTGGAAAATGATACTTTTAGGGTTACTTATGATTGGTCTATCTTCTATGTTATGTTACACATTTAATGTGTTCCCATATGTTACTAACTGACTGTAGGAACTGAACGCCTGGACCATTGACTCATTGCTTACGTGATCGTCAAGAGAACTATCATTGAAACGTGTTAGATACAGGACATGTGAAAATAGACTAGGGATAAAAATACTCTTACATAGCTGACTTGAGGTCAAGGAACGATTAATAGAATAACAGATTGATTGTAGAGGAAATGATACATAGAAGCCGATGTGAACCCTATGAGTTCCACATAATATCATTTCAAATGATATATATACCCTAGATATATTAGTAGACTGAATGGATAGAGTTTTATCAAGCTACGTTTAGAAATTTTAAAATTTCCTTCGTCAAAAGATATCTTAAATTACAGAAGCCGAAAAGAATCATAGGAAGGAAATTGTGTTTCATGGGACGGTTTCGAAGCATACGTGGAATTATAAAGAGGGTAGTACAGTTACAGATGTGACTGTAAAACTTGATCTAATGTGACAGTAAAACTTGATTTGATGTGACTGTAAAACTTGATTCTCAGCAGAACAATCTTTATCTAGTTAATGTAACAGCCTGTTTAAGTTATATTGTGATGTTAAAGAAACCACGAAAACCACCGAGTTAGAACCGTTAAGTTTGGGGACAAACTTATTTTTAAGGGGGTAAGAATGTAATATCCTGACTCGGGATATGACACGTATCCCGAGCTAGGCGATACCGACCTGAGTTGGGTTGGGCCAAAACATGAAACCCCGGACTATAAGACAATTAATTACAAGAATAAAGTTTAAAGTTAAATCGGAATATTTAAACACCCGAATAAACCAACATTTGAATCTTGTATGTAATACGTGCATGCACAAAATTAAATGGAGATGTATATGTAATATCTATACATACATAATGTATCAATGTAATATTATTTATATATGTATATATGTGTATACGGTTGCATATATAGATATATATATATATATATATATATATATATAATAGGTATGTAAAGTGTGTGCCATGTGGGCCTTGCATGATGAGGAGGTGGCAAAGCCACCGAGTGGGAAATCAGCAAGAGAGGGCTAGGGTGCAATGTGTGAGGAGGAGAGAGAGAGAGAGAAAGCTATGTGTGAGGTGTTGTTTGTGCATGGATATGCTGCCACCGCAGCTACAGGTGGCAAGGGCCACCGACTGGGGGGGGGGGTCAGTTAAGGGAAGAAAGAAAGGGTTAAGGAAGAGAGAGTTAGAAAGAGATTGGAAGAGAGATAAAACTGAATCGCAAGAAGTTAGAGAGAGAGAGAACCGATTGAAGCAGTTGAAGGAAATCAGCAACTAAAATAGGTAACCTATTTCATCTTCACCTCTTTAGTTTTACTCCCTGTTATCATAGACTTTGATTACTGAATTGGTAGGACACGAAATAGAAAAGAAAAACAAGAAAAACCAGCACTGGGTTTACGGCTGGAAATGGTGATTTAAAAATAGGTGAAACCAAATCAAGATTTGAACCATAATATGGATAGGAAACGTCTCCAGGGACCCAACGCACTTTGAATCAGCTTAAATGGTCAAGAAATGGCCATTCTGTGGCCAGTTATTCCCTCACCGGTGCAACGCCGAAAACTGGGAATGGGTGCGTGAAACCGGTGATGTTGGAGGTTAAAACCAGTCCTAAAATGTTCCTTACCATTTTAGAATTCATTGGGAAGAAAAACAGTAGATTTTGGACATGAAATCGCTAAGATCCGTAGGGAATTTCGCTATTCCGGCGACTGTGGCCGGAAAACCCACCGGAGAAGACGACCGGATTAACGGGGGCTTCTTCGGGTCAGGATGAGACCGGGTCTGGGTCGGGTCGGGTCGGGTTGAGATCCGACCGACTGCAATACGGGTACCAACACTGTGTCGTTTTGTTTTAAATTTAAAATCAATTGGGCTTGTTTGGTCACGGATATAAGGGATTGGAATTGGGTTGGAGTTGTCCAAACCGTGGATAAGGTGAGAGAATTGGATATCTCAAACCGGTTCTCTGAGGTTAACTGAACCGGTTGGTTCACAGTGGAATAGAACCGGTTTAGGGTTTCTGGTTCTGAACCAACTGGTTCAGACCGCAACTCTGGCTATTTACATTTTGACCCCAAAAGTTATAGATAATTCCACTAAGGCCCAACAGAGAAATGTTAATTTTACAAAAATACCCCTGACTCAAAAGTGGGTCAAACGAGGTCCAAATAGGGCAAATGAATAGTCAATTTTTATTATCTCGCATGCTCTGAGTCCAATCGTGAGGTCCGTTTCACGAGACGGAGTCCCGAAAAGTTATGACTAGTAAAAATGACCAAAATACCCCTGCATCATAGGTGAGTCAAATGGACTCCGATTGAATTAAAGAACTAGTGAATTTTTATTATTCTAAACCTTCCGAATCTATTGGTAATGTCAAAATTATGAAAAGAGGTTCCGAGAACAACGGACATATAAAAGTCTAAATAAGTATTAGAAATACTGATCATAGCAAGGCATAGAATTTAGTGAATAGAAATTATTCTGAAACGTACTTACTGATATATAGGGAACTCAACGGGAAAAGGCAAACCTACAGGAGACTGATTTAGCAACACATTAGAGGTAAGTAGATACCCTTTCTCTTCCATGTGGTGTTATCAAGCCAAGTTTATTCTTTTACTGCCAAACTTGTACTCCTGAGCGTATCTGATGTTATTGTCTCCACAACGTGATATTGTTCTATCTGGTGGACATTGATTTATTGTTGTACCATTGTTATCATGTTGAACCGTGTTTTGAAATGCCTATTGTTATGTTTCCATTGAATCGATGATATTCCATTTTTATATACTCCTATGGAATCATTTATGATCATGAAATGTTTATGTATACTGGATTTGTGCTCAGTCACAATATCCATCCGATGCTTTTAAATTCACTGAAGACCTTCGGGTCGAGTCCGTGAACGGACATATGGCCATACACTGGAATGCACTGAAGGGGGTAAACCGGGCCCCCAAGGACCGAGGGCATATCAAGCCCTGACACAGAACAAAAGCATCTCTTATACGATTGTTCAACTATAATTGTTGAATTACATTGTTCTTGTGATTATCTTGTATTGCGAGATATTCCTTTATTGATTTATTGTGATCAATTATAATGGCAGTACTTTCTTGTTATTGTATTATCGTCGAGAATTCCAGGACATTGTTATGCCATTCCTACTGATTACACATTGTGATCCCACTGTTCATTTGCCACTGTTCACATGTTAAGAGTTTCATGTTGATGTTATGTCCCTTACTCCTAATTGTACATTGTGTTCTATTGTTTATTGGCCCTTATGGCAACTGTTCCCATTGGCTATCATAGCATCTTATTTCTTATGATTGGCTATCATATTCTTGTTCTTGGATTCATATTCTTTTATGATCCTCGATACCAGTGTCGGAGATCTGTATTTACTTGCTGGGCTCTTGTAGCTCATTCCACCCTCCTCATCCCCATTTCAGGTACTGATGCCGCGAGACCCCAGTAGGAGTTTAAAGACATAGAAGGACATTTGGGGAAATGCATCAGTTTATGTTTTAGTTCTCCCATGTATTCACCACCCTCGGGTGCTGGTCATGTTTGGTTCTTATTTTGTTTATGTAGAACCATATTATGTATTGGAAAGACTTTCGCTAACATTGTGTATTGAAAGACTTCCGCTGATGTACTATTACTGATAAGACTTCCGCTGTTATTGTTTTGAGGTTTTAGTACTTTGCATATTAGTACTACGATACAGGAATGGAAAAAGTAGGGACGGCCTTCGGGTCGGCCCCGCGACACGAGATCCGCATAGGGTGGGTTTCGGGTCGTGACAGTATTCATGTATGAAGTCTTTAAGTTTTTGTTATACTCTGTATATGTAACCATGTATGCTATGTATGGAGCAGCCGTATTAGACGGATGTGCATAATTTAAAATGAGAACAGAAAAGAAAAAGTTTTTCACGCTTCCGCAAAACGTATGTTGCACATCTATTCGATACCGCTGCCTATGTGAGCCTTCGCCCAAGGGTCCCCGGACCTAAGGGTGGCAGTCGCGATCCGGTGATCCGCACAGGGTGGGTTTCGAGTCGTGACAGAACCGGTCCGGTCTCTTTGTAAACCAAACGGTTTGGTCGGTTTTACACATAATGCTGATGTCATGATGACGTCAGCCCTAATATTTTAAAAATTAAAATATTCAAACCTCCAAACGTCGCCGTTTAACTAAACCCGTAACCCTTTTGGATCCAGTTTTAACCCAGACCCGTAATCCGACCCATAGCCGACCCGAACAGTGTCATCTTTCCCAAAGGAGTCGACACTGTTCATATCAAAACCCTAATTTTTATAGTTGAAATTTGTGGCATTTTACGACTGCATTTTCTCTATTTTCTTTTCCAAACATCTCCTAGGACCCTAAGGCATGCTTTTTCAATGATTTAGAGCTTCGAATCTAGCTCAAGTGCTCGGTCTAAGTCGTGATAACCAGACCTGTAAATTGGCAGTTCATGCTCATTTCTTGATTATTTTTCATGAGGTTGGGCTTGTTTTGTTCCTCAGTTCAAGGGGTTTCATTCCCCATTCTTAAATATTGATTTAATGTTGAGTTTAAAGGATTGGGTTTCAAACCTGTAACCTGTAGCTCAATTTTTGGGGGTCGAATCTTGAGCTTCGTGATCGCGTACTAGGGTTTTTAGAGTTTGTGTAGGGTCTAGTTGGGGTCTTGATAAGCCAAATATGGCTTGGCAAGAGTTGGTTCAGACTTGCTTCAAGCAAGGTCCTCCAATGGCAGTTTCTTCTAGGTTTGATATTTTTGGACGTCCTCATGACTTGATTTCATGCTTAATCATGCCTTAAACATATATTAAACATCATACGTGTATAACAAACTTAAAACAGTTCATATTCATGCTAAATTCTTAGAGAGAGAAACTAAAATGTTTTCATGGGTTCACCTTTTTAAGTTGGTTTTTCCCCTTCTTCTATCTCTAAATCTCTTCCTTAGCTCCTTTCTGATTTCTTTCGTAAGAAGCAAGCTTGCTTTGCATGCTTTGCGCTTTTTAAAGAGAAGCAACCAACCCTTCTCTCTCCTCTCTCTCTCTACACGACCTCAGCCTATTCCTAGCCTTTATTTTCAGCCTTCCTTCCAATCTCATAAATTTTGCTTTTCTCCTTTTCAGTTTGCATTTAAAGTTTGGTTGAGATTTTGTGTATATATATGCATATTATACTAAAACACACACTAACTCACTCACTTACACACACATACTAGCCCACACACTAGCTGCAGTCTCCCTTCCCATCACTCCTCTCAAATCAGCCCACTTGTGGCCGTATTTATGTGTAGGTTGATATTTTGAATATATTTATACATATAATATAACACACACACTAACACACATGGACACACACACACACCTTAACTGATACACATACATTCACACACTGTTCACTAATTGCACACACTAATCTATATATATATATATATATATATTTATATTTAATATATATTCACTTGTTTCCATATGTGTGTATATATACATATATACTTTATTTCATACGTACCAAACACACACTTGGTGTGTGTATTTTACTTTATTAGAATATACACATTTAGGATTATATGTATATATGTACTATACACATAATATAATGTATATGGATACAGAATTAATTTTAGCACCCTTCGATCCTCTGTTTATCCATAGTTTATTTTTTAACTACGGCTTGTTACCTCGTAATATGTGCCATATGACCCGATTTTTTGGGTTGGGGTATTACAGCTCTCATGAGGTGGAGATTTGTACCTGGCCACTACTATAGAGACCTTTACCAAAAATTATAAAACCTTACACAAGGGAGTAGGAGTGTAGAGGATTATCAGAAGGAGATGGAGGTGGCTATGAATCAAGCTAATGTAGAGGAGGATCGGGAGGCCACAATGGCCAGATTTTTAAGTGGTCTGAATAGAGACATAGCTAATGTAGTTGAGTTGTAGCAATATGTGGAGATAGAAGACACAGGTGCACATGGCTATGAAGGTAGAGAGGCGGTTAAAGAGAAAGGGGGCAGCAAGGTATACTTCGGCTTCTAGCACTCCTTGGAGACCAAAATGGGATAGAAATGATCAAGTTGTAGCAAGGGGGAAGGCAGAACCACCTAAGGGACAAGATGAGGGAACTAGCAAGAGCAAACCCAAGGTAGATTCCCAACCTTCAAGGAATAGAGATATTAAATGTTTTAAATGTTTTGGTTTTGGGCACATTGCGTCTCAATGTCCAAACAAGCGAGTGATGGTTATGCGTGACAATGGGGAGGTGATGACTGAAAGTGAAAATGATGGTAAGGAGATACCCGAGTTGGTCGATGATAGTGATGATGGAGTGGAATACCTCGTAGAAGGTGAGTCTCTTGTAACTAGGCGTGCTCCCAATACACAAATTAAGGTAGATGATATGGAGCAGTAGAGAGAAAACATATCTCATACTAGATGTCATGTAAACAACAAGGTGTGTAGTATGATTATAGATGGGGGAAGTTGCACCAATATAACTTGTACCACCCTAGTTGAAAAATTGAGCCTACCTTTACGGAAGCATCCTAGACCTTATAAGTTGTAGTGGTTAAATGAATGTGGGGAGGTCAAGGTCAATAAGCAGGTTTTGGTGGCTTTCACCATTGGGAGGTATAGTGATGAGGTGCTCTGTGATGTAGTTCCTATGCATGCTGGCTATATTTTGTTGGGGAGGCCGTGGCAGTATGATAGGAAGGTGATTCATGACAGGTTTAGGAACAAATATAGCTTTGTAAAGGATGGAAAGACAATCAACCTTGCTCATTTAGCCCCAAAATAGGTATATAGGACCAACTGAAGCTTAAAAGTGAGATTGAGGAAAAAAGCAAGAGAACCTACAGAGAGAAAATGAGAGACAAAAATGAGTTTTTATGCAAAAGAAAGTGAGGTTAAGAGGGCTTTCTTAGCAAATTAGCCTATGATTTTTTTTGTTTACAAAGAATCTTATTTTAATCTTGATGAAACTAACCAATCTCTTCCTAGTGTGGCTGTTTCTTTGTTGTAGGAGTTCGAGGATGTATTTCTAGAGGAGATGCCAAGTGGGTTACCGCCCATTAGAGGCATTGAACATCAAATTGATTTTGTACCGAGAGTCATTATTCCAAACTGACCAGCCTATAGGAGTAATCCGGAGGAGACAAAGGAGCTTCAAAGGCAAGTTGAAGATTTGATGAGCAAAGGGTCCGTGAGAGAGAGCATGAGCCCGTGCAATACCAATGCTACTAGTGCCAAAGAAGGATGGGACATGGAGGATGTGCATTGATTGCAGAGCGGTCAACAATATTATGGTAAAGTATCGTCATCCCATTCCTAGATTAGATGATATGCTTGATGAATTGCATGGCTCATGTATTTTCAGTACAATAGATCTTAAAAGTGGATACCATCAAATTAGAATGAAAGAGGGAGATGAATGGAAAATTGCTTTTAAGACTAAATATGGACTTTATGAATGGTTGGTTATGCCATTTGGACTTACAAATGCGCCTAGTACTTTCATGAGATTAATGAACCATGTATTACGTGCATTCCTAGGCAAATTTGTAGTCGTGTACTTTTATGACATCCTAGTGTACAATAAGAACTTAGATGAACATATTGGACATTTGAGATGTGTGTTTGATGTGAAAAGTTGTATGCTAATTTTAAGAAATGCACCTTCTGTATGGATAAAATTATTTTTCTTGGTTATGTAGTTAGTACAAAAGGTATTAAAGAGGATGAAGAGAAAGTCAAAGCCATCAAGGAGTGGCCAACGCCTAAAGGCATCATTGAGGTAAGAAGCTTTCATGGTTTAGCTAGTTTTTATAGGCGTTTTGTTAAGAATTTTAGCACCATTTCTGCACCACTCACTGAAATAATTAAAAAGAATGTTGGACTTCTTTGGGGGGTTAATCAAGTGAATGCATTTGCTAATATTAAAGAAAGAATATGTTCTGCACCTGTGTTAGCATTTCCTAATTTTAACAAAACTTTTGAGATTGATTGTGATGCCTCAGGAATAGGAATTGGAGCCATTTTTTTGTAGGATAGGCGACCCATTGCCTTTTTTAGCGAGAAGCTAAGTGGGGTGGCCCTGAATTACCCCACTTATGACAAAGAACTTTGATATACCACAAACAGACGCACCAATCACCTTGAGACACGTGTGCTTACAGAGTTAATAATCTCGATCATACAGAGCTGATACTTTCGATCATACAGAACAGCTACAAGCCTTAAGGGATTCTCATATATATATATATATATATATATATATATATATATATATATATATATATATCATACAGAGCCGATAAACTCGGTCATACAGTGCAGGCGGAACCTCCAAGGCATTCTCATGCACATATCTTCCAGACCTTATGCTTTGGGCAATATTCATTCAACATTTCACATGGTTCCGACCATATGGCTTCCTTAACAACTGCTAAGCAGGGAATAAGGAAACAATCTTCGACATGGAAACTACTATCTACAATTATCTCCATCTACGACTCAATACTCCACAAGGTAACTGCAATCTCCGATGATCAAATCCCTATATTCATGGCGTCGAATCCTAATCAACTTAGGAAGGCCACGACCTATAAATTAAACCCTAAAGGTACGCTTTATTTTTATGCTCATTCTTTGACTTTCAATACAGTCTTTCAATTCCATTTACTTACTTAAGCATCGGAGCGGCTACCGCCGGAGCCAATCCGGTGGTCCTCTGATCATCTTTCTGAGTGTTCTACAGGTCACGGAGCCCATACTTATTGCGAGTCGAAAAGTGTAGCATCAGTTTGGTGCCGTCTGTGGGAACGACTAATCTCCAAGTGCTCTATTCACAAACTCATATCTTTCCTCACCGGAAAACTATGGCCCCAAATCTCCGACCGTGACAGAATACTCAGATTCCGCAAAGCTCTCAACGTTGGCCGCCTGCTCCACAAGCAAGGGGGCCAACGGTTAATCCCATGTGACAAGAGATCGAATCGATCAAACGACACAACGAACTGGTGCAGGAACAGTTGCTTGCCATCACTAGAACGCTGGTAACGCTCACACAGAATCAAGGGATGAACCCTCCTAACCCACCGGTCAACGTTGCTACGGGAACTCAACCCCCTGTTACCACGGAGAATGAAGAGCCCCATGAGCAGGCTCCAAATAACCAGCCCGGGCACCCCCAGGGTGTTGCCCACGTTGGCAGAAGATCCACAGCCGTCAGCAGCTCCAGGCTGGGGAACATCAGCCTTCGTCCCTGACGTCTATTACCGGAGCACTACTCGAGCCCCAACTCCAAGGGCTTCGGGAGCACATCCGGCACCACAGGAGCCTCATCCCCATGCAGCACCAATCCCTCCGGTTCGTAACCCTCCTCCGTTCGAGGGACATACTTAACCCTACTACCCTGAAACCGAGGCTGTCAGGTAGGGTTCGCAAGATGTCAGACTCAGAGACCCGCGGAGGGTAGAGGAAATTGCCGAGTCTATGGACCGAACAATTTCCTTGAGAGGACCTCAGAACCCTCCAGAGAAAGACGAGTTGGCCAGGCTGCTCGGAAGACTGGCCACCCCATTCACTCACGCCATCATGTCAGAAGAAAGGCCCAGAAAGTCCATGGTGCCAAAGTTCACATTGTACGACGGCTCTAGAGACCCAGCAGATCATCTCTCGCACTACCAGCATACAATGGCCCTCCACGGGGCCTCTGATGGTTTTATGTGCCGAACTTTCATCACCAGCTTGAAGGGAACTGCTCTGAAATTGTTCCACAACCTCCCTCCGAACTCAATTATGAGCTTCTATGAGCTCGGTAGACAATTTTTGGACAGGTTTATGACCAGCAGAAGGCTCAGAAGGGGACCAGAGTTCCTTTTAAATGTCAAGCAGACTAAGGAGGAGTCCTTCAGAGCCCACATTACGCACCTTAACTGCTGGGCTTTCCCACGGTGGCTTCAGAGACTCCTTGACAAAGAGCCCTCTAGCCGACATGGCGGCACTAATGGATCGGGCCAGGAAATACATCAACCTAGAAGAGGCCAACCGCATATCCCAGAAGGGCAAAGACCAGACCCAAAGGGATAATCCAAAGAGGGAGGATCACAAGAAGGAGGACCACAGAAGAGACTCCAGCAAGAAGACGGCCAGGAGCCCAGAGAAAAGAACAGCACCCAGAGCTGTGTACAATTCCGGACCAAGGGAATTCACTAACTTCACTCCTTTGAACACTACACCGAACCAGGTACTCTGGCAAATTCGAGATCGGAAGAACCTGAGGTGGCTAGAACCAATCAAAGGAGATCCCAATCTACATGACCAAAGTAAGTATTGTAATTTCCATAAAGATCATGGACATACGACTAACTCATGCAGGACCCTCCGGTATGAGATAGAGCAGCTCATAAAGAAGGGGCGTCTTCGGGAGTTCGTGAAGCAAGACAGAAGGCAGAACCCCCAAGAGGACAAGCCTCAACAACGGCCAGACCAGAGGCCCGAGCAGAGGTAGGAGCAGAGGGAAGGACGAACCGAGCCTCAGAGGCAAAACAACCATGTCATCTACGTCCTCCATGCTGACTCCCCTATCACAGGAATGTCCAACAGGGCAAGAAAGAGATATCCTCGGGAGGCCAGAGCTGCCCTGAACGTACTACAGATCTCCAACGTGGAAAAAAGGCTCAAGCCAGCACCGGAGATCCAATTCACTGAACAAGATCTAGTAAGGGTACACTGCCCTCACAGTGATGCCCTCGTCATCACTCTCAAAATTGCCAACTTCGAGATCAGGAGAGTCCTGGTCGATACTGGCAGCTCCGTCAACATACTGTTCTATGAGCCACTTAAACAGATGGGTATGGACCACGACAACATCAATCCTACTACTACCGTGATGGCAGCTTTTGATGGCAATCTCAGTACCCCGTTGGGGAGAATCGACCTTCCTACTACAGTAGGAGAAGGAGAAGAGAAGAAGACCACCATCTCGGAGTACATGGTGTTGAATATGAAATCTCCCTACAACGTCATAATCGGGAGACCTTGGTTGCACCAGATAGGGGTGGTCACCTCGACCCTCCATCAATGTCTGAAGTACGTCCACAACCAGAACGTTCACTCTGTTAGAGGGTGTCAGCCAACCTCCCGAGAGTGCCATGCTATTGCCCTCAAGGAGAAGGCCACCAAATAGCAATTACAGTACACTCGGGACTGTGCAGATCCAGTTCTCACCAACACTCCCGAGGTGAAAAGTTGCCCATCCAGCATTGAAGAACCCTTAAGCCCAAGGGGACGTGACAGCCGAGCTAAACCTATTGGCGAGCCCATCAAAGTGTTGGTCAGTTCAGAAGCAGAGGGGCGTTATTTGTATATCGGCCCAGATCTGACGCACACCGAGCAGGAGAACATAGTCAGGTTTCTAAAAGATAACCTCTCTATATTTGCTTGGGAGACCAGAGACATGGAGGGTACAGACCCTAGCCTCATAACTCACAAGCTGATGGTAGATCCAGATCATCCACCAGTCAGATAGAAGAGAAGACCGATTGCTCCTGAACGGCATCGGATTATAAATGAAGAAGTCCAGAGGCTGCTTGAAGCCAGGATGATACGAGAAGTGTTCTATCCCGAGTGGCTAGCCAACACCGTGCTGGTCAAGAAGAAAAATGCCAAGTAGAGAGTCTGCGTTGATTATACGGACCCCAATAAGGCATGCCCCAAAGATAGCTTTCCACTGCCAAGGATAGACCAACTGGTTGACGCTACTGCATGGCATGAGCTTCATGGATGCCTACTCTGGGTACAACCAGATCCAGATGTACCCTCCAGACCAAGAGAAGACAGCCTTCATAACCGAACGAGGGCTCTACTGCTATAGAGTAATGCCTTTCGGTTTAAAGAACGTTGGAGCCACTTATCAGCAGTTAGTGAACAAGATGTTCAGCCCACTGCTCGGTAGTACCATGGAGGTATACATCGACGACATGCTGGTTAAGAGTCTGCAGAAAGGTAGTCACCTCCAGTACTTAGCCCAGACCTTCGATATCCTCAGACAGCACAAGATGAAGCTCAACCCCTCGAAATGTACCCTCGGGGTTACGAAGGGAAAATTCTTGGGATACATTGTCTCTCAGAGGGGTATCGAAGCAAACCCCACTCAGATCCAAGCTCTGATTGGACTGAAGTCACCAAGAACCAGAAAGGAGATTCAGGCACTGAATGGCAGAATCGCGGCACTAAGCAGATTCATCTCCAAATCCACTGATCGCTGCCTACCTTTCTTCAAAGCTTTGAAGGGCAACAAAGCTTTGCAGTGGACGGAAGAGTGCGAGAAAGCTTTTCAAGAACTAAAGGAGTATCTAGCCTCTCTAGAGCTTCTGCCAAAACCAGTGTAGGGAGAAAAGTTACTCTTGTACCTTGTAGTTTCTGAAAACGCGGTCAGCTTCGCATTAGTCAAACAGGACAGTGGAGTACAGAGGCCCATATTCTACGTCAATAGGGCACTACTTGACACGGAAAAAAGATATCCAGAAGTAGAAAAGCTAGCCTATGCCTTGGTCATATCAGCTCGAAAGCTCCGAGCTTATTTCCAAGCCCATCCAATTGAAATCCCAACTGCCTATCCTCTGAAGTCAATACTAAGGAAACCTGAGGTATCGGGGAGATTAGTGAAGTGGCCTGTAGAGCTAGGGGAATTCGACATATCATATGTACCCCGAAACTCCATCAAAGGGCAGGCCTTGGCTGATTTTGTTGTCGAGTTCTCCCCGGCACTTCAAGATAAAGCACAGCTCATCGAAACTTCAGTAACCTGGCTGCTCTACATCGACGGATCGTCAACCGATCAAGGATCGGGAGTAGGCGTGGTACTGCAGTCCCTTGATGGGCTCACGTCAGAAAAAGCAGTCAGCCTGGGATTCAAAGCTTCCAACAATGAAGCAGAATATGAAGCTCTAATCTTAGGCATGAAGCTTGCCTTGGAATGTGAGGCTCAGAACCTCAAAGTCTTCTCAGACTCACAACTGGTGGTAAGCCAAGTCATGGTAGAATTCGCCATTAAAGATGATAGGATGCTCCAGTACTTCGAACGGGTGAACCACTTGAAGCATTCCTTCCAGGCATTCACTATCCAGAAAATTGAAAGAAGCCAGAACTGCAGAGCAGATGCTTTGGCTAACATGGCGTCCCGCCTAAAGTCTGAAGCAAACTCCACAGTAAAAATCTCCTATCAGCCAGGGCCTAGCATAGAGGAAACCCAAGTTGCTCAGATTGCTGAACTGCCCCAGAATTGGATGACTCTAATCCTCCAGTACCTGCAATCCGTGCTCCTCCCAGAAGACAAAAACAAAGCCAGGAGAATCCGAATCAGAGCGGCTCGGTACCTGATCCTGAACAACAAGCTGTACAGAAGGTCGTATTCTCAACCTCTGTTAAAATGCTTAACTCCAGAAGAATCACAATATGTTTTGGCTGTGAAATACACGAGGGAATTTGCGGGAATCACAATGGGGGTAGAACTATAGCTCACCGAGCTCTGTCTCAGGGCTATTACTGGCCTAGCATGCTAAAGCAGGCTAAGGAATATGTTTAGAAGTGCGACAAATGCCAAAGATTTGCCCCATATCAACATTAGTGTCATCACGAGCTCAACCCGATTCCTAGTCCTTGGCCCTTTGCTCTGTGGGGAATGGACATCGTGGGTCCATTACCAAGGGCTCCACCAAACAGGAAATATCTCCTGGTAGCCATTGACTACTTCTCTAAATGGGCCGAAGCTGAACCTCTAACACATCTCACAGAAAAGGAAGTTGAGAGCTTCACTTGGAACAACATTGTGTGCAGGTTCGGCATACCACGTGTGATTATCTCCGACAACAGGACACAGTTCACTGGTAAAGGCTTCAAGAAATTCTGTGAAAATCTTAATACTAGGCAACACTTTGCCTCTCCAGGCCATCCACAATGAAATGGGCAAGCAGAGGTCACCAACCGAACGATCCTTGACGGGTTAAAGAAAAGGTTGGAACAAGCCCAAGGAAAGTGGGCAGAGGAACTCCCTGGAGTTCTTTGGGCCTACAGAACCACCAGAAGAACTCTCACCTCTGAAACTCCCTTCTCACTGGCTTATGGTACAGAAGCAGTAATTTCGGTTGAGATCGGTATGCCAACCCTGAGGACTGAAGCCTTCGAGCAAGAATCCAATGATCAGCAACTGATAGAAAACTTGGATTTGCTTGAAGAAAGAAGGGATCAAGCCAGCATCAGGATGGAAGCCTATCAACAGAGAATGGTTGACAAATCCAAGGTTGGACTCAAGACGGTCAACTTTCAAGTCGGAGACTTAGTGTTAAGAAGAGTCTTTCAAAACACCAAGGATCCCACTATGGGGAAACTGTCACCAAACTGGGAAGGCCCCTACAAAGTAACGAAGGTTGTTAGGCCTACCACCTACTGGCTAGAAGACATGACTGGGAAGCCTATCCCTAGGCCATGGAACGTGGAACATTTACGGAAGTATTATCAATAGAGATGTTTCTTTCTTTTACTTCCATGGAATGTTCATCTATAATGCACAGGCCTCCAGAGCCTGGTCCATAATGTACAAGTCTTAGTACTTGGTCCATCTATAAATGCACAGGCCTCCAGAGCCTGGTCCATAATGTACAAGTCTTCGGACTTGGTCCATCTATAATGCACAGGTCTTTCCAGCCTGGTCCATCTTTAACACACAGATTCTATGATCCAGCCCATCCAAAGACAGAAGTTCCGAACGTCTACAAACTAAAGTTTCCTAGATCGGGACACCTCAGATCTGATACTTAGATTATTTGGCTTATCTATCAACAAGCAACAAGTACTATGATACCGAGCAGGTGTGAAGTACTTTGATTCAAGACTTCTACAAAGTTTCTTTGATCTATTCTTAGAACAGTCATATATCAGAAGTGCATGAAAAGTTGTTTTAACTTCAGAAGAGCACATTCAAATACAAAGAATATCAGATTTGAGAAGAAGGAACTCAATTTTATTGATGATTCAGAAGATTTACATCAGTACAAGAAGACTGGAAACAGAACAAGTACACAAAAGGCTACAACAAAGGCAAACACTATACGACATCATGGCTTTCTGCCTCGGACGACAAAGGGGCACAAGATCCAAACTTCCATTACCGCCGCCGCCGGCTCCATTTGAAAGGAAGGAATCCTGAACCCCAATCTGCATCAAGAAGAGCCCAGGCCATTTCATTCTCACTATCATTGATCTCAAGACCAACGGATGATGAGGGCTCTGGGTCTCAGGGGACCTCCATTCATCTCCCTCAAAGCAATTGTCACACCCCAGCCGATTTGAGCAAGGGTCTCTACCAAGACACAAAGGGAAGGAGGCATCCCACCTTCGTCTTCATTACCAATACTCCAAGCCTCGGTTGAATCAAGGAGGGTCCACCTCCCATCGGAGAGATCTCGACCGGATGCTAAGATGGACAAGAAGATCTTAGCCTCCTCTAATCCTTCCTTGGAGACTGAATCAAAGGGAAGGTTAACTCTCGGCCACAGTTTAATCATTCCTAACTCGGACTGAAAATCGTCAATCATCTCCGGGCAAACGATGAGCCTCTAAAAGGCATTCAAAATTCTCTCCGATGGAGGAACAGTATGGGAACACAAATAAAAGATGGGGGCAACCTTATGCTTTTCCTTCCTATATATAGACCCTCGAAGCCCAAAAGTCACCCAGACGAACCGTCGCAACGGTTAAATCAAGGGTTGGTCTCGAAAACCCAAAAGACAGCTGTATAAGTGGATGACGTATAGGATCGTCCTTTCGAATACTTAGGCGACAAGATACAAGGTTTCCCCAAGCATACCGAACTGATCAAAGCAGATAAGGTCCGATCCACCTTTTACCTTCCATCTAACATACAGACCTCATAGTCTTTGCCATTCCGTTGATCCTTGACGGACCACGTGTATGACAAAAAGCCTTCAGTTCGGATATATATCAGTCCAGGTCTGAATGATTTAGGAGGCAAAAGTCTCCATCATCAGAGCAACAGACACAAGACACCGTTCTTACTACAGGACTTAGGTTCAGAACAAGCTGCCTCAGAATTCCTCAGAAATTTACTCTTAATAAATATGTGGCACAAGATCATCGTCAGATCCTTATATGTCAGATTGAAATTGCTTTCCTACCTTATCTAAAGAGGAAGAAGCAATCAGAACTTGTCTACAATCATTATCTTATCGCAACATGCAGTTCGGAAGATAACTGCCAATTCATGGAAACTGATCTAGAGGGGTCCAGAACAGCCTTACTTGCATCAATTTCTCACATCAACAACAAATTCAAAGGAAATACTACATGGTTCAACCAAGCACAAGAGAAGACATTTGATGAAGAAAATCTGTTTCATTGTAGAAGTCTGTTACATTGAAGTTCAAAAAAAAAAAAAAACAACAAAAACCTAAGCGAAGCATATTTCAAGCCTAGTCGGCAGGCTTAACGGCTGGGAGGGGATCGGTAGGAGTAGCATTAATTGTCTCACTTGGGACGACAACTTCGGTTGGAGCGGCAGGAAGAACATCGACCACCTCATTCGGAACTGCAACCTCAGGAGGGGTAACCCCTGGAGGCACAATCGAGGATATGTCGAAGTCGAGAAACTTGGCAAGGAACCTATCTCGGAAGTTGTTGAAGCCAAACAAAATCAGGGTGGTGGCCATTCCTTCCAGTTCCATCCTCATCTCCATCTCATTATCCACCTTGGCTTGCTCCACCGCATCGTCAACTCCCTCTTCAGCCTCTTTTCCCGCTGAATAGCAAGGTCCTTCTCCGACTCCATCACGATCAGAGAATTCTGAAACTCCTTTAGCTTCTCTGCAGAATCGTGGGCCTCCGACTGGGCAGTGCCAAGCTGAAGCCTAAGCTCGTTCAGCTCGGTCTTGAGTTGATCAACCTCCTCTGAAGGAGGAGAAACCTCTGTCAAGGCAGAAAGGGTGTGCAGAGCCTACTAGCGTACGAAGCACACAAGTTCAGTACCAACCAAAACATTTGGAAAAAAGGGAAAGAAGATAAAGACCCGAAGAACTTACCTTGCCTTGAAGAGAAGCCAGGTCAGCAAGAAGCTTCTCCGGCTTCTGAGGCCTAATTTTGCTTGAGCCTTTGGCCCAAAAGTCCTCCAGAATCTTTTTGGCCCCCACAGCATTAAGGGCCACCGAGGATGACGCCCCCTTGCCCGCTTGCTTGGAAGGGGCTGGGGGGACCATAGAAATGGGGGCAGGTGCCTCTCTCTCCACCTCAATGGGGTCAGGAGAAATCGAGAGTATCCTCCTCCTCTTCGCTTGGATGGGAGGGTCCACTAGGGAAGAAGCTTCCCCCGCTGCCACAGATGAAAATGGCTCGGTTCCCACCGTGCCATCATGTTCTTTGCAAGCTCCTCAACGCTTCCTCTAGGCAGCCATTAATTTATCAGGATTGACAATGGAGGAATGGTGTCGATTGCTGGGCTTTAAGAGCTTCTTGTATTGCTTTTGAATCGCAGGGGAGAATTTTGGTCTTCTCCACATGCTCCTAACTGCACAAAAAACACAGAAATTGATCAGTTCAGTAATTGGTGTACAAAAAGAAGTCAACACAGCCACGGGAAAATTGGGCCTCACCCTTTCGCCCAGTAGTAAGAGGGAATGCTGAAGGTTGGCCTTCGAAGTCCTTGAATTCCCATCCTCCTTTATGAAGAAATACCACTTCTTCCAGGTCTTGTTGGAAGAGGGCACAGGAAGTAAGGGATCTGAACCTACTATCAAAAGACATGTAATAAAGGCCTTTCGACTTATGAAGTTTTAGATCCATATTACGACGGATCAAGTCAAGAGACACATTGACATTATTCATATGCCCCAACACAGTGAAGCTCAACAGATGTCTCCAACTGTTGAGGTTCAAGTCTGCGGGGCAAAGGTCGAACCAACAAAAGAATTGTTTTATAATATCAGGAAGGGGGAAGTGTCAATCCCATTTCAAACCAGGTTAGATAGGCGCAGACTTCCCCCTCTCTAACATCGCTTGGGCGATCCCGAGAGTCAGAGAACCTGCAAGTAACATTGGAGGGAAGATTGAATTTCTCCCACAACTCCGTCAACATTTTCTCAGTGATGGCACTCTCACCCTCCTCTCTGTAACCGGATCGACTAGAGGTCTCACTAGCCCTATTCGGGGGCTCATCAAATGCATCAACAATCCTAACCCCTGGGCTAGAGGGGGGCTCTACCAATCTATTCTCATCATCATCGATATAAGGAAGATTCACTAACTGAAGTTAAGGGATGGTCCCAGAAGGACTGCCCGAACTAGAGGGTGACTCAAGACCAGACATGGTGAATAAAAGAAGGAAATGAAGCAAATGAGAAGGAATGTAGAAGGGGACTAAAATCAAACCTGAGATCAAGAAAGGACTATGAACACCGGATATCCTTCAAACTTCAAAATATGTCAATTGGCGGTGGCAGCCTCTGGTACTGTAGAAGCAAGTGCAGAAGAAAGGTATACAAGACCTTTCCCTCTCTTTATATACACATTCGAAATATGAGCCTCCCAAGACGAGCCGACACAACGGTTGAAGATAATGACGGCTTCTCAAGTATCGGCTGCGCAATAAATGACTCATTAAACCGACGTCTCGAGAAATGGAGAGAGAAAACGTATGACTCTTCACAAAGCCCATAACCCTAGTTAAGCCCTAGCTTCTAACTAGGGCTCGGGGGGGGGGGGGGGAGTAGCTGATATACCACAAACAGATGCACCAATCACCTTGAGACACGTGTGCTTACAGAGTTAATAATCTCGATCATACAGAACAGCCACAAGCCTTCAGGGCATTCTCATATATATATATATATATATATATATATATATATATATATCTTACAGAGCCGATAAACTTGGTCATACAGTGCAGGCGGAACCTCCAAGGCATTCTCATGCACATATCTTCCAGACATTATGCTCTGGGCAATATTCATTCAGCATTTCACATGGTTCCGACCATATGGCTTCCTTAACAACTGCTAAGTAGGGAATAAGGAAACAGTCTTCGACATAGAAACTAATATCTACAATTATCTCCATCTACGACTCCATACTCCACAAGGTAACTGCAATCTCCAATGATCAAATCCCTATATTCATGGCATCGAATCGTAATCAACTTAGGAAGGCCACGACCTATAAATTAAACCCTAAAGGTACGCTTTATTTTTATGCTCATTCTTTGGCTTTCAATACAGTCTTTCAATTCCATTTACTTACTTAAGCATCTGAGCGGCTACCGTCGGAGCCAATCCGGTGGTCCTCTGATAATCTTTCTGAGTGTTCTACAGGTCACGGAGCCCATACTTATTGCGAGTTAAAAAGTGCAGCATCAAACTTTAT
Organism: Nyssa sinensis; assembly: GCA_008638375.1. Lineage (NCBI taxonomy): Eukaryota > Viridiplantae > Streptophyta > Magnoliopsida > Cornales > Nyssaceae > Nyssa > Nyssa sinensis. Next base: position 26,414,299 of record CM018041.1, on the reverse strand, counting down.
GCTCTTGTTCGCGCTCTAGAGAACAAGAGCATAAGTATGGGCTCCATGAGCCAGGTGGTCAATACCACTGTTCAATATAAGGGCTTTGCCCATGAGTATGTGGCTCCATGTGTGAAAGATAACAATGTGGTGGTTCAACCCCCTCCTGAGGTTCTGAATGAAAGGAATAAAATTTTTGCTACAACATTTGTGGGCTATTTTTTGGACCAAAAATTGAATTACCAATGGGTTAACTATGTGGCCTTTCGTCTGTGGGGCAAAGAAGGTTTAGAAGAGGTGTTGACTAAGGGGAGAGGCTTCTTTTTCTTTAAATCTTTGAATCCTATCTCAATGGTAGCCATTTTGGAAGGAGGACCATGGCACTTTTCTGGGCGCCCCATAATTTTACAGAAATGGAGGCCTAAAATGAAACTTTCAAAGGAAGCCTCTAAGACTATTCCCATATAGGCTCGGTTCTATGACATTCCCTTAGAATTATAGACAGCAAAGGGGTTAAGTTATGTTGTGAGTGCTATCGGTAAACCCCTCTGTATAGACGCCGCAACCGAGTAGCTTAGCCGAATCAATTTTGCCGCATATTTGTATTGAAATCGAACTTGGTACGGACCCCCCCAGAACAATTTAAGCTTCAATTGGATGAGGAAACAAGTGTTACTATTTATGTTGAATACCAATGGATTCCTAAGTTCTGCTCTAAATGCAAGAAATTCAGGCATGGTTAAAGTCAATGCAAAGTTCCTACTAAGCAAGTGTGGAAAAGGATATGCAACCTAAGGAAGTAGAGGTGAACTCTAATCCCAATTTGACTAGAGGCCCTAATATTCAGCCAAAGGAAAGCAAACTTAGTGACCGTCCCATCCCAAAGGCAAGTGTCTCTTCTACAAAGCCAAGTGTGAATTTGCAGAATCAGTTCAAGCGTTGTATGAAAGTATCCATATTTAGAAGGTAGGGGATCCGCAGAATGAAGAAGATTTGGTAGAGGAAGAAATAGTCCCAGCTACTCCAGTTGATAGAGGTATGTATGAGCAGAGTGAAGAAACTCAGCTCTCAGGGCTGGATACCACTCATATGTCGGATTCATCGGACATCAGGAGGCAGTTGGTGGATTCTATAGAATTGCTTAAAAAAAGGAACCGGGGTAGTTGCAGTAATAAGGGGAAGAAGCATCAGAAGGGATTAGGGCAAGGCTCTAGGAAGAATTCAAAATTCTCCCGGTTTAAATGATTAATTTAGCTTGCTAGAACATTAGGGGTGTGAATCTCCCCTTGAAACAACAAGAAATAAAGCATCTCGTTAGAGTTTATGCTATTTTGTGTCATGGGTTGGTGGAAACAACACTCAAGCATGCCAATTTTGATAAGGTATTGCACTCTTTATGTCCCAACTGGAGTTTTATCCATAATTATGCTGATGTTGATAATGGTAGAATTTAGATTGGGTGGGATGATGAGGTTCTTCAGATTACTCTTCTTAACTCTTAGAAGCAAGCAATCCATTGCCTTGCCCAAATTAAGGGGAAAGGGATTTGGTTTTATCTTTTAGTTATTTGTGGTCATAACATTTTCATGGAGCGGAGACGGGTTTGGAATAGTTTGTGTCAGCAAGCAACCCTCAACAATGATTTGCCTTGGATTGTCATGGGAGATTTTAATACTGTCTAGTTTAGCAATGAGAGGATTGGTGGTAGTTCGGGTTGGCCTCCTTATATGGAGGAATGTAATAACTGCCTTATCGATCTGAAATTGGAAGACCTTAGGTACACTAGATGCCATTTAACTTGGAACAATCGTCAGTACGGTAATGATACTATCTTAAGGAAGCTTGACCGTGTGTTGGCTAATGATATATGGATGGTGGGTTTCAGTAACTCAGAGGTGGAGTTCTTGCCTTCTCGTGTGTCAGATCATAGTCCTATGATTGTTCGAACTAGAGTTGATTTTAAATGTAAAGGGAGGCCTTTTAAGTTTTTTAACTTATGGTTGGAATGTGAAGCCATTGAGCCAGCTGTCTGCAAAGCTTGGAGTCAGGATATTGAAGGATCTACTATGTTCATTTTGAGTAGGAAGCTTAAAGCAGTGAAAAAAGAATTGAAGATATGAAACCAAGCTAGAGGGAAGATTTCTAGCAACTCTATTAAGGAAGCCCGACGGCATCTCTTTGCAATTCAACATTCTTTGAACTCTAGCCCTCTTGATATTGATTTGAAGAACTAAGAAAAGCTAACCTTGCAGCACTTTACTCAATTGAGCAAGTGGGAGGAAAGCCTGGCGAAGTAGAAGTTGAGGATTCAATGGCTTAATGAAAAGGATCAATACGCGAGTGTTTTTTTTTCCAAAGGATCACTCAGAGGAGAAACCGCAACAAAATCAGAAGTTTACTTAATGAAGCTGGTAACAGGATTGAAGATAGCAAGGAAGTCTCCGCTGCTATTGTGGATTACTACCATGATTTGTTGGGGAAGGTCCCCTCAAACCCTTATCCTAGAAAAGACGAACCCAAATATTTTATCAGCAAAGGTATTTCTCATGCTCAAGCTCAACAGTTAAGTAAGCCCGTAGGAAGAGATGAGATTAAAAAGACTTTGTTTAGCTTGCGATTCGATTGACGCAATCTGCCTTTGTGTCGGGAAGGAGTATCAGTAATAATATCTTTCTTGCCTAAGAGCTCATACATAATTATCACAAGGAGAGGGGCACCCCGAGGTGCGCAATGAAAGTTGACATTCGGAAGGCTTATGATTCGGTTCAATGGGATGTGCTTGATTTGATGATGTTTCCGGCCACTTATGTTCAGTGGATCAAGGCTTGTTTTACTGCTCCTGAGTTTTTCTATCTCCACCAATAATGCTCTAAGGTTATATCAAAGGGGCCCGTGGCTTATGCCAGGGTGACCCCTTCTCTCCCTACTTATTTGTTCTTGCTATGGAGGTCTTTTCTATGATGTTGAGGCAGAAAGTAGATCAAAAGGTGAATTTGAAGTACTATTGGAGATGAAAGCAGCCCAAAATCACCCACTTGTGCTTTGCCGATGATCTTATGTTATTCTACAATGGCGACCTCAACTCTACTTCAATCTTGAAGGATACCATTGAAGAGTATGCAAAATTCTCGGGGTTAAATCTGAATGAGGCTAAGAGCAACATCTTCTTCTCTAGAGTTTCCACCCAAGGCATAACATAATGGAAGCAGTGGGTTTTCAAGAGGGGAAGTTACCTATCCATAACTTGGGGGTGCCTTTGATTTCTTCCAAGCTAAAGGCAATTGATTGCAAGGTGCTGGTTGATCGGATTTTGTCCAAAGTTAAAACCTGGTCTTCCAAGTATCTTTCCTTTGTGGGTCATTTACAGCTCATCAAGTCAGTCATTTTCAGCATGTAGGTTTATTGGACCTCGCATTTTGTGCTCCCGAAGAAGATTATCTGGGAAATCGGGAAGACTATAAGGGCTTTTTCTCTGGTCTGGTCCATATTTGAAGTCTTCTAAAGCCAAGGTTACTTGGGATGATGTCACTTACCCTAAAAGGGAAGGTGGGTTGGGGATTAAGAAGCTAGCGGATTGGAATAAAGCTGCAACCTTTAAGCATCTCTAGCGGCTGAGTGATCCTTATAGCTCTTCTTTGTGGGTTGCTTGGATTCGCGCTAAAATTTTGAAACAAAAGCATCTTTGGGAGGCTACTTGTCTAGGGGTTTACTCTTGGGTGTGGAGGAAGTTGATGAAGCACAGAGCAAGGGTTAAATTTTTAATTCGGCACAAGGTGGGAAATGGTCAGCATACTTCCCTTTGGTTTGACTATTGGCTCCCATCGGGCGCTATTTGGGAGGTTATGGGAGATCGAGTTATCTATGATTCTGGGCTTTCTAGATCCTCCCGGGTAACCCTCATCATCGCAGGGAATGAGTGGAGGTGGCCTAGTGCTAACTCTTTTATTTTTTTGATAGGTAAAAAGATATATAAAAGAAGAAAATAAATACAAGATTAAGAGGGCATACCCTCGAACAAGCTAAAAGGAAGGAGAACTACTACAGGCAGAAGGGCTCACGACCCCAAGCAGAAAGAAACCAAGACTAAACAGAAAATAAAACAGAACAAGAGGGCATACCCTCGGACAAGCTAAAAAGGGAAAAAAAACAAGAAATACAAGAGCTCTTGGCCCATGCTGAGAAACATTACACATTAAAAATACTACAAGGTAAAGACCAAGTACACTGGAGATGTCTATTGGAGAGAGAGTCCTGAATCCCTCTTGAAGTAGTGAGCCTGCCACGGATCATGTCCTGAGTTTGAGCTATGATGGCCTTTGAGTTTCTCTCGATCTTGGTGAACAATCTGCTATTTCTTTCACACCAAATGTTGTAAATTGTACAAGCAAGAGTGAGCCGGCCTAAAATGGAGGAAAAGGACTTACCTTTGAAAGAATTGGTGGCCCAAAGAACAGTCTGATGCCAGTCCCCATTTGGGCTTTGAAATCCACTTTTAGAGAGCAAGTGGGACCATATGTTGGAAGTGAAGGAACAAGAAAAGAAGAGGTGGTTGTGACTCTCATTTTCTCTTAAACAGAATAGGCATTTGGGGTCATGACCAAGATTAGAAAAGAAAAGGCGGTCCTTGTTCCTTAGACTGTGGCGGATGGCCATCCAAAGGATGAACCCTGCACGGGGAATAGCTTTTGGATGCCAAACAAGCTTCCACCAATTTACCTGGGGGTTATGGCTATGCAGGGTATCCCAGGCAGAGTTGATGGAGAAGACCCCATTTGGGGAGGGAAGCCAAAAAGCTTTATCATCATGGAGGGGGGAGGGAAGAAGATTAGGAGGCATACCATTCTTAAGGTCCAGAAGGTGGGGAGAATTAGCAATGGGCCAGTTCCAATGATTTTCAAGAATAATGTAACTCACTGTGGCTTTTCTACCAAGACCCGAATCATAAATAACCCCTTCTCCCATATTATCATAGATGGGGCCATTAGGGAGCCAATAGTCAAACCAAAGAGAAGCAAAACATCCATTACCAATGACAATTTTGATGTACGGTTTGAATAACGGGCTGAATTTGATCATTTTCCTCCATACCCACGAGCAAGATTGGGGACATTTGATTTCCCAGAAGCTTTTGCCTTTAAGAAGATTGCTGTGAATCCATTGAACCCAAAGGGATTTAGAGGGGTTTTGAAAGAGAGCCCATATGAGTTTCCCCAGAGCAGCTAGGCTCCAATCAACAAGCCTCTTAATACCAAGACCCCCTTCAATTTTAGGGCAAGAAACATCCTCCCACGCAACTTTGGAACCTAGAAAAAATGAGATGGTTGCCACTCCAGAGAAAAGATCTCATAGCTTGCTCAATCTGATTTACCACCTTTTTAGGGAGGATGAAGTGGGAAGACCAGAAAACTTGAATGCTAAAAAGGACAGACCTGATCAGCTGAACACGACCTGCATAGGAAAGAGATTTTGTGGCCCAATGGGTGATCTTACCAATAATGCGATCTACTAAAGATTTACAATCCTGGGCTTTCAGCTTGGTAGAAATCAAAGGCACTCCAAGGTAACGGATAGGAAGGGAGCCTTCAGGAAAGCCGACTTGAGAAATGATGAGCTGCTTGAGGTTGGAATCCTACACCTGAAAGGAAAATGTTACTTTTGGAAGCATTGTGCAAAAGGCCAGAGAAGGAGGCAAAAGTGTCGAGCCCTTGCTTAAGGATAGAAGCTGAGGCAAGATCCCCATGACAGAAAAGCATGATGTCATCAGCAAAACAAAGATGGGTCAGCTTGGACTTATGGCATCTCCAATTGTGTTTGAATTGAGATCCAGCCGACATTTGATGGAGAATCAAAGAGAGGACATCCATAGCAATCACAAAGAGATAGGGGGAAAGAGGGTCTCCTTGCCTTAAACCCTTAGCCCCGGGAAAATAACCTTCCAACTCACCATTAATGACAACTGAGAAACGAGGAGTAGAGATGCAGCAATAAATCCAGTCAATAAAAAGCTGGGGAAAACCCATAATGCTCAAAGTGTCAGTAATGAATTCCCACCGCACTGAATCAAAAGCTTTCTTAAGGTCACCTTTCAGAGTGCAACGAGGAGAACCTGTGTCCTTGCGGTAATTATGCATGAGTTCTTGGGCAAGAAGGATGTTGTCACTGATATTCCTACCTTGAATAAATGCAGATTGAGAAGGATCAATGAGGCTAGGAAGAACTTTCTTGAGACGGTTGGCCAGAATTTTGGAGATGGTTTTGTAAAGGGTGTTACAACAAGATATAGGCCGAAAATCATGGACAAAAGAGGGGTTAGGAACTTTGGGGACAAGGGCAATAGCCGTGGCATTCATCTCTTTAAGGATGGATTTAGAGGAAAAAATTCAGAGATAGCGGCAATGACCTCAGGTTTAAAGATATTCCAAGTTTTTTGAAAAAAGTGGCTATTAAAGCCGTCGGGCCCAGGGGCTTTGTTAGGGGGAAGGCTAAAGAGAGCATCTTGGATTTCTTATTCAGAGACAGGGGACTGAAGGACATTAAAGAAATCAGAATGAAGGCGCTTTGGGATAAAGTTTCCAAGAACTTGCTTACCTGGGTAGTGAATGGGACTATTAGTTCCAAGGAGATCACGGTAAAAATCAACAATGGTGGATTTGACCTCTTTTATGTCATCAATTCTGCGACCGTTTGCATCAAGGAGGCTAAGGATCTTATTGCGGTTCCTTCTGTTATTCACAAATTTGAAGAAAAAAGAGGTGTTTTGGTCCCCTTCGGAAAGCCATTGAATACGGGATTTTTGCCTAGCGAGACGTTCCTCACTGCTAAGAAGGGAGTGAAAATTGTGATGAGCTTCTTTTTCCTCCTGAAGGAGACTCTCATTCCCAGGATCACTCTTAAGGAGATTTTGGATATCATAGAGCTTGTTACGGGCTACTTGGACACGGGAGGTGATGTTTTTGAATCTTTGCTGATTGAAATCCTTAAGAGCATATTTCACCTTCTTAAGCTTTTGGCAACAGATAAACATGGCTGTACCTTGAAAGTTTGTGCGCTAGGCTTGCTCAACAGTAGGGAGGAAATCTTCATAATCGGCCCAAAAATTGAAAATTTTGAAAGGAATTTTGCTCTTCTTGAAAGCTATGCCGGATCTGACAATAATAAGGGAGTGGTCAGAGAGGCCAGGAGGGAGGAATTCAGCTTCAGCAGAAGGAAAAGCAGATAGCCAGTCCTGGTTGACTAAAGCTCTATCAATCTTCTTGTGGATTGTGTGGGGGGCGGCTTGAACATTAGACCATGTAAAAAATCGCCCAGAAAATCTCAGATCCTCAAGCTCAGCATTCAAAAAACAAGTGTTACAGCCATTCATAACAGGGGGCCAGTCGCGGTTGCCTCCTCTTCTATCATAAGGAAAACGTATAGCATTGAAGTCGCCCAAAATAAGCCAGGGGAGACCCTTGGAGATAGCTGCTTGGAGGTGGATGCCACGCCATAGATCATTTCTTTGAAGAGAGGAGTTTGAGCCATATATAACTGAAATGAGCAAGGGGGATTTGGTGTCTCGAATTGTAATATTACAATGAATGGCTTGATTGGTAGCACACGAGGAGTTAATTTGCAGCATAGCATTGTTCCAGCCAATCCAAATTCGACCAGAAGCTGAATGGGAATAATTGTGCAAAAAGGACCATCTAGGGATGAGGGAATTAACAGTAATATCTTTGGCTGCTTCCTTAATTGAGAATGGTCACGAACAAACAAATGAACTTCACGCTGTTTTGAGGGGCTGTTCATACCCCTGATATTCCAACATGCAAAGTTCATTGAGAAAATGTGAGGGATCCGGAACTTGCTGTTCCTTTGTTTTTAGAAATTTTCTTCTTACGTCGTTGTTTTTTGAGTTGATTTCTGGTGAAATTGCTTCCAATATCAGCTTCGTCAACTCTAGCAATTTTCTCCACAAAGGAGTTTGAATCAGGAGAAGCAGTAGAGGTGGAGCTGCTTATCTTGCCTAGGAAGCTGACCACTGGAAGAGAACAGGGGGTTGGTTCTTTGGGGGACAGCAAATTCAGGTCATCAGATTGTAGGGAGGGGAGGGGAGACTGGTCCGAGGGATTAGCAATTTCCAACGCAGGACTGGAAGAGGATTTGTGAAGGACTAGCTGCTTAAGGGTAGGGCTCTCAACTGTTGCACCGTCATTAGGAGAATCTATATGCGGCATATCGGGCTGCAACCCATCGCAACATGTATCTGACTGACTTGGAACAATAGTTACACCGTCACTAGGATGACCTGGGTGCAGCATATCTGGTCGCAGCCCTTCAGAACTTGTATTTGACTGACTTGGATCAATAGTGGGGTTTTCAAAATGGGCATCTTCAGGGATTTTTTCATCACTATGGATGGATTTACCTTTGCCAGAGACAATGTGCCATTCACTCATGCTAGCTTTCCTTGCAGCTATAGTGGGGCGGTTGATGGCTGCCTCCTTTTCTGTTTTGAATGATGGGCAGTTGGCAAGCCGATGGCCAAATATACGGCAGTGAGTGCACATTGAAGGAAGCCATTGATAATCAACAAGAATTTCCACTTTTGAGTTTGTTAACATTATATCAAAAGAATCAGGGAGGTCTTTGGTAGCATCCACCTCCACACATATTCTCGCATAACTGATTCTGGTCTGATCTTCAGTGTGGGAATCTGCATAAAGAGGTCTCCCAATGGCACTAGCTACATAGCTAAGGCCTTGTGCTGTCCAGAGCTCATAAGGGATGTTAAAGAATTTAACCCAAAAGGGGATTTTAGCAACATCCTTCTTGGATAGAGTCATGCCAGGGTGCCATCTTTGAAGGATAATGTGCCGGCCAGAGAAGTGCCAGTGACCACTTTCAAGAATAGAATTAATGGCATGCATGGAATCAAATTTGAAGAAGAAGAACCCATTTCCATTGGTAAGAACTTCATTTAATCCTTCTTTGTTCCAGAGCTTTTCCACCATTTTTTTTATCCAGAGAAATGGCATCTTCTTGTCGAGAAAATAACCTACCAAGGTGATATACCATAAACAGACACACCAATCAGTTTGAGACACGTGTGCCTATCAGATTAACAAATCTCGATCCTACAGAGCTCATATATTTCGGTCATACAGAACAGCTATAAGCCTTCGGGGTATTCTCATATATGTCTATCATACAGAGCAGCCATAAGCCATCGGGGCATTCTTATTTATATATCATTTAGAACCGATGAACTCGGTCATACAGTATAGATGAAGCATTCAGGATATTCTCATGTACATCGTCCAGACCTCCTGTTCTGGACAGTATTTATTCGACACTGCATATATGGTTTCCTTAACAGCCGTTAAGCGAGGAATAAGGAAACAGCCTTCAAACACGGAAACTACTATCTATGGTTATCTCCATTTACGATTCAATGCTCCACAAGGTAACTGCAAATCTCTGATGATCAAATCCCGATATTCGTGGCGGCAAAACCTAATCAAAATTAGGAGAACCACGGCTTATATATTAAACCCTAGAGGTACGCTTTGGATTCTTATGCTCATTCTTTGACTTTCAATACAGTCTTTCAATTCCCTTACTTACTTAAGCATCGGAGCGGCTACCGCCGGAGCCAATCCGGTGGTCCTCTGATCATCTTTCTGAGTGTTCTACAGGTCACGGAGCCCTCACGTGTTGCGAGTCAAAAAGTGCAGCATCAGTTTGGCGCCGTCTGTGGGAAAGACTAATCTCTACGTGCTTTATTCGTAAACTCATCTTTTTCCCCATCAGAAAACCATGGCACCAAATCTCCGACCCCGATAGAATACTCAGAGTTCGCAAAACGCTCAGCGTCAGCCGCCTGCTCCACGCACAAGGGGACCAACGGCCAACCCTATGCGACAAGAGATCGAAGCAATAAAACGACACAATGAACTGGTGTAGGAGCAGTTGCTAGCCATTACTAGAACGCTGGCAACGCTCACGCAGAACCAAGCGGCGGCTTCTCCTAGCCCGCCGGTCAACTTCGTTGTAGGAACGCAACCCCCTGTTGCCACGGGGAATGAAGAACTTCGTGGGCAGGCCCCCGCTAACCAGCCTGAGCACCCCTCAGGCGTTGCTCACGCTGGTCGAGATCCACAGCCACCAACAGTCCCTGGCTGGGGAACATCCGCTTTTGTCCCCGACGTGCATTACCGGAGCACTACTCGAGCCCCAACTCCTAGGGTTTCGGGAGCACCCCCGGCACCACAGGAACCTTATCATGCAGCGCCAGTCCCACCGGTTCGGATTCCTCCTCCATCCGAAGGGCGCACTCCACCCTACTACCCTGAAGCCGAGGCTGTCAGGCAGGGTTCACAATATGTCAGACTCAGAGACCCGCAAAGGGTAGAGGAGATTGCCGAGTCTATGGACCGGACAATCGGCTTAAGAGGACCTCAGAACCCTCCAGTGCAAGACGAACTGGCCAGGCTGCTCGGAAGACTAGCCACTCCGTTCACCCACGCCATCATGTCCGAAGAGAGGCCTAGAAAGTTCGTGGTGCCCAAATTCACTCTCTACGACGGATCTGGAGATCCAGGGGATCACCTATCTCATTATCAGCATACGATGGCCCTTCACGGAGCCTCAGATGCTTTCATGTGCCGAACGTTCATTACCAGCTTGAAGGGAGCAGCTCTGAAGTGGTTCCACAACCTCCCTCCGAACTCCGTTGCCAGCTTTTACGAGCTCGGTAGACAGTTCTTGGATAGATTTATGACCAGCAGGAGGCTCAGAAGGGGGCCAGAATTCCTGCTGAATGTTAAGCAGACCAGGGAGGAATCCCTCCGAGCCTACATTGCCCGCTTCAACACCGAGCTCACTGAGATCACGGATTGCAGCCCGAAATTCCTTGTTGCGGCCCTTACTGCCGGGCTTGCCCAAGGTGGCTTCAGAGATTCCTTGACAAAGAGCCCCCCGGCCGATATGGCAGCATTGATGGATCGGGCCAAAAAATACATCAACCTGGAAGAAGCCAACCGCTCAGCCCAGAAGGGCAAGGATCAGACCCAGAGAGACAATCCGAAGCGGGAGGACCATAGAGGGAGGATCACAGAAAAGACTCCAACAAAAATAGGGTCAGAAGCCCAGAGAAGAAAACAGCTCCCAGAGCTGTGTACAACTCCGCACCAAGGGAGTTCACCAACTTCACGCCTTTGAACACTACTCCGAACCAGGTACTCCGGCAGATCCGAGATCGGGAGAACCTGAGGTGGCCAGAGCTGATCAAAGGAGATCCCAGCCTGCGGGACCAAAGTAAGTATTGCAATTTCCATAAAGATCATGGGCATACTACTAACACTTGCAGGACCCTCCGATATGAGATAGAACAGCTCATAAAGAAGGGACGTCTTCGGGAGTTCGTCAAACAAGACGGAAGGCAGAACCCCCAAGAAGACAAGCCTCAGCAGCGGCCAGATCTGTAATATCCCGACCCGGGATATAGCATGTGCACCGGGCTGGACCGGGCTATAAATGTAATCCCGAATTATAAGCCGTGAAATGACATAAATAAAAGTGGATGCGTAATAGACTGTATTGTTTAATTACGATGCATAGGTACGAGAGGCAAACAGTCACGGGTGTCCGGGTGCCGTTGCACCGGAAGCCGAGTTTATTGAAAAACGTGCAAGTGAATGTCAACGCATAAATTTTTAAAGTAAATCTAAATGATTATGAATATCATATATACGTATACATATATACATATATACGGTTGAATGATATATATATATATATTGTAATACAATATAATTAGATGGAAGGAAATTAAATTGAAAGAAATGAACGGCACGTGGGTCAGGTGTGGTGGCAACATGCGGTGCATGTGTGTGTTAGGTGGCAAGGCCACCGACTGAAAATCAGCCAAGAGAGAGAAAGCTATGTGTGTGAGGTGTCTTGTGTGCATGTGTGTGGTGTCACCACGGCTACAAGTGACAAAAGCCACCGACTACTGAGTCGGTTGGATAATTAGAAAGGAAGAGAGAGTTAGACAGAGGTTGAAGATGTGAGAGGAACTGAATCGCAAGGAAGAAAGAAGTGGGAGTAGAGAGAGAAAGAAAGAAAATGAATTTTTGGAAAAGGGTTGAGAAAACCTACAAACAGGTATATTCCTGATTTAAATTATATTCATTTATATTGTTAATAGGTGTCGTTACTGTTAGAGTTTATGAGAATCCGAAATAGAAAAGAAAAACAAGAAAAACCAAAACTGGGTTACGGCTGGCAATGGTGATTTAAAATTGGTGGAACCAAATCAAGATTTGAACCATAATATGGATAGGAAAAGTCTCTAGGGACCCAACGCACTTCGAATTAGCTTAAATGGTCAAGAAATGGCCATTCTGTGGCCAGTTATTCCCTCACCGGTGCAACGCCGGAAACTGGGAATGGGTGTGTGAAACCGGTGATGTGGGAGGTTAAAATCAGTCCTAACATGTTCCTTATAATCCTAGAATTCATTGGGAAGAAAAACAGTAGAGTTTGGACGTAAAATCACGAAGATCCGTGAGGAAATTCGCTATTCCGGCGACCGTGGCCGGAAAACCCCACCGGAGAAGACAACCGGAGTATCGGGGGCTTCTTCGGGTCAGGATGAGATCGGGTCTGGGTCGGGTCGGGTTGAGATCCGACCGACCGCAATACAGGTCCAACACTGTGTCGTTTTGAATGTGAAATTAAAATCAATTGGGCTGTTTGGTAATTGGGATAAGAAATAGAGATGGGGTTTGGGGGTTATCCAAACCATGGATAAGGTGGTTAGGGTGGATATGTTAATCCGGTTCTCTAAATTTAACTGAACCGTTTGGTTCAGTGAAGAACCGAACCGGTTAGGGTTTCTAGTCAGTGAACCCAATGGTTCAGACCGCAACTCTGGCTATTTACATTTTAACCCCAAAAGTTATAGATAATTCCACTAAGGCCCAACAGAAAAGTGTTAATTTTACAAAAATGCCCTGACTCAAAAGTGGGTCAAACGAGGTCCAAATAGGGCAAATGAATAGTCCATTTTTATTATCTTGGATGCTCTGAGTCCAATGGTGAGGTCCGTTTCACGAGACGGAGTCCCGAAAAGTTACGACTTGTAAAAATGACCAAAATACCCCTACTTCACAGGTGAGTCAAATGGACTCCGATTGAATTAAATAATTAGTGAATTTTTATTATTCTGAACCTTCCGAATCCATTGGTAATGTCAAAATTATGAAAAGAGGTTCCGAGAACAACGGACATATAAAAGTCTAAATAAGTATTAGAAATACTGATCATAGCAAGGCATAGAATTTGGTGAATAGAAATTATTCTGAAACGTATTTACTGATATATAGGGAACTCAACGGGAAAAGGAAAACCTACAGGAGACTGATTTAGCAATGCATTAGAGGTAAGTAGATACCCTTTCTCTTCCATGTGGTGTTATCAAGCCAAATTCATTCTTTTACTGCCAAACTTGTACTCCTGAGCGTATCTGATGTTATTGTCTCCACAACGTGATATTGTTCTATCTGGTGGACATTGATTTATTGTTGTACCATTGTTATCATGTTGAACCGTACTTTCAAATGCCTATTGTTATGCTTCCATTGAATTGATGATATTCCATTTTATATACTCTTATGGAATCATTTATGATCATGAAACGTTTATGTATACAGGATTTGTGCTCAGTCACAATATCCATCCGATGCTTTTAAATACACTAAAGACCTTCGGGTCGAGTCCGTGAACGGACATATGGCCATACACTGGAATGCACTGAAGGGGGTAAACCGGGCCCCCAAAGACCGAGGGCATATCAAGCCCTGACACAGAACAAAAGCATCTCCTATACGATTGTTCAACTAAAATTGTTGAATTACATTGTTCTTATGATTATCTTGTATTGCGAGATATTCCTTTATTGATTTATTGTGATCAATTATAATGGCAGTACTTTCTTGTTATTGTATTATCGTTGAGAGTTCCAGGACATTGTTATGCTATTCCTACTGATTACATATTGTGATCCCACTGTTCATTTGCCACTGTTCACATGTTAAGGGTTTCATGTTGATGTGATGTCCCTTACTCCTAATTGTACATTGTGTTCTATTGTTTATTGGCCTTTATGGCAACTGTGCCCATTGGCTATCATAGCATCTTATTTTTATGATTGGCTATCATATCCTTATTCTTGGATTCATATTCTTTTATGATCCTCGATACCAGTGTCGGAGATCTGTATTTACTTGCTGGGCTCTTGTAGCTCATTCCACCCTCCTCACCCCCATTTCAGGTACTGATGCCGCGAGACCCCGGTAGGAGTTTAAAGACATAGAAGGACATGTGAGGAAATGCATCAGTTTATGTTTTAGTTCTCCCATGTATTCACCACCCTCGGGTGCTGGTCATGTTTGGTTCTTATTTTATTTATGTAGAACCATATTATGTATTGTAAAGACTTTCACTAACATTGTGTATTGAAAAGACTTCCGCTGTTATTGTTTTGAGGTTTTAGTACTGTGCACATTAGTACTACGATACAGGAATGGAAAAAGTAGGGACGGCCTTCGGGTCGGCCCCGCGACACGAGATCCGCATAGGGTGGGTTTCGGGTCGTGACAAGATCAGAGGCCCGAACAGAGGCAAGAGCAGCGGGAAGGACGAAACGAGCCTCAGAGGCAGAACAACCATGTTATCTACGTCCTCCATACTGACTCCCCTGTTATAGGAATGTCCAACAGGGCAAGAAAAAGATATGCTCGGGAGGCCAGAACCGCCCCAAACATCTTGCAGGTCTCCAACGTCGAAAAGAGGCTCAAGCCAGGGCCAGAGATCCAGTTCACCGAGCAAGATCTAGCAGGGGTACACTGCCCTCACAGTGATGCCCTTGTTATCACCCTCAGAATCGCCAACTTCGAAACTAGAAGAGTCCTAGTCGACACTGGCAGCTCAGTCAACATTCTATTCTATGAACCGCTTAAGCGGATGGGCATAGACCAGGACAGCGTCAAGCCCACCACTGCCGTAATGGCAGCTTTTGATGGCAACCTCAGCACCCCCCTGGGGAGAGTTGACCTTCCTACCGCTATTGGGGAAGGTGAAGGGCGGAAGACCACCATCTCTGAATACATGGTGTTGAACATGAAGTCTCCATACAACGTCATCATCGGGAGACCCTGGTTACACCAGATAGGGGCGGTCACTTCGACCCTTCATCAGTGTCTGAAGTACGTCCACAATCAGAGCGTGCACTCGGTCCGAGGATGTCAGCCAACCTCACGAGAATGTCACGCTATTGCCCTCAAGGAGACAGCTCCAAAATAGCAATTACAGTACACTCGGGACTGTGCAGATCCGATTTTCACTCACACTCCCGAGGTGGAAGATTGCCCATCCGGCGTTGAAGAGCCCCTGAGCCCAAGGGGACGTGATAGCCGAGCCAAGCCTGTTGGCGATCCCATCAAGATACTGGTCAGTTCAGAAGCAGAGGGGCGTTATTTGTACATCGGCCCAGACCTTACGCCCGCCGAGCAGGAAAAGATAGTCAGGTTTCTGAAGAACAACCTCTCTATCTTTGCTTAGGAAACCAGGGACATGGAGGGAATAGATCCTAATCTGATAACTCACAAACTGATGGTAGATCCAGATCACCCCCCAGTCAGACAGAAGAGAAGACCGATCGCTCCCGAACGGCATCGGGTTATAGACGAAGAAGTCCAGAGGCTGCTGGACGCCAGGATGATACGGGAAGTTTTCTATCCCGAGTGGCTAGCCAACACTGTGCTCGTCAAGAAGACGAACGGCAAGTGGAGAGTCTGTGTTGACTATACAGACCTCAACAAAGCATGCCCCAAGGACAGCTTTCCACTGCCGAGAATAGATCAACTGGTTGACGCCACTGCAGGGCATGAGCTTATGAGTTTCATGGACGCCTACTCTGGATACAACCAGATCCAGATGTACCCTCCAGATCAGGAAAAGACTGCCTTCATAACCGAAAGAGGACTCTACTGCTACAGAGTGATGCCTTTCGGTTTGAAGAATGCTGGAGCCACTTACCAACGGTTGGTGAACAAGATGTTCAGCCCACTGCTTGGCAGCACCATGGAGGTATACATCGACGACATGTTGGTAAAGAGCCTCCAGAAAGGCAGCCACCTCCAGCACTTAGCCCAGACCTTCGATATCCTCAGACAGCAAAAGATGAAGCTCAACCCCTCGAAATGTACCTTCGGAGTTACGAAGGGAAAATTCTTGGGATACATCGTCTCTCAAAGAGGTATCGAAGCAGATCCCACTCAGATCCAAGCCTTGATTGGACTGAAGTCGCCAAAGACCAGAAAGGAGATTCAGGCACTGAACGGCAGAGTCGCCGCATTGAGCAGATTTATATCCAAGTCCACCGATCGCTGCCTACCTTTCTTTAAAGCTCTAAAGGGCAGCAAGGCTTTGCAATGGACAGAAGAATGCGAGCATTCCTTCCAAGAACTAAAGGAGTACCTAGCCTCTCCAGAGCTCCTGTCAAAACCTGTACAAGGAGAAAAGCTGCTCCTGTACCTAGCAGTCTCTGAGAACGCGGTCAGTTCCGCACTAATCAGACAGGACAAAGGAGTACAGAGGCCTATATTCTACGTCAGTAGGGCACTACTTGACACGGAGAAAAGATACCCAGAAGTAAAGAAGCTGGCCTATGCCTTGGTCATATCAGCCCGGAAGCTTCGACCTTACTTCCAGGCCCATCCAATTGAGATTCCAACTGCCTATCCTCTAAAGTCAATACTGAGGAAACCCGAGGTATCGGGAAGATTGGTCAAGTGGTCTGTGGAGCTAGGGGAGTTTGACATAGCATATGTACCCCGAAACTCCATTAAAGGGCAGGCCTTAGCTGACTTTGTAGCCGAGTTCACCCCGGCACTGCAGAACGAAGCACAAATCGTCGAAACTACAGGAACCTGGCTGCTGTATATTGATGGATCGTCAACCGATCAAGGATCAGGGGTAGGACTGGTACTACAGTCCCCTGATGGACTTACATCGGAAAAAGCAGTCAGCTTGGGATTTAGATCTTCTAATAATGAAGCTGAATATGAGGCCCTAATCTTAGGAATGAAGCTTGCCCTGGAATGCGAGGCTCAGAACATCGATGTCTTCTCTGACTCCCAACTGGTAGTAAGCCAAGTTTTGGGAGAGTTTGCCATTAAGGATGACAGGATGCTTCGGTACTCCAAACTGGTGAACCATTTAAAGTATTTTTTCCAGACTTTCACTATCCAGAAGATTGAGAGAAGTCAGAACTGCAGAGCAGATGCTCTGGCTAACATGGCCTCCCGCCTCAAGTCTGAAACAGACTCCACCGTTAAAATCTCTTTTCAGCCAGGATCCAGCATTGAGGAAGCATCAGTTGCTCAAATTAATGAACAGACCCAGAGCTGGATGACCCCAATCCTCCAGTATCTAAGATCCGGGCTCCTCCCAGAGGATAAAAACAAAGCCAGGAGAATCCGAATCAGAGCGGCTCGGTACCTAATCCTGAACAACAAACTTTACAGGAGGTCATATTCTCAACCTCTGTTAAAATGTTTGGCTCCAGACGAGTCACAATATGTTTTGGCTGAAATTCACGAGGGAATTTGCGGGAATCACAATGGGGGCAGAACTATAGCCCACCGAGCTCTATCACAGGGCTACTACTGGCCCGGCATGCTGAAACAGGCTAAAGAATATGTTCGGAAGTGTGACAAATGTCAGAGATTCGCCTCGGACCAACACCAGCCTCAGCACGAGCTCATCCCGATTCCTAGTCCTTGGCCCTTTGCTCAATGGGGAATGGACATTGTGGGCCCGTTACCACGAGCACCTCCAAACAGGAAGTACCTCTGGTGGCTATCGACTACTTCTCTAAATGGGCCGAAGCCGAGCCTTTGACGCATATTACAGAAAAGGAAGTCGAAAGCTTCACCTGGAAGAACATTGTCTGCAGGTTTGGCATACCACGTGTAATTATCTCGGATAATGGGACACAATTTACTGGTAAAGGCTTCAAGGCATTCTGCGAAAATCTCAACATCAGGCAGCACTTTGCCTCTCCAGGCCATCCACAAGCAAATGGGCAGGCAGAGGTCACCAACCAAACAATCCTTGATGGGTTAAAGAAAAGGTTGGAACAAGCCAAAGGGAAGTGGGCAGAAGAGCTCCCAGGAGTCCTTTGGGCCTACCGTACAACCAGAAGAACTCCCACCTCTGAAACACCCTTCTCATTAGCCTATGGGACAGAAGCAGTAATTCCGGTTGAAATCGGTATGCCAACTCTGAGGACTGAGGCCTTTGAGCAAGAATCCAATGATCAGCAGCTGATGGAGAACTTGGATTTGCTCGAAGAGAGAAGGGATCAGGCCAGCATCAGGATGGAAGCCTACCAACAAAGAATGGTCAATAAATCCAGGATATGACTCAAGACAGTCAGCTTTCAAGTTGGAGACTTCGTCTTAATAAGAGTCTTTCAGAACACCAAGGATCCCACAATGGGAAAGTTGTCACCAAATTGGGAGGGCCCCTACAAAGTAACGAAGGTCGTTCGACCTACTACTTACTGGCTTGAAGACACGACTGGGAAACCTGTTCCTAGGCCATGGAACGTAGAACACTTGCGGAAGTATTATCAATGAAGATTTTTTTTTTTTTTTTCTTCTTTTACTTCCTTAAAACTGTTCATCTATTAATGCACAGGCCTTCAGAGCCTGGTCCATCTATTAATGCACAGGCTTCAGAGCCTGGTCCATCTATTAATGCACAAGTCTTATGACTTGGTCCATCTATTAATGCACAGGCCTTCAGAGCCTGGTCCATCTATTTATGCACAAGTCTTATGACTTGGTCCATCTATTAATGCACAGGCCTCCAGAGCCTGGTCCCTCTGTTAATGCACAAGTCTTATGACTTGGTCCATCTATTAATGCACAAGTCTTATGACTTGGTCCATATATTAATGCACAAGCCTCTAGAGCCTGGTCCATATATTAATGCACAGGCCTCCAGAGCCTGGTCTATCTATTAATGCACAGGCCTTCAGAGCCTGGTCCATCTTCAACTAGCGGATTCTGTGATCCAGTCTATCCAAAGGCAGAAGTTCCGAGCACCTGTCAACTAAAGTTTCCTAGAACGGAATACCTCGGATCTGACACTTACATTATTTTGACTTATCTGTCAAACAAACCAGCACCATGGTTTCAACCAAAGGTGAAGTACTTCGATTCTGGCATTTTTCTAAGTTTTTTGATTTATTTTCAGAATAATCGGCAATGCATTAGAAGGTGCTTAAGTTTCAAAAGAGCACATTCACAGAAAATATCAGATCTGAGAAGAAGAAATTCAACTTTATTGATAACTCAAAAAGATTTACATCAGTACCAAGACACTATTACAGAAGCTATTACAGAAGCTACTACAGAAGCTATTACAGAAGCTATTACAGAAGCTATTACAGAAGCTACGCTTGGCAACATAATGGCTCTTCTCCTGGGATGATAAAGGGGCACAAGATCCAAAACCTTCAAAACCGCCTTCATCGGCTCCATTTGAAAGGAAGGAACCCTGAACCCCAGTCTGCATCAAGTAGTGCCCAGGCCATTTCATCATCACTATCACTGGTCCCATGACCAACCGATGATGAGGGCTCTGAGCCTCAGAAGACTTTTCGTTCTCCACCTTTGTAATCGGCATAATGCCCCAGCCAATTGAAGCAAGGGTTCCTGCCAAGTCACAAAGGGGAGAAGGCGGCCCCCGTTCATCTCCCTCAAAGCAGTTGTCACTGCCAAGTTATAAGCGGGAGGAGGCAACCCACCTTCAATCTTCTTCTTCACACCATCTGTTTCACCCCAGCCACTTGGAGCAAGGGTCTCTGACAGGGCGTAAGGAAGAGGAGGCAACTCACCTTCGTCTTCATCACCAACGCTCCAGGCCTCGGTTGAATCAGGGAGGGACCACCACCAGTCGGAGATATCTCGACTAGAGATCGGAGGAAACAAGAAGACTTGTGCCTCCCTCAATCCTTCCTTGGAGACTGAAAATAGGGGAGGGTTAACTTTTGGCCACAGTTCAGTTATTCCCAACTCAGGCAAGGAATCATCCATCATCTCCGAACGAGTGGAAGAACTCCGGCAGCATATAAAAACCTCTCTTACAAACAATTCGGGGAGCAGAAGGGTTGAAGACAACCATATGCCCTCGTTTCCATATATATAGACACTGGAAGACCAAAGGCCACCCAGTTGAACCGTCACAACGGTTAAGCGAAGTGCTAGCTTCGAAATCCCAAACGGCGAAGGTGCAATAAATGGAGTATTAAACCACCTTCTCGGGAGAAACAAAAGGCAGGGCCATACACGTAATACACAGGCTTTTAATCTTTCCCATGTATGTGACGTGACGGTTTCTCCATGTCATTAACACTTACAGGACCACGTGTACAACAGAGGTCCATCAACTATGACGTTTCTTGATTTCTAACAGATCTGGAGACAGAAGATCTGATCAACCAAACTACAACCGCAAAGATATCCACTTATTATTATGTCCCCGAATTCAGAACGGTCAGCTTTGAAATACTTCAAAACAGAAGTCTCCAATTACTGGCCTAAGGCAAGTAAAGAAGTTCGGAACACAGCTTCCTGCAGAAGAAAATCTGATCTGGTATACACTAAACTCCAGAGCAGTGTAACTTGCAACAATTATTACCATCAACTACATGTTAAGACACTACAGAGCTACATAACTCAAAGATACGCACAAATGCTACAGAGCAATATAACCAAAGAGGCGAGCATTAATCAAAAGATTGTTCCATTAACAAATGTATGTTCCAAATACATTGAAAGATAACAAAATATTCGTCCTAAGCCTAGTCAGCAGGAACAGGATCAGCAACTGGAGAAGGATCGGCAGGAGCAGTATCAGCCACCTCAGTCGGTACAACCTCTTCCGTGGGATCGGCTGGGAGGACATCAGCCACTTCACCCTGGATGACAACCTCTGAGGGTTCAGATCCAGGCGGCACAATGGAGGAAACGTCTAGGTCAGGAAACTTGGCAAGAAGCCGAGAGCGGAAGTTATTAAACCCAAACGTAATCAAACGATGGGCCATTCCTTCCAGCTTCGACCTCATCTCTTCCTCATTGTCCACCAATGCCTGCTCCACGGCTTCATCGAGCTGTCTACAGTGCTGATACCGCAAGCCATTCAGCTCCACCTGCAACCTCCTTGCCCGCTCAACGGCAAGGTTCCTCTCCGACTCCATCACTATCAAGGAGTTCTGACACTCCTTCAACTTCTCCGCAGAATCGTGAGCCTCCGACCGAGCAGTACCCCACTGGAGTCCCAGTTCGTCCAGATTGGCCCTAAGTTGGTCGAGCTCCTCCACAGATGGAGAAACCTCCACCAAAGCAGAAAGGGTATGCAAGGTCTGCATAACACAAAGAAAACGACTCAAACACCAGTAGAAACGCTTAAAGGTAAGGAAAATATGGTCCTAACGAGCTCACCTTAACCTGAAGAGCGGTCAAGTCAGCAAGCAGCTTCCCAGACGCCTGAGGCTTAATTTTAACTGAGCCTTTGGCCCAGAACTCACTCAGAATCTTCTTGGCTCCCTGACCAGCAACGTCAGGAGCCACCGATGATGATGCCTCCTTACCCGCTCGACGAGACGGGATTGGAAGAACCACCGTGATAGGGACGGGAGCCTCTTCCTCCCTCTCAGCAGGCCCGGGAGAGGACGAAATCAGCCTCCGCTTCTTCGGAACGGGAGGGACCACTGGAGAAGAAGCCTCCCCCACCGCAGGCGGTGATGGCCCGGATTCCCACTGAGCCATCACATTATCAGCTATCTCCTCGACACTACCCCTGGCAGCCATTAATTTATCAGGGTTGACAATGGAAGAATGATCCCTAATGCTGGGCTTCAAAAGCTTCTTATACTGCTTCTGAATCGCGGGAGAGAAATCTGGTCTCTTCCACGCACTCTTAACTGCAAAGCAAGCACAGAAATTGATCAGTTCGACAAATTGGCAAACAAAACGGAGTCAACGCAGCCACGGAAAAGTTAAGCCTCACCCCTTGGCCCAGTGGTTCGAGGGAATGTGGAAGGTTGACCCTCGAAGTTCTTGAATTCCCATCCTCCTTTAATAAAGAAGTACCATTTCTTCCAGGTCGAACAAGAGAAAAAGAGAAAAAGATGTAATAAAGACATGTAATAAATGGTTACATGTCTTTTGATAAAGGCCCTCAAACCAGAGTGTGATTCTAAGCCAGACATGGCGAACAAGAGAAAAAGATGAAACAAACGAGAAGGAATGAAGAAGGGGACTAAAAGTCGAACCTGAGATCAAGAAAGGGTTATGAACACCGGAGATCCTCCAAAACTCCAAGATATGTCAAATGGCGGTCTGGTACTGTAGAAGTAAATGCAGAAGAAAGGTATGAAAGACCTTTCCCTCTCTCTATATACGCATTCGAAATATGAGTCTTCCAAGACGAGCCGACACAACGGTTGAAAGTAATGATGAGTTCTCGAGTATCGGCTGCGCAATAAATGACGCGTTAAACCGGTGTCTTGAGAAATGGGAAGGCAAAACGTATGACTCTTCACAAAACCCTCAGCCCTAGTTAAAACCCTAGCTTTTGACAAGGGCTCGGGGGGGGAGTAGCTGATATACCATAAACAGACACACCAATCAGTTTGAGACACGTGTGCCTATCAGATTAACAAATCTCGATCCTACAGAGCTCATATATTTCGGTCATACAGAACAGCTATAAGCCTTCGGGGTATTCTCATATATGTCTATCATACAGAGCAGCCATAAGCCTTCGGGGCATTCTTATTTATATATAATTCAGAACCGATGAACTCGGTCATACAGTACAGATGAAGCATTCAGGATATTCTCATGTACATCGTCCAGACCTCCTGTTCTGGACAGTATTTATTCGACACTGCATATATGGTTTCCTTAGCAGTCGTTAAGCGAGGAATAAGGAAACAGCCTTCAAACACGGAAACTACTATCTATGGTTATCTCCATTTACGATTCAATGCTCCACAAGGTAACTGCAAATCTCTGATGATCAAATCCCGATATTCGTGGCGGCAAAACCTAATCAAAATTAGGAGAACCACGGCTTATATATTAAACCCTAGAGGTACGCTTTGGATTCTTATGCTCATTCTTTGACTTTCAATACAGTCTTTCAATTCCCTTACTTACTTAAGCATCGGAGCGGCTACCGCCGGAGCCAATCCGGTGGTCCTCTGATCATCTTTCTGAGTGTTCTACAGGTCACGGAGCCCTCACGTGTTGCGAGTCAAAAAGTGCAGCATCACAAGGTATTCTCCCAGCCTGAAATACCTGCTTGAACAACTTCCAAGGGAGGTTGGACAGTAATTCTATCACCCTCAATTTGAGGTTGCTTGAATTCCAAATGAAATTTTTTGGAAGGAGCAGGTTTTTGGAAAAGGGAAGTCCAGGAGGGGATGGTCGCTGTATTAGCAACGGGAGACTCCATTCTCTGCAATGCTGGGGAATTGTGGTTAGCTAGAGTCTTTGAACTTGCGAGGGACCTAATACTGGCACTGGGAATAGGTAGAGAGAAAGAACAGGACGTGGGCCCAGTAGCTTTTAGCAAGGAAGGGTGGAGGCTAGGTGCAGTGGCAACAGCAGAGGGGTCTGCAGTTCCATTTGGTTTAGCAGCTTGGGGCGAAAGGGAAAAGGTTGACTGAGCATAGAGGGCAATGTCAGCGGTTGTAGGGACTAAGACTGTTTGCATGTAGTATTTTTAATATGTAATGTTTCTCAGCATGGGCCAAGAGCTCTTGTATTTCTTGTTTTTTTTCCCTTTTTAGCTTGACCGAGGGTATGCCCTCTTGTTCTGTTTTTTTTCTGTTTAGTCTTGGTTTCTTTCTGCTTGGGGTCGTGAGCTCTTTTGCCTGTAGTAGTTCTCCTTCCCTTTAGCTTGTTCGAGGGTATGCCCTCTTGATCTTGTATTTATTTTCTTCTTTTATATATCTTTTTACCTATCAAAAAAAAAAAAAAAGATTGTTTGCATGTCAGCACTATTTGCACCTGCTATATGAGAGCCATAATCTCCAATCGTAGGATCATATCTCCCTGCCTCAATAGATGACACATTGACACCTAGATCAGTCCGTCTAGCACTAGGATATGTCTGATGGGTAATATTCTGAGCGTTGGAGGCAATGTCAGCGATATTGGGAACTGGGACACTGAGCATATCAATATTAGCTTTTCCACCCGTTGGAATAACATAATTTCTAGCCGTTGGATCAATTCTGCCTGTCACATTGGCCTAGTGCTAACTCTCACCACTCAATGGAGCTTAAGTGCTCTATTGCCCCGGGGTTTACTCCAAATCAGCATATTATGCGACTCGGGTCTCTAGGCCTCAAGTTTCATGGTGGAAGCTGGTGTGGTTCTCTCATTCTATCCCAAGATGTAGCTTCATCCTTTGGTTAGCCATTCGGGAGAGGCTTACTACTCAAGACAATGTTTTGCAGTTTAGAAGCAACCTTGAAGTGAATGTGTTTTCTGTGGGCAACCTTTGGAAGACAATGCTCACCACTTCTTTGGTTGTCCTTTTACTCTTGATTTATGGCTTCACTTTACAACCATGTGTAATCTGAGTTGGTCTCCTCGTCCCTGGCAAGACATAATTCAATGGGCCACTCAAACTTTTAAAGGGAAGTCGGCTTAGGGCTATATCAGTAAGTTGGTGCTTGCTACTCTGGTTTATTCTTTTTGGCTTGAGCGGAATCAGCGGCGTTTCAACGACGAATCAAGAACTAAAGATCAACTTATTGAGGGTATAAATCCGATGGTATGGAGCAAGTTGATTGGGGAGTGTAGCCTTAGACCTTTTCTGCTAGATGAAGGTTTGTTATTGTGGTGGGATTTGAATTTGGACAATTAGTTGTTGGTTTGGTGGGTTAGGATGGCGGGCAATCTTGTTGATGGCCTTCCCTCCTTTTCCCATATGTTTGTGTCTTGTTATTTTGTTTGTTGTATAGCTCTTTGTTTTCAAGCTTTGTTTTGCTCCTATTGTATATCTCTCTTTTGGTTATAAATTTTTTTTTTTGGGTGGGTTAAAGATATATAAAGAAGAAAAGAAAATACAAGATCAAGAAAGGCATACCCTCGAACAAGCTAGAGGGAAGGAAAAGCTTATACAGGCAGAAGAGCTCCCGTCCCAAAGCTACAAATTAAAAAAATGTTACACTTTAGAAATGCTACTTGGGAGAGACCAAATACATTGAAGATGTCTATTGGAGTTTGAGTTCGCAATCCCTTTAGAGGAAGTGAACCTGCCACGGATCATATCCTGGGTTTGAGCTATGATAGCCTAAGGGTTTTACTTTACCATGGTGAACAGTCTGCTATTCCTTTCTCGCCAAATGCTATAGATTGTGCAAGCTAGGGTAAGCTTGCCTATAGTTGAAGAGAACCTCTTGCCTTTGAATGTGTTGCTAGCCTAAAGAACTGTAACACCCCGATCTGATTAATTAATAATTAGTTCATTAATTATTAATTAGAAATAACATGAAGAATAATTAAGGAAATTAGTCAAAAATTTGATATGACTAAACCGTAACCGAGCTCATACGAATGGGATAAATTATCAAATAATATGAGATTAATTCAAAAACACCAAAGATGGTGTATGCTCGAAAAATTGACAACTCGGTTAACCGAATGTCGGAATAAATAAATAGAATTGATACGAATCATTAATTACGAAAATAAATACAATATGAGATATGAAATTGGCTTTAAGCCAATTTTATCGATATACCACCGACATGCTATAAATTAAGAAATTATATAATAAAATATTAATACGGTCATTGAAGAAATAATGCAAATATATTAAATAATGACACATTATATATATATATATATATATGTGTGTGTGTGTGTGTGTGTGTATACATGAAAATGTATAAATATATAGTAAATATTAAAACTTCAAAGGAACTACTGGAAAGTTCTTCCTAGCCTCATTGATCCTTCTCAATCTGCTTTTATTCATGGCAGGAATATCAGTGACAACATCCTTCTGGCCCAAGAGCTTATGCATAATTACCACAAGGACACTGGTTCTCCTCGTTGCACTCTGAAAGTTGACCTTAAGAAAGCATTTGATTCAGTGCGGTGGGAATTCATTACTGACACTTTGAGCATAATGGGATTTCCCCAGCTTTTTATTGACTAGATTTTTTGCTGCATCTCTACTCCTCGTTTCTCAGTTGTCATTAATGGTGAGTTGGAAGGTTATTTTCCCGGGGCTAAGGGATTAAGGCAAGGAGACCCTCTTTCCCCCTATCTCTTTGTGATTGCAATGGATGTCCTCTCTTTGATTCTCCATCAAATGTCGGCTGGATCTCAGTTTAAGTACCATTGGAGATGCCATAAGTCCAAGCTGACCCATCTTTGTTTTGCTGACGACATCATGCTCTTCTGTCATGGGGATCTTGCCTCTGCCTCTATCCTTAAGAAAGGGCTCGACACTTTTGCCTCCTTCTCTGGCCTTCTGCACAATGCTTCCAAAAGCAACATTTTCCTTTCAGGTGTGGATTCCAACCTCAAGCAGCTCATCGTTGCTCAAGTCAGTTTTCCTGAAGGCTCCCTTCCTATCCGTTACCTTGGAGTGCCTTTGATTTCTACCAAGCTGAAAGCCCAGGATTGCAAATCTTTAGTAGATCGCATTATTGGTAAGATCACTCATTGGGCCACAAAATCTCTTTCCTATGCAGGTCGTGTTCAGCTGATCAGGTCTGTCCTTTTTAGCATTCAAGTTTTCTGGTCTTCTCATTTCATTCTCCCTAAAAAGGTGGTAAATCAGATTGAGCAAGCCATGAGATCTTTTCTCTAGAGTGGCAACCATCTCATATTTTCTGGTTCCAAAGTTGCATGGGAGGATGTTTCTTGCCCTAAAAATGAAGGGGGTCTTGGTATTAAGAGGCTTGTTGATTGGAACCTAGCTGCTTTGGGGAAACTCATATGGGCTCTATTTCAAAATCCCTCTAATTCCCTTTGGGTTCAGTGGATTCGCAGTAACCTTCTTAAAGGCAAAAGCTTCTGGGAAATCAAATGTCCCCAATCTTGCTTGTGGGCATGGAGGAAAATGATCAAATTCCGCCCGTTATTCAAACCATACATCAAAATTGTCATTGGTAATGGGTGTTTTGCCTCTCTTTGGTTTGACTATTGGCTCCCTACTGGGCCCATCTATGATAATATGGGAGAAAGAGTTATATATGATTCGGGTCTTGGTAGAAAAGCTACAGTGAGTAACATTATTCTTGGAAATCATTGGAACTGGCCCATTGCTAACTCTCCCCACCTGCTGGACCTTAAGAATGGTATGCCTCCTAATCTTCTCCCCTCCCCCCTCCTTGATGATAAAGCTTTTTGGTTACCCTCCCCAAATGGGGTCTTCTCCATCAACTCTGCCTGGGATTCCCTGCGTGGCCGTAACCCCCAGGTAAATTGGTGGAAGCTTGTTTGGTATCCTAAAGCTATCCCCCGTGCAGGGTTCATCCTTTGGATGGCCATCCGCCATAGCTTAAGGACCAAGGATCATCTTTTCTTTTCTAATCTTGGTCATGACCCCAAGTGCCTTTTCTGTTTAAGAGAAAATGAGAGCCACAATCACCTCTTCTTTTCTTGTTCCTTCACTTCCAACATATGGTCCCATTTGCTCTCTAAAAGTGGATTTCAAAGCCCAAATGGGGACTGGCATCAGACTGTTCTTTGGGCCACCAATTCTTTCAAAGGCAAGTCCTTTTCCTCCATTTTAGGCCGGCTCACTCTTGCTTGTACAATTTACAACATTTGGCGTGAAAGGAATAGCAGATTGTTCACCAAGATCGAGAAAAACTCAAAGGCCATCATAGCTCAAACTCAGGACATGATCCGTGGCAGGCTCACATCTTCTAGAGGGATTCAGGACTCTCTCACCAATAGACATCTCCAGTGTGCTTGGTCTTTACCTTGTAGTATTTTTAATATGTAATATTTCTCAGCATGGGCCATGAGCTCTAGTTTTCTTGTTTTTCCTTTTTGCTTGTCTGAAGGGTATGCCCTCTTGTTTTGTATTATTTCTGTTTAGTCTTGGTTTATTTCCTGCTTGGGGTCGTGAGTTCTTCTGCCTATAGTAGTTCTCCTTCCCTTTAGCTTGTTCGAGGGTATGCCCTCTTGAACTTTTATTTATTTTCTTCTTTTATATATCTTTTACTTATCAAAAAAAAAAAAAAATTGTAAACATATATAACTAATAGGAATTATATAAATATGTATGCATATATATAATGTTATAAGTATAAAATTAGAAGCTTTCAATGGAAGCTAGCGGACCATATATATATATATATAATATATATAGATATATAAACGAAGCTTCGAGGAAGCTGCTGAAGAAGCAAAAACTATCAGCCGTGAAAGTGGAAAACAGGGGGCTGACTAACCATATTATATGATATATATATATATATATATATATGTGTGTGTAATAAAGAATCAGGAAGTTTCTGAGGAAAAAGCGAATAAATGGCATAAAAGGAGCCTTGTCTTCTACGTGTACCGTATGTGTGAAGCGTTGGAGGTAGCTGCGGCAAGAAGGGACACATGGGCACATATGTGTTATGTGTGTATAGTGTAGCGGTGCAGGAAATTGTAAAGAAAATAAGAGAGTCAGTGCTCTTGGAGTAAGGCGATGCAACCGAAGCCACTGGAAGGAAATTTGTAGAGAAAGAGAGAGATAGATGAGGCAGTGAAGGGGGAATGTTTCCAGAATTGGATCAGCAAGGTCCTGTGGGCATCATTGGTCGCTGAGTTAGATCTTGAGGCTGTTACTGGAGTGCGTTGGACGGTGATGACAGTGCTGCAGTAAAAATTGATATATGTATATGTATGCATGTAGCAGTTTTTGGGGTTTGAAGATTATTGTTTTGGGAAGGGTGGATGTTGTGGTTTTGTGATGGTCCCTCTGTTCTACCGTTCCAGTTGTGAACAGAGGTGAATATCAGGCGGATTAGGGAGTCTCTTTTGACGACGAAGCTTGACGCTGAGCGGTATTCGAAGGTTGCACCAAAACAAGGGAATTTTGCAGTTCAGGGGCAGCAGTGTAGATTGGATTGATTGTTCGATGATGCTACTTTGACAGATCGGTGTTCCTTTCTGGAGTGGACAGTAACCTCTAGCAGCTTATTATTGATCATATTGGATTCCCTAAAGGGTCCCTCCCTATTCGGTACCTTGGCGTTCCTTTAATCTTTACCAAGCTGAAAGCCCATGATTGTAAAACCTTGGTTGACCGCATCATTGGAAAAATCACTCATTGGTCTAGCAAATCCTTATCCTACGTAGGTCGGCTTCAACTGATCAAATCAGTGCTTTTTAGCATTCAGGTCTTCTGGTTTTCCCATTTATTTCATTCTCCCTAAGAAGGTGATTAATCAAGTCGATCAAGCCATGAGATCTTTTCTTTCGAGTGGCAACCATCTTATCCACTCGAGATCCAAAGTCGCTTGGGATGATATTACTTGTCCTAAAACTAAAGGAGGGCTTGGGATAAAGAAGCTCTTTGACTAGAATAAAGTAGCTCTGGGGAAGCTTATATGGGCAATGTTTTAAAACCCCTCTAATTCTCCTTGGGTTCTCTATTTTTGCAGCAATATCCTCAAAGGTAAAAGCTTTTGGGAGGTCAAATGTCCCCAATCTTGCCCATGGGCTTGGGGGAAAATGCTCAAATTTAGACCCTTATTTAAGCCGTACATCAGAATTTCTATTGGGAATGGCCTCTTTGCTTCTCTCTGGTTTGATTATTGGCTCCCCAATGGTTCCATATATGACAACATGGGAGAAAGGGTTATCTATGATTTAGGTCTTGGGAGATATGCTAAAGTTGGTTTTATGATTCTTGATCATCATTGGAATTGGCCTACTGCTAACTTTCCTTATCTACTTGAGCTTAAACATGGCATGCCTACTAACCTTCTTCCTCTCCCCCACCGGGAAGACAAGGCAATTTGGATCCCCTCAGGCGATCATAGCTCAAACCCAGGATATGATCCGTGGCAGGCATACTTCCTCTAAAGGGATTGCGAACTCAAATTCCAACAGACATCTTCAATGTATTTGGTCTCCCCCCAGTAGCATTTTTAAAGTGTAACGTTTTGTTTTGTTTATTGTAGCTTTGGGACGGGAGCTCTTCTGCCTGTAGAAGAAAGCCTTCCCTCTAGCTTGTTCGAGGGTATGCCCTCTTGATCTTGTATTTTCTTTGTCTTCTATATATATCTTTTACCCACCAAAAAAAAAGGTATACTTCAGTTTCTAGCACTCCTTGGAGACCAAAATAGGAAAGAAATGATCAAGCTGTGGCAAAGGGGAAGGCTGAACCACCTAAGGGACAAGATGAGGGAACTAGCAAGAACAAACCCAAGGTAGATTTTCAACCTTCAAGAAATAAAGATATTAAATGTTTTAAATGTTTTGGTTTCGGGCACATCGCGTCTCAATTTCCAAACAAGCGGGTGATGGTTGTGCGTGACAATGGGGAGGTGATGACTGAGAGTGAGAATGAGGGCGATGAGATGCCTGAGTTGGTCGATGCTAGTGATGATGATTGAGTCGAATACCTCGTAGAAGTTGAGTCTCTTGTTAACAAGCGTGCTCTCAATACGTATATTAAGGTAGATGATATGGAGCAGCAGAGAGAGAATATATTTCATACTAGATGTTATGTAAGCAACAAGGTGTGTAGTATGATTATAGATGGGGGAAGTTGCACCAATGTAGCTAGTACCACCCTAGTTGAAAAGTTGAGCTTACCTTTACTGAAGCATCCTAGGCCTTATAAGTTGTTGTGGTTGAATGAATGTGGGGAGGTGAAGGTCAATAAAAAGGTTTTGGTGGCTTTTCCCATTGGAAGGTATAGTGATGAGGTGCTTTCTGATGTAGTTCCTATGCATGCTGGCCATATTTTGTTGGGGAGGCCATGGCAGTATGATAGGATAGTGATTCATGACTGGTTTAAGCACAGATATAACTTTGTAAAGGATGAAAAAACAATCAAGCTTGCTCCTTTAACCCCAAAACAGGTATATGAGGACCAACTGAAGCTGAAAAGTGAGATTGAGCAAAAGAGAAAGGGTGAGGCTGAAACCTCAAGAAAAAATGAGAGGTGGCTGAGAATAAAGAAAAGAGCGTGGAAGAGAAAAAAGAAACAGAACCTGCAGAGAGACAAAGATGAGTTTTTATGCAAAGGAGAGTGAGGTTAAGAGGGCCTTTTTAGCGGATCAGTCTATGATTTTTCTTGTTTACAAAGAATCTTATTTTAATCTTGATGAAACTAACCAATCTCTTCCTAGTGTGGCTGTTTCTTTGTTGCAGGAGTTCGAGGATGTATTTCCAGAGGAGATGCCAAGTGGGTTACCGCCTAGTAGAGGCATTGAACATGAAATTGATTTCGTACCTGGAGTTGTTATTTTAAACCGACCAACTTATAGGAGTAATCCAGAGGAGACAAATGAGTTTCAAAGGCAAGTTGAAGATTTGAAGAGCAAGGGGTTTGTGAGAGAGAGCACGAGCCCATGTGTAGTACCAGTGCTACTAGTGTCAAAGAAGGATGGGACTTGGAGGATGTGCATTGATTGCAGAGCAGTCAGCAATATTACGGTAAAGTATCGTCATCCCATTCCTAGATTAGATGATATGCTTGATGAATTGCCAATGTATAGCCAATGTATTTTCAGCAAAATAGATCTCAAAAGTAGATACCATCAAATTAGAATGAAAGAGGGAGATGAATGGAAAACTGCTTTTAAGACTAAATATGGACTTTATGAGTGATTAGTTATGCCATTTGGACTTACAAATGCGCCTAGTACTTTTATGGGATTAATGAACCATGTATTACGTGCATTCCTAGGCAAATTTGTAGTCGTGTACTTTGATAATATCCTAGTGTACAACAAGAACTTAGATGAACATATTGAGCATTTGAGATGTGTGTTTGATGTGTTGAGATGTGAAAAGTTGTATGCTAATTTTAAGAAATGTACCTTTTGTTTGGAAAAAATTATTTTTCTTGGTTATGTTTTTAGTACAAAGGGTATTGAGGTGGATGAAGAGAAAGTCAAGGCCATCAATGAGTGACCAACGCCTAAAGGCATCACTAAGATAAGAAGCTTTCATAGTTTAGTAGTTTTTATAGGTGTTTTGTTAAGAATTTTAGCACCATTGCTGCACCACTCACTGAGATTGTTAAAAAGAATGTTGGATTTCAATAGGGGATTGATCAAGCGAATGCATTTGCTATTATTAAAGAAAGATTATTTTCTACACCTGTGTTAGCATTACCGGATTTTAACAAAACTTTTGAGATTGAATGTGATGCCTTAGGAATAGGAATTGGAGCCATTTTGATGCAAGATAGGAGACCCATTGCCTTTTTCAGCGAGAAGCTAAGTGAAGCAGCCCTGAATTACCCCATTTATGACAAAGAACTTTATGCTCTTGTTCGTGCTCTAGAGACGTGGCAGCACTACCTTTGGCCTAAGGAGTTTGTGATCCACACCGCTCATGAATCACTAAAGCATCTCAAGGATCAAGGTAAATTAAATAAGAGACATGCTAGATGGAAGGAATACATCGAGACCTTTCCTTATGTCATCCGTTACAAGGTAAGGAGAACATTGTTGCCGATGCTTTATCATGGAGGTATGCACTTCTTACTTCTATGAGTGCTAAAATGCTTGGGTTTGAATATGTGAAAGATATGTATGCAAGTGACGCTGATTTTTCTGATGTGTATATGGCATGTGAAAAAGCGGCATTTGGTAAGTTTTACAAGCATGATGGTTATTTGTTTAAAGAAAGCAAATTGTGTGTGCCAAATTGTTCAATGCATGAGACACATGGTGGAGGATTAATGGGGCACTTTGGTGTTAGGAAAACCTTAGAAATTTTACATGAGCATTTCTTTTGGCCTTGGATGAGAAGAGACGTCACTCGAATATGTGGTAGGTGCATCACATGTAAAAAGGCCAAATCTAAGGTTTTACCACATGGGTTGTATACATCCTTACCCGTTCCTAGTGAGCCGTGGGTAGACATATTTATGGACTTTGTTTTGGGCTTGCCTAGGACAAAAAGGGGTAGAGATTCTATTTTTATAGTAGTGGACAGAGTTAGTAAAATGACACATTTCATTCCCTGCCACAAAACAGATGATGCCACAAACATGATTTGTTTTTCAAGGAAATAGTGCGATTCCATGGTGTACCTAGGAGTATTGTTTCTGATAGGGATGTTAAGTTACTTAGTTACTTTTGGAAGGTTTTGTGGGGAAAATTAGGTACCAAGCTTTTATTTTCCACTACTTGTCATCCACAGACTGAGGAAGTAGTCAACAGGATTCTAACTCTACTCTTACGCACTGTCATTCAAAAGAATTTAAAAACTTGGGAGGACTATTTTCCATTTATAGAGTTTGCATATAATAGGACTATGCATACTACTACTTCTTATTCTCCCTTTGAAATTGTTTATGGTTTTAATCCATTTACTCCTTTAGATTTGTTGCCTTTACCTATTGATGACAAGAGTAGCTTGGATGGACACAAGAAGGCCGAATTGGTGAAGTCGATTCATGACACTTACGGCTTCAAGTTGCACAGAAGAATGAAAAGTTTGCTTCCTGAGCCAATAAAGGGCGAAGGCGTGTCATCTTCGAACCTGGAGATTGGGTTTGGGTTCGCATGCACTAAGAAAGATTCCCAGCCCGTAGAAGAACTAAATAGATGGACCTTTCCACATCCTTGAGAAAATTAATGATAATGCATATAAAGTGGATCTTCCAGGTGAGTATAATGACTCTGCTACTTTCAATGTTTCTAATCTTTCTCCCTTTGATGCAGGTGATGATTTGAGGTCGAATCCTTTTGAGGAGAGGGGGAATGATGGGCATCATGGTGGACCGAGTCTTAAAGATCCTGATCTTGCCCACCTTGTAGGTTTCTAAGCACGACCTTTTGCTGATCCATCCTATCCCTTATCTCCCCTATCACCAAATTTAATCATTCAACCTACTGTTGCATGGCCTTCAAAACAAAGAAAGAGTTCGCTGCCTCCTCCTTAGGTGTTGAGTCACTCTTATGAGACATTGTTAATGCCCTGCAACACAAAGAACCTGGAAAACAAGGAAAGGATGTTAGTGGTAAAAAAAAAAAAAAAAAACCTCACACACTCCGTTACGTGTTTACTCTAGCATATGGTCACACCACTCATGTTTCACTCTTTCGAGATTTTCCAATACATTTCTCACCCACTCTTGCCTTTTACCTCACTTGCTTTCCCTTTCAAGTTCGTGAAGAACTAGTTGAACTAAATCAAGACACAACCTTATATTATTCCAACCAACAATAGATTCAAGAAACAAGATGGAATAAAATGACACGGATCTCAAAGAATTGTACGAGAAAAAGAGTAATTAGGAAACAAGATACTAAAGATGATATATTCGACCCCTTTGAAATAAGGATCAATCAACACCAAATTTT
The DNA here is from genome assembly GCA_008638375.1 of Nyssa sinensis. NCBI lineage: Eukaryota > Viridiplantae > Streptophyta > Magnoliopsida > Cornales > Nyssaceae > Nyssa > Nyssa sinensis. Next base: position 26,379,669 of record CM018041.1, on the reverse strand, counting down.
CAGATTGCAAAGTATATCAAACAACCATAAGCAAAACTTTTTTTTTTTAAGCAACCCTTGAATACGCTGTCCTTGTTTTTTTTTTTTTTCAATATAGATTCGGTCACAAGCAGCAACAAAAATTGCAAATTCCGAAAAAGATTGATTTGATTTCAACAACAAGAAACCAAAGCAGAAGGAATCAAAACAAAGATTATAGATATAGAAATTATAGATCTGGAATTTAAAGCAGAGATTCGTGTAGTCAATTAAAGAACTTGCAGGTCTGAATTCTTGAATCAAATACATGGGTAGTCAGTTGTGAGAATCACAGATCTGAATTCGAACACACAAAATTAACAAGAATGACGACAGAATCGCAAATCAGAATAAGAAAACCTAGAACACACCTAAGACAAAAACCAAATGCAAGAATTAAAAAGGAAAAATCAGACCGGATTTAGAGTCTGAGCTCTGATACTAATTGATGTGAACTCGTAAGATCGAGATCCCTTGAACCTACAATCAAATTGAAACTTACCCAAGAAAGCCAAAAATCAAGTCAAGATGACCTAGACCCGTTGAAAACTTGTTTCAAGAACCTAGATTTGATAAGAACGCCACAAAGGGTATGCCTTGGAAAGTTCATAGTTCACACAAGAACAAGTAGAGAAAACTAAAAAATTCTCTATGCAGAAAGCTTCATTCACGTTCCTAGCCTCCAAATTGCGGCTACAACTCCTTTTAAAATGCTCCATGAAACCCTTGAACAAATAAGGCCTACATCGATTAAAAGACACGGGTTGAACATCTTCAGGCCCTAAACATTCTAAACTACCAACTAAAGCTAATAAAAAAAATCCACTAAATGAGTTAAATAGGCCCAAATGCCTATAACCATAAAAACATAAAATAGGCCCACACGCCTATACTTAACGAAATAAAAAGTCTTCATAAAACCACTAGGCTATGTCGCCCCCTCTGTATCTTGTATCACATGGATTAAAGCTGGTTCTTCTTCTTTCAAGCTCATCTTGAACGTTGGGGTCTTGCTCGATAACTTGGCCCAACTGGATTGCACCAATCCTTGCATTGTTTCCTTGATCTTCTAAGCTCTCGACCTTGTGATTGGCCCATCTGGAACTTGTAAAGGATCTTTAAGACTCGGTGCCCATAAAAAGGCCTTCAACAAGATTGCCCACCCTTCTAATCCACTAGACAAAGACCAAACTGACAACTAATTGTCCAAATTCAAATCCCATAGCAATAACAAATCTTCATCCAGCAGAAAACGTCTAAGGCTATAGTCCCCAATCAACTTGCTCTGCACCATCAGATTAATACCCTCAATAAGGTGATCTTTAGTTCTTGATTCATCGTTGTATCACCGCCGATTCCGCTCAAGCCAAATAGAATGAACCAGATTAGAAAGCACCAACTTACTGATATAGCTCTGAGCCGACTTCCCTGTAAACATTTGAATGGCCCATTGAATAGTGTCTTGCCAGGGGTGAGGGGACCATCTCATATTACACTTGGCGGTAAAGTGAAGCGAAAGGACAACCAAAGAAGAGGTGAGCAAAACACATTTCACTTCAAGGTCGCTTCTAACCTGCAAAACACGGTCTTGAGTAGAAAGCCTCTCTGGAATGGCTAACCAAAGGATGAAACTGCATCTTGGGTTAACATGAGAGAACCATACCAACTTCCACCACGAAACTTGCAGCTTTGATACCTGAGTTGCACGCCAAGTTAAATTGGTAGAGAACACTCCAAAAGGGTGGCCCAACCATTGGAGTTAGTCCATCACAGGCTGATTTGGCGTAAACCTGGGGGGGATAGAGCGCTTAAGCTCCATTAATTGGTGAGAGTTAGCACTTGCCCACCTCCACTCATTTCCTGCAATGATGAGGCTTACCCGGGCGGATCTAGAAAGCCCGGAATCATAGATAACACGAGAGCCAATAGTCAAACCAAAGGGAAATATGCTGACCATTTCCCACCTTGTGCCAAATTAAAGATTTAAACCCTGCTTTAGTCTTCATCAACTTCCTCCATACCCCAAAGCAAACCCTTGGACAAGTAACCTCCCAATGATGCTTATGTTTCAAAATGTTCGACCGAACCCAAGCAACCCACAAAGAAGAGTTATAGGGATCACTTAGCCTCCAGAGATGCTTAGAGGCTGCAGCTTTAGTCCAATCCTCTAGCTTCTTAATCCCCAACCCACCTGATGTGCACCCGGAAGTTCAAATATAAACTTACCCGAGAAAGCCAAGAATCAAGTCAAGATGATCTAGACCAGTTGAACACTTGTTTCAAGAACCTAGAGTTGATAAGAACGCCACAAAGGTTATGCCTTTGACAAGTTCGTAGTTCATTCAAGAACAAGAAAAGAAAACTGAAAATTCTCTAAGTAGAAAGCTTCATTCATGTTCGTTGCTTGCAAAATTGTGGCTACAAGTTCTTTTAAAACCCTAAATGAAACCTTAGGGCCGAATAAGGCCTACATCAATCAAAAGACACGGGCTGAACATCTTTAGGCCTAAAACGTCCTAAACTGCCGACTATACTTACAACATAAAATAGGCCCACACGCCTATACTTAACGAAATAAAAAGTCTATACGAAACCACTAGACTATGCCGGCCCCTCTGTAGCTTGTATCACTTGAATTAAAGCTGGTTCTTCTTCTTTCATGCCCATCTTGAACGTTGGGGTCTTACTCGATAACTCGCCTCACGTGGATTGCACCAATCCTTGCATTGCTTTCTTGATCTTCTTAGCTCTCGACCTTGTGATTGGCCCTTCTAGAACTTGTAAAGGATCTTTAAGACTCGGTCCACCATGGTGCCCATCACCACCTTCCTCTTTAGGGTAAGTGACATCATCCCAAGCAACCTTGGCCTTAGAAGATTTCAAGTCTGGACCGAATAATCTTCTTAGGGAGCACAATTTCGAAGTCCAATAAACTTACATGCTGAAGATGACTGACTTGATGAGCTGTAAACAACCCGCAAATGATAGATACTTGGAAGTCCAAGTTTTAACTTTGGACATAATCCTATCAACTGGTACCTTGCAATCAATTGCCTTCAACTCAGAAGAGATCAGAGGCACCCCCAGGTAATGCATAGGTAACTTCCCCTCCTGAAAACCCACTACTTCCATAATATCCTGCTTGCCTCGAGTGGAAACTCCAAAGAAGAAGATGTTACTCTTAGCCTCATTCGGATTTAACCCCTAGAATTTCGCATACTCTTCAATGGTATCCTTCAAGATTGAGGAAGAGCTGAGGTCGCCATGGCAGAATAACATAAGATCATTGGTAAAGCACAAGTGGGTGATTTTGGGCTGCTTTTATCTCCAATGGTACTTAAAGTTTTCCTCTCGATCAACTTTTTTTTTTGCTCTGTAAAGAAGATAAATAGAGAAGACTCGATCAACTTTCTGCCTCAACATCATGGAGAAGACCTCCATAGCAAGAACAAAAAGGTAGGGAGATAGGGGGTCACCCTGGCATAAGCCACGGGCACTCTGAAATAACCATCAAGGGCACCATTAATGGAAATTGAAAAACTCGGAGTAGTAATACAAGCCTTGATCCACTGAACATGTGGGGCTGGAAACTTTATCAAATCAAGCACATCCAAGAGAAATTCCCATCTAACTAAATCATAAGCCTTCCGAATGTCCACTGTCATTGCACATCGTGGGGAGCCCCTCTCATTGTGATAATTATCCATGAGCTCTTGGGCAAGAAATATATTATCACTGATGCTTCTTCCCGACATAAAGGCAGATTGCGCCTCATCAATCAAATCACCAAGGATAGGTTTGAGACGATTAGCAAGGATCTTAGTAATGCACTTGTAGATGGTATTACAACATGAGATGGGGCAGTACTCATTTAACTTTGAGGGGTTGGGAACCTTAGGCACAAGCGCAAAGTCGGTAGCATTGAGCTCCCGAAGCAAAGAGCTTTCTCGAAAGAACTCTTGGATGGCAGCAAGAACATCTTCACCCACAATATTCCAAGTAGCCTGAAAGAAATGCCCATTAAAACCATCCGGGCCTGGCGCTTTATTGGGGTGCAAGCTAAACAATGTCTCTTTAATCTCATCCCGACCGACAGGCTTACTTAACTACTGAGCTTGAGCATGAGAAATACCTTTGCTGATGAAATCTGTGAGTTGGCCTTGCCTAGGATAAGGGCTTGAGGGGACCTTCCCCAACAAATCATGGTAGTAGTCCACAATGGCAGCGAAGACCTCTTTACTATCTTCAATCTTGTTACCAACGTCATGCAGTAAACTTCTAATTTTGTTGTGGTTTCTCCTCTAAGTGTTGCTGTTGAAAAAGAAACTCGTGTTTTGATCCCCTTCATTAAGCCATTGAATCCTCGACTTTTGCTTTACTAGGCTTTCCTCCCACTTGCTCAATTGAGTAAAGCGCTGCAAGGCTAGCTTCTCTTGGTTCTTCAAATCAATATCAAGGGGGCTAGAGTTCAAAGAATGTTGGATTGCAAATAGATGTTGCTGGGCTGCCTCAATAAAGTTGGTAGAAATCTTGCCCTCTAGCTTGGTTTAAAAGCTTCAATTCTTTTTTCACTGCTTTAAGCTTCCTACTCAAAATGAACATAGCAGATCCTTCAACATCCTGACTCCAAGCTTTGCGCATAGCCGGCTCAAATGCTTCACATTCCAACCAGAAGCTAAATAACTTAAATAGCCTCCCTTTGCATTTAACATCAACTCCAATCCGAACAATCATAGGACTATGATCTGACACACCAGAAGGCAAGAACTCCACCTTTGAATTACTAAAATCCACCATCCACCTGTCATTAGCCAAAACAAGATCAAGCTTCCTTAAGATGGTATCATTGTTGTACTGACGATTGGTCCAAGTCAAATTGCATCCAGCGTACCTGAGGTCCTCCAATTCTACATCAATAAGACAGTTATTACATTCCTCTATACAAGGAGGCTAATCCGTACAACCACCAATCCTCTCATTGCTAAACTAAACCGCATTAAAATCTCCCAAGACAATCCATTGTTGAGGGTAGCTTGCTGACGCTGACTACTCCAAACCTGTCTCCGCTCCATGACAATGTTGTGACCATAAATAACTGAAAGATAAAACCAAACCCCTTTCCCTAATTTGGGCAAGGCAATGGACTTCTTACTCCATAGAGTTAAGAAGAGTAATCTAAAGAACCTCATCATCCCATCCAATCCGGATTCTACCATTATCAACATCAGCATAATTGTAATACCTCAAAAATCTGATATAACTTGGACTAAACCCCGATTGAAGGAAATTAGATTGTCTAACGTTGATAATTTGAAATAGCTCAAATACGGTAAGCCGTAACGGGATTTAATGACTCAGACATAAAATGGAAAATGCTCGAAAAAATATTTAAACCAGTCAACCAAGTACCGAGATAGATAATTGGAATCAATATGATGAGTTAATAACAGGAACATAAAATGGGACACGAACGGTCACTCAAAATCGGTAAAATAAATAATAATGAATCGAGCCCCGGCTTGTAACAAATTTATCGGCATTTTATAATGTGATATTTTATGAAATAAAATATTCAATAAAATATTAAATATGGTCCAATTTATGTAAAGACGGAAAACACATAATGGGGATATATACACACTACATGAGGGCATAAATATACATAAGCCCATGACAACCTAAGCCCAGCAAAGGTCCATTAACCACAGCCCATACAAGTAGGAGATTTCTAGAAAGGGGCTGCTCTACTAGCCCACGTGTATATATACAAACTTATGTAATATGTATATTATATATATATATATGTATATAAGCAGGAAGTTTCTTGAAGGAAAATAATATATATATATATATATGGATGTGTTTATATGGCAGCTTGTAGAAATTGCTAGAAGCATGTGATAAAAATGGGCCGATATTATAGAGATATATAAAGATATATAAAAGAAAAAGTTGGAGAACTTCTTGAAGAAGCTGGAAAAAGTGGAAGGAAAAATAAGAAGCTTGAAGTTTCTAGCGTAGAGAGAGAGTCAGTGTGCAGAGAAGCTGCTGGAAACGGCTGAATTTGGGTGATTTGTGTAAAGATGTTAAACCAAGTAGAGGGCGGTGCAAGCTGCAAGAAATTGTGGAAAAATTTGGAAATTTCTAGGTTGCGCAGCAGGCATACGTGTGTGTATATGTGTAGCGGTGCAGCAGGTATACGTGTGTGTATGTGTGTAGCGGTGCAACAGGTATATATTTGTGTGTGTAGCGGTGCAGAAGAGGAGAATGGGGACGGTGCAGACCCTTCAATTGCTGCTGCAATTAAAGGATCTGGGTCGTAATTTTAGAGTCTAGGGTGCGGGATTTCCTTGAGAAGAGCAGAGAGAAAGAGAAATAGAGGAAGGAAAATTGCAGCAGGTAATTCCTGTTATGCGTAAGGGAAAAGAGTGAATGAGAGACCGAAAAGAGAAAAAGGTAGAGAGAGAGAGAGAGAGAGATTGATCCTGCAGTAAATAAATATATGTGCATATATACGTGTGGGTGTTTGTAGGTGCAGCAATTATGTGGATATATTTATATATGTGGGTGAGTGTGTGTAGCGGTGCAGAGGAAATGAGGAGAGTAGCGGCTGCAGTGCTCCAACAGCAGCAGCAGCGCATAGCAGCGGGGAGAGAAGACATGTTCAGTCACTATCTCTTCTGTTTTTGTTGCTGAGAAAATTAAAGGAAGGGCAGCAAGCTTCAATTCAGGCCATGGAAGCGTCGTAGCTGAAGGCGCAGCAGCAGAAGCACGAAGCAGCGTGTTGGTGAAAAAGAGTCCATGAGAGACCAAACTAGTGAACCTGTCTTGTGTAACCCATTAACAGTAATCAGACTAATGGAAACAGATTTTTGGGCAATATGTAAATACATTGTGTTGTTGGTAGTGGTGCTGAAATTGGAAGAGCAATAGCAGTGTTGGTTTGATTGGATTGGGGAGGAAGGAAATTGCAGCGACGGTATTGGCTGGATTGGAAGTTGTACAGTGGTCCATTCTATGGTAACAATCAATTGTTGAGTAGCCTGCTTTCCACAGATCTAACATGAAGCAGTTGTCGCAAGAAGTGGATCACGTTGGGTGTATTAATTGAAGGATGTTATTAGGCAGTATATTAGCGTGACTGAAGCAACAGAAAGGGCTATTGATAAAACCTTTGAGCTGCATTATTCTGGTGTGTGAGTGATTAATTTAGGTGATTCTGAGTCAATGCCTAGAGCTAAAGACGAAGCTTTGAATTCTCATTTTTTAATAGATTTTTTTTTTTGACATTTTTTAATAGATTCGTGGAGCCTGAAAATTGTGAAAAGGTGGGAATTCCCAATGTTGAAGTAGATCTTGAAGTGAAGCTAAATTTTGAAATATGTCAGGTATGTTCAATCTTTCTTTGTTTTGGAATTTGGTTGATGTTAGATAGATTGTTGGTATTAATTGGGTAATATCTGATATATGCTTGTTATTTATGAAACTAAAGAGGAACTTATTAGGAGTGTTGCTTGTATTTTTGATTGTTAAACTTAAAGGTTTGTCTGGCGTTATACTGTTGTGCAGTTGGCTTTTCTCATAAGTGTTAAGTACAATGGATTTGTTTAGGAATATCAGGAGTCAGGACTGGCTGGGGCAATGATATGAAATATTATACTTTTGCTCGCACAATTTGTTGAATTTGAATTAGTACATTTTAGATGGATGAAACAAGGACTTTCAAACAAATTGTGTAGTTCTTTTACATAGAAAGATGCAAGGTTATATCTAATAAGTTTGGGGAAATTCCTTGGTGGTGTGTGTAAATTTATAAGCTTGATTTGTATAAATGAAGTCTAAATGATTTAGATTATAAGTATGGAAGCTACTAAACTAAATTAGAGAATATAATAGCTTTAGTTGAAACCCAATGAGTGGGTAACAGGCAATGGACTTAATTAGGTGATTTGATAGACGCCTAAGATGACGAATAAGTCTTGAATGGATGATTTCTGACCTGTTTGTGATTAATGATGATTATTCAGGATAAGCATGGAGGTGCCTAACATATTTGGAGGATATCTGTGAATGGGGATAAGCATAAGTTTGTGAGTAACTCGGACTCCTGACTTGGTGTATATTTTCTGTATACTATACTGCTTTATATGTTGAACTGTTTTATACACTGTACTATTTTAATGCATATGTTTTAATGCATACTCTTTGTACTACATTACATGTGGCATGATTCTATCCTGCTTCTTGATATCTCCTATTTTGATTTGGTTGGTTCTGTTGTTTTGTTACCCATCCTTGGAGTCTAGTTCGATTCTATTTGGTTATGTTGAGTCTTACTCTGGGCCCACTATGGGATTGAGTATATCAGTGGATGGATGGCTAGCTTTGTGGGACGCCCAAAACTCAGCATCCGCTCAATCCTATTTGTTCCGCTCTGATACTGACCCAACCGGAAGTGTGTTGTGGGGACGCGGGCCCTCCATGTGTAGGGGTGGGTGACTGACGTATTATCTTGTGCAGCATCCCACATCGTTGGGGAAGGTTCAGGCGCTCTGTTCTAATCCGTTCTGTTCTGATTTGTCTGATCTATTCTGTTCTGTTTTGATCTTTTTGAGCTGTATCTGTTCTACTTGAGCTGCATTGCTCTATTTGAGCTGTATTGGAGCATGCATATATATATATATATATATGAACTGGTCTTGAAACCCATGGCAGGAACTTATATTACTCACTGAGCTTGTTTAAGCTCATTCCATTTATTTAACATTTTTCAGGATATAACTCCATTGGACTAGAAGGTATAAAGAGATGATACTAGTAGGCTGTGAGGCATTTCCAGTACGGATTTGATGGCAGGGATTTGTGGAGACTTGGGTTCTAATGGAATGATTCTGGCTATTCAGGTGAGTGACATGTTATGATTGACTTCATTGATATGCATTAGATGTATTGGGACATGGCTCATGGTAATGGTACCCTAGAGAGATTAGATATGCTATGTGTTATATGCCTAGTTATAGATAGGCTCTGTGGTTAGAGTTATTAGCTGTCTGATTATAGATTTGCTCTGTGGTACATACTTATGTGTTATATAGTTGAGTTGCATTCCCGAGATAAAAAGGTTTTAAATTCCACTGTTCTGACCCTACATTTGGAGTGCAATTCATTGTATGGTTCAGAAGATTGCCTTTGGTTGGTTGCATTGTCGGTAGGGAGACCGACAAGGCGGCTAACTGGCATCACATCTTTAGCATCCGCGTAGGGTGGGGTGCGGGATGTGACAGAGTGGTATCAGAGCTATGGTTGGTAAATTTTGGAGATCCACTGTCACCACAGAGCGACATTGAGCAAAAATGGTTAAGGTTACCTATATACGATGGGAACTTGAGGACAATAAGGAGTAATATTATTTGGGAATCATTGTTCACATTAAAGTACGAAGTTATGGATTGAGAACCACAGAGTACCTGAGCCATGGATACTGAGTCCCAGTTTTGGAGATTAGACATGAAATTATGGATGTCTTCGTAATAGATGATGCATCTGTGATTCTAAGAAATCTAAGGACTAAGGATCAACTTATCTGAAGTTATAAATATTGGAGATTCACTAGTATCACCGAGAGATATTTGAGCAATGGTTAATGATCTTTGGAGACATGATTAAAGTTGATTTTCCTTGGATGATTAGGATGATCAGATACTCCATACTTCTTGGGAGACAGAAGTAGGCCTATAAGTGAAATTGACAATCTTGAGAATTCGAGGATTTATCAGAATAGCGCAGCGGAAAAAGTAAGTTCTATGTTAATGATTCGTTGGGGGAAAGATCAGACTAGAACTAACTTTGTGGACTATTGAGTGACTCAGATGACCAAATGAATGAGTAATTTTGGTGACAATAGAGTATTTAGTCACTACAGTTACTACAGTTAATAATCCTTGGGAGAAAAGACTGTGCTATGATTAAATTGATGATTCTAAGGCAATTAAACTGATCAAATGCATAGTAATTTTGGAAGGAAAACGACTCTAGGTTAGCTAAATCTGGTATTGATAATCATAATTATGGATACCAAAATAACTATTTGGTGGAATCAGATATGATAGAGTAATCTTAGTGAATGATTTTAATCAACTGAGGATGACCGTCAAATTGATTTAATGCGAAATGGATCTAATATCAAAACTTGGTGATAGTATATATTTTTTGGATTCTTAACTAGCCTTATTATGAAATTTTCTGGATCTGGTTTGATACTTGTGATTGAGGATATCAAAATGATTACTTTGTGAACTCAAATATCATTGAATGATCTTAGTGATTGATTTCCAATCATTTGAGGACGATCGCCAAAAATGATTTAAGGTGAAGTAGATCTGATATTGATGTTTGGTGACATAATATATTTTGAGGATGGTTCCCAACTTTGAGGTACATGGCATGTATTTAGTGGATTGTAAAGTAGATTTCTTATGGATTTTCTAAATCTGATCTGAATTGTATGTTTGGGGATTCTAGACTCATGATACTTAGAGACGTAGTTGCATTTTGCTAAAAGACAGGACCATATAATCTCATTGTGGTATTGGAACTTGGTTACATTATATATTTTGTGGATTGACAATCAATATTTTTGTGGATTTTTTGGATTTGATCTTACATTTGTATTATTTGGGACTAGTGACTAGTGCTAATTGGAGACATGTCAGTAGAAGTGATTGAGATTAAAACTTTAAGATACATTACTAAATCATTAGATCCCCTCATAGATCAATCTGACTACCAGATGATTACTTCACTATAAGACCAGTTGAGTTTTGGGGACGAAACTCTTTTGAAGCTGGGTAGAATGTAATACCCCAAAAATCTGATATAACCCGGACTAAACCCCTATTGAAGGAAATTAGATTGTCTGACTAAGATTGCCTTTGGTTGGTCGCATTGTCGGTAGGGAGACCGACAAGGCGGCTAACTAGCATCACATCTTTAGCATCCTTGGGGTGCGGGATGTGACAATAATTATTGACAAAACTCTAGTTAGGACATAAAGAAGGAGATACCCTCTCAAAATTGGCATGATTGACCTTTGTTTCCACCAACCCAAGACACGAAATAGCATGAGTTCGAATGAGATGCTTTATTTCTTATTGTTTCAAGGGGAGATTAACACCCCTAATGTTCTAGCAAGCTAAATTGATCATTTAAATCAGGAGAATTTTGAATTCTTCCCAGAGCCTTGCCCTTCTCCCTTCTAGTGCTTTTATCCCTTATTGCTACGACTACCCTGGTTCCTCTTTTTAAGCAATTCAACGGAATCAACCAACAGCCTCCCATTGTCCGATGAAACCAATATAGGAGTGGTATCTAGCCCTGGGATCTGGGGCCCTTCACTCTGCTCATTGTTACCTCTATCAACTAGAGTCACTGGGACTGATTCTTCCTCTACCAAATCCTCTACATTCTGTGGATCCCCTACCCTCCAATTATGGATACTTTCCATTCTAGTAGTTACATCACAAGGACTCTCCATGCAGTTTTCACAGCCCACCGCTTTCTTCCCTATACCTTCTTGGTGAGTAGAACTAGTGGAGGCTTCTTCATTTCCATACAACACTTGAAACTGATTTTGCAAATTAACACTTGGCTTTTGAGGAGAGATACTAGCCTTTGGGAAGGGCCTGGTCACTGACTAAAGTTTCCTTAAGCTGAATATTAGGGTGCCCAATCAAATTGGGATTAGAGTTCACCTCGACTTCCTTAGGTTGCATAGCCTTACTTTTCCACAGCAGCAGAATAGGAAGTTTGCATTGACTTTGGCCATGCCCGAATTTCTTGCATTTTAAGCAGAACTTAGGAATCCATTGGTATTCAACATAAATAGTAACACTTGTTTCCTCATCCAATTGAAGATCAAATTGTTCCGGGGGGTCCTTACCAAGTTCAATTTCAATACAAATACGCGTAAAATTTATTCAACTAGCAACATAACTCAACCCCTTTGCTGTCCATTATTCTAAGGGGATGTCGTAGAACTGAGCCCATAAGGGAATTGTCTTAGTGGCTTCTTTTGAAACTTTCATTCTGGACCTCCATTTCTGTAAAATTACGGGGCGCCTAGAAAAGTGCCATGGTCCTCCTTCCAAAACGGCTACCATTGAGATAAGATCCAAAAATTTAAAGAAAAAGAAGCCTCTCCCATTAGTCAACACCTCTTCCAGACCTTCTTACCCCCACAGACGAAAGGCCACAGTGTTAACCCATTGGTAATTCAATTTTTGGTCCAAAAAATAGCCCACCAAAGTTGTAGCCTTTAGTCCCTTCATTCAGAACCTCAGGAGGGGTTGGACCACCACCTTATCATCTTTCACGCATGGAGCCACATACTCAAAGGTAAAGCCCTTATGCTAAACATTGGAATTGACCACTTGGCACCAATATTTACCCAATGGATTTGCCAAACTTTCTGCCCCAATATCCATTGTATTAAACCACCCCACACTTCCTCCAACGATTATAGGGGACAGCCCCTTGCTGCCACTTTTAAAGTCTGAAAAAGCACTTTTAGAGGCTGCCAAATTGTTCACGCCACCTTCTTGGTTAAGCCTAGTACCCAATGGTTGCTCCCCCTTTACCCCAATGGTATTGCCGCCCCTCTCAGCTACATGGGACAACACATTACTGCCGCACATCAAGTCTAAAAAGGCCACTTTTTGAGTGGTCAAACTCCCTTGGACAGCCCTCACTTCACCCCCATAGGTTAGGGGATTACACATTGAATGTACCCGTTTTATTCTAAGGGTATTGCCGCCCCTCATAGCTGTATGGGACAGCTCTGAGCTACTCCATTTCAGATCTGAAAAAGCACCTTTTTGAGTGGTCAAACTCCCTTGGACAGCCCTCACTTCGCCCCCTTGGGTTAGAGGATTACCCATTGGATACCCCTTTTATTCCAAGGGTATTGCCGCCGCTCACAGCTGTATGGGATAGCTCTGAACTGCTGCATTTCAGATCTGAAAAAGCACCTTTTTGTGATGTCAACTAACCTTGGACAGCCCGCACTTCATTCCCAAGGGTAAGAGCATTACCCAACTGTTGGTCCCCACTTGCTATAACTCCATTTCCTCCCAAATCTGAGCTATAGGTAGCTGCACCATCAGTTTTTTGCATGTCTTGGGAAGCCTTTCCATCCTTCCATGGGTCCAAGAAATACCCATTAGGTTTTGGTCATTTTGAACTTTATTGGACAACCCCCTTTTGCCGCAAATAGCTGTGCGGACAAGGGGGAAAGTTCCATCCATTTCACATTTTTGCTCTTCTTGGGAAGGTCTCCCATCACCTCTATGCAATCTCACTATTTACCAAGAGGTATCACCATTTTGAATTTTAGGGGACAACCCCTCTTGGCCACATATAGCTGGGGAAACAAGGAGGGGGGGGCTCCATACCTTTCACCTTTTTCCTCTTCTTGGGAAGGGCTCCCATCTCCTCCATGCATCTTACTATTACCCAAGGGATATTCCCCATTTTGAGCTTTAAGGGGCAGTCTCTCATTGCCGTATAAAGCAAGGCTAGAATAGACTTCAGGGGCTGAATTTCTACTTTCTTTTATGCCTTAGGAAGACCTCCTATCACCTCCCTGGATGCTAGCTTTGTCCAGAGGACTAACCCCTTACATGGCTTTAATGGAAAGCTTACTGTTGCCGCAACTACCTTGGTTAAGATGGGCTGCACCATCAGATTTTACTTCTTCTTGTAGGCTTTGACATGAGCCTCCCATCACAACCTAAAGTCTCTTGATTGTTTGACCTTCCATACTCTTGCACCTTTAGAATCAGCTAACAAACCCTTAGAATGTGACACATAAGCACTTCGTAAAGAGGGAAATGCAGCTTTATCAAAAGAGTTGAAAGATTGCTTTTTGGCTTGGATCCCACGCGCGACCTGAGCACCACTCCTTCCACCTCCACGTCCTCCATGGCTGCCATTGTTGAAGCTTCTCCTTCCTCTAATACTTGGAGAAGATGAATCACCATGGAAAGATTCCATTAAGAAAGACGGGTGTTCCGAAAATGCCCCAAACTCAACCACAAGCTCCAACGCAACTTGAGGAATAAACTCCCCTTCTTCCGCACGGTCTGCCCATAAATGGGCTGAATACATATCATGGATTGAAGCATCCTCCCTTGCAGCACCATCAACTCCGTTACTAATTTTGTCCAATCGTGACTCTAGCAACAGAACACTCAAATCATGATGACCATGGACATTAGAAATGTTAGCATTCAAGATAATAGGGGGAAAAACGGATTAAGCAGTCCCTTGAGCTTCCATAACTGCCCCATCTTCACCATGAACTTTAGACAATGAAACATGAGCTTGCAATGAATGAGGATCATCGTTTGTAGGTGGACAATCAATAATATTTGCATTTAATGGCAGATGAGAAGCCATTAATGCATAACGAGCAAGAAAACAAAAAGGGTTTAGAACAATTCTAGAGTGAGATGCTCTCCCTTCTCTTTAGAATCCATATTTTGTGGTTTGACGTGCACCGAATCATAAGCCTTCCAAATGTCCACTTTCATTGCACACCTCGGGCTGCCCCTCTCCTTGTGATAATTATGCATGAGCTCTTAGGAAAGAAAGATATTATCACTAATGCTCCTACCCGACACAAAGGCAGATTGGGCTTCATCAATCAAGTCACCAAGAATGGGTTTAAGACAATTATCAAGGATCTTGGTAATACACTTGTAGATGGTATTGCAACAAGAAATAGGGCGGTAGTCATTCAACCGAGAAGGATTAGCAACTTCTTTTTTTGCTTTTCAAGAAAAAAGCTCCGGGTCAGAAAAAAAGAATGGATTCTAGAGAGAAGGGAGAGCTTCTTACTCTAGACTTTTCCTAAATCCCTTTTTATTTTCTTGCTTAGTCGGCATTAATGGCTTCTAATCAACCATTAAATACAAAGTTTATTGATTTTTAAGCTACAAAGGATGATTCTCATTCACTGCAAGCAAATAACTTAGGGTCTAAAGTCCATGGTAAGGATGGGGCGGCTACGGTAGCTCAAGGGGTTGCCAAATCTTTTTCTTCTCCTATTCTTTCGGATGCAAAGGATTCTAATGTGCATTGTCATCACGTTTTGAGTGAGTTATTCTTGAAGTCAAGCTTGGATGACATTTGTGAAGGGGATGATGGTGTTGCGATGGATGAAGCTTCAATCCATAATACTTATTCAGCCCATTCATGGGTTGACCGTGTCGAAGAATGGGAGTATCCCTCAAGCCACCTTGAATGTTGAGGCCGAATATGGGGTTTTTTTTGGAAGATCCATCTTTCTTAATAGAGTCCCCACATGGTGTTTTGTCTTCTCCAAATCGAGGAAGGAGGGGCCTCAACAATGGCAGCCATGGAGGACGTGTTGGTTGGGAGAGAGGAGCAAGGGTGGCGCGTGGGATCCAAGACCAAAAGCTCTCCTTCAACTCTTTTGATAAAGCTACATTTCCCGAATTATGAAATGCATGTGTCAAATTCTCATGGGTTATCAGCTACTACTAAACGTGATGTGCAAGTGATGGGCACCATGGTAGACCAAGTCTTAAAGATCTTTTAAAAGTTCCCAAAGGGCCAATCACAAGGTCGAGAGCTAAGAAGATCAAGGAAGCAATGCAAGGATTGGTGCAATCCACTTGGGCCGAGTTATCGAGCAAGACCCCAACATTCAAGATGGGCTTGAAAGAAGAAGAACCGGCTTTAATCCAAGTGATACAAGCTACAGAGGGGGGCGGCATAGCCTAGTGGTTCTGTATAGTCTTTTTATTTCATTAATTTTAGGCGTGTGGGCCTATTTTACGTTTTTATAGTTGTAGGCATTTGGGCCTATTTAACTAATTTAGTGGATTTCTTTTATTAGTTTTAGTCGGTAGTTTAGGACGTTTTGGGCCTGAAGATGTTAAGCCTGTTTCTTTTATTTGATGTAGGCCTTATTCAAACCTAGGGTTTTATAGAGGGTTTTAAAAGACCTTGTAGCCACAATTTGGAGGCTAGCAACGTGAATGAAGCTTTTTGCATAGAGAATTTTCCAGTTTTCTCTACTTGTTCTTGAGTAAACTACGAACTTATCAAAGGCATACCCTTTGTGGCGTTCTCATCAAATCTAGGTTCTTGAAACAAGTTTTCAATGAGTCTAGATCATCTTGACTTGATTCTTGGCTTTCTTGGGTAAGTTTCAATTTGATCATGGGTTCAAAGGATTTTGATCTTAAGGGTTCACATCATTTGGTATAAGAGCTTAAACTCCAAATTAGGTCTGATTTATCTTTTTTAATTCTTGCATTTGGTTTCTGTCTTAGGCGTGTTCTATGTTTTTCTATTCTGATCTGCGAATTGTTCATCATTCTAATTTGCGATTCCTTTGTCACTCTTGTTAATTTTGTGTGTTTGAATTTAGATCTGTGATTCTCACAATTGACTACCTGTGTATTTGATTCAAGAATTCAAACTTGCGAATTCTTTAATTGATTACATGAATCTTTTCTTTAAACTCCAGATCTGTAATTTCCATATCTATAATCTTTGTTTTGATTCCTTCTATTTCGGTTTCTTGTTGTTCAAATAAGATCAATCTTTTTTAGAATTTGCAATTATTGTTGCTACTTGTGACCGAATTTGTATTAAAAGAAAAAACAAAGAATGCGTATTCAAGGGTTGCTGTAGAAAAAAAAAAGTACAAAAAAAAAAATATTTCGCTTATGGATGTTTGATATACTTTGCAATCTGAAAGTTTGGTGTTGATTGATCCTTATCTCCAAAAGGGTCGAACGTATCATTTTATTTAGTATCTTGTTTCCTAATTGCTATTTTTCTCGTACAATTCTTTGCGATCCATGTTATTTTATTTAGTATCTTGTTTCCTAATTGCTATTTTTCTCGTAAAATTCTTTGAGGTCCGTGTCATTTTATTCCTTCTTGTTTCTTGAATCTATTGTTGGTTGGAATAATACAAGGTTGTCACGACCTGAAACCCACCCTATGCGGATCTTGTGTCGTGGGGCCGACCCAATGGCCGTCCCTACTTTTTTCATTCTTTTTCCAATGATAACAATAAGAAATATAACCATAACATAAAAGTGCAGAAGTCTTATTACATCATTGTTCCAAAACTAAAATAAGTTTGACCAATCCAAACATAAACCAACATAACTTAAACATAAACCATCGTTTTAGGTGGTGAGTGCATGGGGGAACTACTGTACTCTACTGTGCTCCTTAACCGTCTCCCTACGCTCTGGATCTCCTACTGTGGTTCCATAGCATTCTCACCTGAAAAATTTAGTAAGGGGTGAGCTACAAACTCAGTAAGTAGAAGCCTATCCCCAATACGGGTGGGGATGACATAAATGAATACAAGTCAAGGTAACATGATAGCCAGTCATGACAGTGATTGCAGTCAAGTATAAAATGCCACAATGGCCAATAAATGACAAGGTACAATAACAGTCAAGAGTAATCAAAGAATAACAACGTACAATAACCGTCAAGAGTAACAACGTAGCATGAATATAGAATAGGCTCAACGAACACGATCAACATAAATACTGCCACAATGAAACGGTCAAAATCAAGTCCAATAAATCAAAAACCAATCAACATAGAACTATATCAATTAACATGGATGATGCCTTTACTCTGTTCAGGGTTTGGCAGACCCTCGGTCTTTTGGGGCCCGGCATACCCCCCATTAATAGAAATGCATATAAAATGCCCATTAAGCTTACTGTGTAAAAACGCCATAATTGCCTTATGTCTTTTTGACCCGTAGGTCCCATAAATTGACCCGTAGGTCCCAATCAATCAGATAGCATCAGATAGGTAATGTGACTGAGCACAAAACCCGACACTTAACATAAATTAAGATTCTATAGTATTCCATATGAATGTACAAAACATGGAACATCATAACGTAACATACAGTAATTGGATATCAATAAAATGAACCAGTCATGCAACATCAACCAATAGGCATCCACCAGGTAGAGCAATATCCATAGTGGGAAACAATGACAGTGAATACATATATGAGTACAAGATTGGCAGTAATGGAAAGAACGTGGCTTGGAAACCACGTATCAAAGATAGGAATCCACTTACCTTATCAATGTCTTAATATCCCGTGACTTTCTCCTTCCCTTTTGACTTGCTTATAAATCAATAAACACGTTTCAGCTTTCATATCATTTATCAAATTTATGCCTCGTTACTCTAAATACCTCCCTTACTAATTTATGCTTTACGGTTTTTCATTTTAAACTTAATTTATCCAAAGGCAAAATGGTCATTTACGTGTCTCTACTTTTTGGGTTCTTTTTTCATAATTTGGACTTCACCGTTGAGTCCAGTAGGTTTGAATTAATAAAAATGCACTATTTACTTAACTAAATCGGAGTCCGTTTGACTCACCTTCGATGTAAGGGCATTTTGGTCATTTTGGCATTCTACGGGTATTTTATTTTTTCGGGACTCCGTCTCGTAAAATGGACCTCACCATTAAATTCAGAGGGTCCAAAATAGTAAGTTTTCATTATTCATTCTACTAATTTACGCGTAGAAATTAAATTTGAAATCTATTAATTTAAACCATTTATTTAAATTAATTAATCTACTAATACATATTAGTATTTGAGCCCAAACAGACCACATGTGCCTTGGTGGCACAGTGGCTAAGCTTCTCACCCTTTCTCCTTGGTCACAGGTTCAATTCATTGCCCATACCAATTTTTTCCATTCCCTGTTATTACGTTTTTAATTGTTTTTCATTTTCTGTTCAAGTTTAAGCCAACTATTGGATAGCTTCTCCTTTCTAACCAAACACTATCTAAACTCAAATTTAAAAATTTATCCATAAAGTAACACTGTTGGGCAGCCATCTGAATGGGTGGGTCGGGTCAGACCCGACCCGGTTTGGCCCAAATAAAATCACAAAACCCCCAGTCGCGCAGCACCATCTCTAGCGTGCTAGTTATCTTCTCCGTCAACGGCGACTTGCCGGCGACAGATTTTCTTGCATTTTCAGTGGGGTTCACACCTACAGGTCATGGGCAACTCAAATCTATCCTCGAGTTTCCAATCGGAGTGCCGGAACACTCCCAAAATGGGAAAAATCGTAACTTCACAAGGGCTGTGTGGTTTTCCGGCAGCCCCTTTTTCTTCCATTTTTCTCACCTTTTCTCTACTGTTTCAACACAAATTAATCCCTACAATGTTCCTACAACTTATACACATAACTCCTAAGCATTCAAATTAAATTTCATGGATCAAAATTACAAAAACAAAATTTTAAATCTTTCCCTGGAATTCCTATTTTTCCTGCTAGTTTGCGGTTGGGTTTTCTTAATTCAATTTGCAATACAACCCAATTTACATGCTTTAGGAGATTCTAAATTCATATTCATGCTTAAAATGAAAACGCAGAAGTTGATCTATCTCACCCTTCCAAATGTGCGCACAATGCTCTGTCCCAGTCACCCCGTTTCACGCCTTTTCACGTCCTGAGCTCCTCCACACAGTCCCGATCTCCTTAGCTTGATTGATCCTCCTCTTCCCGCACCACCCACGCAAGGCCAATACGTTCTCCACCTGCAGCGCCCTGATTTCCCTCACTGCGTTGCTGGCTTTACTTCATTTTCTTTCCTCTGTTTTTTTTTTCTTTTGTTTCCTTTTGGTTCTAATGCAATTCTAATGCAACGCCAGCTTATAAAAACAACAAACCGCCCCTCACTTAATCTCTCTCTCTCTCTTTCTCTATCTCATTGCCTCTTCTCCTCCTGCTCATAACTCCCATCTGTTCCTCTTCTTTTTTTTTTTTTTTTAATTTTCCTTCTTCAGTTACATGTTGTAGCTGCCACACACATATATATCTATTTATCTATATATATATATATAGCCGTATGTATATACATATATATATATATATTGTCTACATATTAATTTCCTAATTAGTATTTTATTTTTATTTTAGTTTGTCTTATTTTTTTTATTTTTTTCTTTTTATTTATTTATTATTATTTTTTTTTTCCGCCATTCGTTTGCCCTAACATTTATCAATATATTTCAATTATTGAAATGCAACCCGTTTATTTCATCATCGTAGCATTAGGCCCTTTTGGCTTGGTTACAATGGGTTAGGGTATTATAAAGGTTGTGTCTTGATTTAATTCAACTAGTTCTTTACGAATTTGAAAGGGAAAACAGGTGAGGTAAAAGGCAAGAGTGGGTGAGAATAGTATTGGAAAAGCCCAAAAGAGTGAAACACGAGTGGTGTGACTATATTTGAGCGTAAATACGTAAGGGAGTATGTGAGGTTTTTTTTACCTCTAACATCCTTTCCTTGTTTTGCAGGGCATTAACACTATCTCATAAGAATGACTCAACACCCAAGGAGGAGGCGGCTAACTCATTCTTTATTTTGCAGGCCATACAACAACAGTTTGAATGGTTGAATTTGGTGATGGGGGAGATGAGGGATAGGATGGATCAACAAGATGTCGTGATTAGAAATCTATAAGGTGGGCAAGATAGGAGGAGACGTGAGCCTATCATTGAAAATGAGTATGAGAATGACGAAGATGATGAGGCTGAGGAAGACATAGCATTTGAAGTTGGAATGGGTGAAATGGGCAGACCTAGAGGAGGTAGGCGTGGAAGAGGACATAGGAGAAATCCAAGGGGGCGAGACGGGGTGGATAGGAACCTTGGGAGCACCAAAGTGAAAATACCGTCTTTCCAAGGTAGGAATGACCCTGAAGCTTATTTAGAGTGGGAGAAGAAAATAGAGTTTATTTTTGATTGTCACAATTACTCAGAGGAGAAGAAGGTGAAACTGGTGGTAATTGAATTCACTGATTATGCAATTATTTGGTGACCAATAGGACGAGTTATGAGAGACCTATAGAAACAGGGGCTGAGTTGAAAGTTCTAATGAGGCGGAGATTTGTACCTGGCCACTATTATAGAGACCTCTACC
The DNA here is from genome assembly GCA_008638375.1 of Nyssa sinensis. Taxonomy (NCBI): domain Eukaryota; kingdom Viridiplantae; phylum Streptophyta; class Magnoliopsida; order Cornales; family Nyssaceae; genus Nyssa; species Nyssa sinensis. Next base: position 26,358,623 of record CM018041.1, on the reverse strand, counting down.
AAAAATTACAAAACCTTACACAAGGGACTAGGAGTGTAGAGGATTACCATAAGGAGATGGAGATGGCTACGATTAGGGCTAATGTAGAGGAGGATCGGGAGGCCACAAAGGCCAGATTATTAAGTGGTCTGAATAAAGACATAACCAATGTAGTTGAGTTGTAGCATTATGTGGAGGTAGAAGACATGGTGCACATGGCTATGAAGGTGGAGGGGCAGTTCAAGAGAAAGGGGGTAGCAAGGTATACTTCAATTTCTGGCAATCCTTGGAGCCCAAAATGGGATAGAAATGATCGAGCCGTGGCAAAGAGGAAGGCCGAACCACCTAAGGGATAAGATCAGGGAACTAGCAAGAACAAACCTAAGGTAGATTTCCAACCTTCAAGGAATAGAGATATTAAATGTTTTGGTTTTGGGCACATCGCGTCTCAATGTCCAAATTGTTATGCGTGACAATGGGCAGGTTGTAATGTCCAGTCTTGTTGGTGTCAAGGAAAGATGAAACTACTACCCAGATAGCCATAGGTACCCTTCCAGTTATTTAGATCTTAAGAGATCCTTACACACTTGATTGTGTTTCCATGTAATTGTCGAACTGAACTTAGTAACTGAACATTTGGATGATTGATTTACTCTTTCTATTACATCTGAAAGGTTATTATTGGAGAATGTTAGACAGAGAAACACGAGAACTTTAATGGTTACCTTGAGGATTATTGTTTAGAAATATTGAGCATAGAACACGAGATACGGAGCAAAATCACGAATATTATCAACAAGTGACCTATACTTGGAAGTTAGGTCTAGTGATGTAGAAGAAATCGAGACTAAAGATTAGGACTGAATATAAATTATGAAAATGGATAACGGTGATTGTAAACGGTTAAAAGAGAAAATGTGGAAAATTGACAGTCACTGATGTGCTATCAGGACCTCTGTTACCGGTGAGGAACGGCCGCCTTATCATGTAACTAGGGTAACTGAGAAACACACAGTGCTACCTTACCCAATCTGGATACTACGAATCCTTTATGATACTGTCAGAACGACGTATACCCCAGAGGACTTGAGGATTAGAATGCTACAATATCACTACATCTATCCTACCAAACCTAGTGATGCTAGGAAATGATTGGAGCATTAAGTCAAATTCTTAAGCTCACTGGTATCAAAAAGATTTGGTGTTAAAAAAAAAAAAGTTTTGTAATAGTAGTTCATGGGAGATGATAGATAGACTTATATGTGAATTCTGACCATTGATCTTTTACAGCGAACTAGGAGATGATTAGGCTACTGTACCAGTAGTCGCAGGTATTATTTACCGTTGTTTACAAATGCTCAATATTGTTAAATATTACTCTACATACTGATTTATAATTCCAACATTTACTGCTAGCTGAACATAGAGACAGAACTCTGAGGTTATATGTTAACTGTTCAGGGATGATGATTGATGATAGATGTTATGCATGAAACAAGTAGAGTACGTAACATGGATACGTGAGTGTTAGATCGATATATTATCCACTTGAAAAATAAAAAGACATTGATGAGCCAAGTGATTGCATAATTAATAAATTTCAGGGAACAATGATAGAATAAATATAAGATTTATAATCTTTAAAATGAATTATATACTGGTATAGATAGGAATGATTACTGGATAGACTGAGATTGAATAAATGGCGATTCTTGAAAGAGTCATTATTATTAAATACTATACACTGGGGAAATCATTAGAAATGAATCATATACATAGAATATAAGTGGTATAGATCATAAGTCTATAGTTTTAACTGATCCAAGAAAGAACTAAAAACAACTAACTGAATTGCGATTGTCAGAAGAGAGAAATAAGCTAAAGATACTAAAGGAGCTTGGTAGACCCAACTAATTAGTCTTGGAAACGACCACATATTACAATGGAAGTTGGTAGTTAAGCTTGGAAGGAATCATAGTAATATTGGATCTAGAAATCCTTGAGATTGTTTTATCTTATGGAAACATGTACTTGATATTTATTGAGTTATGGTTGATGATTGTTCTGTATTGAGGGAGCCTTAAGAATTAAATTACTATACCTAGTCTAGAGACTTGATGTTTAGGGTTGGACGATCGATCTATATTACGAGAGTTATTGAGAATTGAAATTCTATTACGGATTAGGAACTTGTTGATGTTCTATACAGTGAGAATCTGTGAGAATTAAATTATGTTTCATAATAAACGAGGGAAACGATTACTGCTCATTGAGGGATAGAATGTAATATAGAATTGGAAACATGATGCTTTGAAAAGTAGTGAATCTGACAGTGATAACTAAATGAAATGAAAATACCTTGGGAAGGTAGTATAATAGATCGATTGATGTGACTGTAAAACTTGATTTGATGTGACTGTAAAACTTCATCTAACGTGACGGTAAAACTTAATTCTCAGCAGAAAATCTTTATCTAGTTAATGTAACAGCCTATTTAAGTTATACCGTGATGTTAGAGGAACCATGAAAACCACCGAGTTAGAACCGTTAGGTTTGGGGACAAACTTATTTTTAAGGGGGTAAGAATGTAATATCCCGAATTATAAGCCGTTATATGACATAAATAAAAGTGGATGCGTAATAGACTAGTATTGTTTAATTACGATGCATAGGTATGAGAGGCAAACAGTCACGGGTGTCCGGGTGTCGCTGCACCGGAAGCCTGATTTTACAGAAAAATGTGCGAGTAAATGCATATATGTATGTTGTGTAAATTGTACATATATGAGTGTACAAATAAATAATTGGGATGAGATACAATATATATATATATGTGTGTGTGTGTGTGTGTGTATACGGTCAGATTATATATATGTATATATTATAGTCCAATGAAAGTAAAAGAAAAGAAATAAAAAGAAAAGAAATGGGCAGCTGTTCGTGTGGTGACAGCAACATACAGTCCATGTGTTTGTGTGTATTGGAGTGAAACAACAAGGCTGCCGACAGCCTTGATACCGTGGGGGCAAGTGAGAGTGATATATAATATTATATATATGTAAAGATCTCAAGAGATAGAGAAAGAGAGCCAAGGGCGGTGGAGCAGAGTGTATATATTTATATATGTATGCGTTGGGGCAGTTGCATGCAACAGGTGTCCGTGTGTACGGAGTGTAGCAGAATGTAGCAGTGCGGTGCAGTGCAGGGATTAGTATATGTACACATTGATATGTGCAGGGCAGCGTGTAGGAAGCCACGTAGGTATACATCTACATGAATTATATAGCGTGGCAACAGGAGGAAAAAGGGGGAGATTGGAGAAGGACAGCAGTTCGGTGCAGTAGGGAAATTTTCTGTGCATGTGTGTGTTGTGGAGCGGCAGACGTATCAGCCGCAGAAGCAAGCGGTGCAGGTGGATGGTTTTTATAATTTTGCAATTCAGGGAAAGTCCTGTCTATAGGTATACGTGTTGTGGACAGCTTGGAGTGGAGATGGAGCAGCCATTGCAACGCTCCAACAGTGGGTGTTGGTGAAGAAGGTCTGTTACAGAGGAACTGCTGTTAGAGGATCTGGTTTAATTTTTGAATTGATAGGAACAGGGGGATTGAAATACAGCATGAACTGCTGTTAGAAGGGCTGGATTTGATGCTCAAACTGGAGCTGATAGAAAAGTCCAGCAGATTTCATGGAACTCTTGAATGGGTGAATCAGGAGAGAAAAATATTATGTATATGTATATATGCAGCAGTGTTAAGGGAACGCCCAGAAGCCTCCATATGCATATATGTGTGGGCGTTAAACAGAGAGAGAGAGGAGGATTTTGAAGCAGCCGAAATTAATAATAGGGAGGAGCAGACCTTGATGCAGTGCAAATATGTCTACAATTAGTTTTATTTTATTGGAAGAACTGAGATGGATCGGAATAGGGGAAATTTGTATAGTGTATATATATGTACAGTTGGCGGTACAGCAGGTAGTGTGAGAAAAGGAAAAGCGTGAGGCAGCCGTGAGGAGTTGGTGTGGTGGCAGTGGCCAACTGAAGCGTACAGCAGTGAGAAATAAATTAGAACAGCAGGGAAATGTTATATATACGCATGCTTGTGTAGCAGCTGACCGAGTGAGGAAGGAAGAAAGTAGAGCAGCAGGAACTGCTGTGCAAAATTTGCTGCGGCAGTCAGAATAGCAGCAGCTACGGTGAGGGTTCAACTGAGGGAGCTCGATCCTTACTGATAGTGTAGCAGGCCTCAGTAGCAGTTGCAATTCTGGCTGGTATCTTAGTTGGAGACTAACGTTGTGTTCAATCAATAAAGTGGATTTTTCTACCGTAGCTCCTGGAATGAAAGATTGGAATGGATTCTTGAAGTATTAAGGTATAAACTATTTCATTCTTGTCAGAATTCGGGTGCAGTGAGAGTTAAACTCGAAGCTGCGTTATTTCAATTTTAAGTTTGAAATACATATGACCTGTTTGGCAATAGGTGTAATAAACTGAGAAATTGGGATAGGATATTTCAGTTTTAAGTAATCAGTGAAATCATGGATAAGATTGTTTATGGAGTTAGAAATTAATTTTTAAGTATTTACAGTTCAGTGAACAAATTAACTGAAATCACAAAGTAGTTGTCTTTTAATAATTCTGAATCAGTCGACCTTTTAAGGATATTTACAGACCAGTCAAGACCAAGTTTAAATTAATTATTCCTTTAATAATTAATTATATAAATACCTCAAGTTCTAAAATAAGTCAAACGGACTCCAAATGAGGCAAGTGAATAGTCAATTGTTATTGTCTCGGGCATTCCGAATCCAATGGTGACATCAAAATTTTGAAAAGAGGTTCCGAGAACAACGGACATATAAAAGTACAAAATGACAGTTTTGCCCTTTTCAATCTAAAAGTTCAAATGGAATTCCGCGAAAGCCTAAACTGACTTTCTTCGGTATTCCAGACTCAATGATAAAGTCTAAATAAGTATTAGAAATACTTATCATAGCAAGGCACAGAATTTGGTGAATAGAAATTATTCTGAAATGTATTTACTGATATATAGGGAACTCAACGGGAAAAGGCAAACCTACAGGAGATTGATTTAGCAACGCATTAGAGGTAAGTAAATTCACCTTTTCTTCCATATGGTGTGTCCAAGCCAAGTTTATTCTCGTACTGCCAAACTTGTACTCTTGAACGTACCTGACGTTATTGTTTCCACAATGTGATATTGTTCTATCTTGTGGGCTTTGATTGACTACTGTATCATTAGTATCATGTTGAACCATGCTTTGAAAAGCCTATTGTTATGTTCCATTGTATATAGGATATTCCATTTTATACTTCTATGGAATTATTTATGATCATGATATGTTTATACACCCCGGATTTGTGCTCAGTCATAATATCCATCCGATGCTTTCTGTTTGACTGGAGACCTAAGGGTCGAGTCCGTGAACGGACAGGTGGCAGGAATGAATTCCTCGTAGGCTTCTACCAGCAATTTTACTGGCATGGTTACTGGCATTTCCATTGACATTTCACTACCATTCCATTTGCATTTTTACTGGCATTGTACGGAATAAAAGCATCTCTTATGTGATTGTTTGATTGCAACTGCTGAGCTATGCTATTCCTTATCATTATTTTGTATTGAGAGATATTTCCTTATTGATTCGATTGTGATCGGTTTATTGTGGCAGTACCTTCATATTGATATATTGTTGTTGAGAGTTTCATGTTGATGTTATGTCCATTACTCCTGATTATACATTGTGTCCATCGTTTATTGACCCTTATGGCAATTGTTCCCATTGGCTATCACAGCATCTCTTTTATCATATTCTTATACTAGTGTCGGAGATCTGTTTTTACTTGCTGAGCTCTCGTAGCTCATTCCACCCTCCTCACCCCCATTTCAGGTACTGACGCCGCGAGACCCCGGTAGGAGTCTGAGAGCATAGGAGGACATTTTGAAGAACTGTACTAGTCTATGTTTAGTTCTCCCATGTACTCACCACCCACGGGTGCTGGTTACGTATGGTTCTTATTGTGTTAATTGTAAAACCATATTATGTATTGTAAAGACTTCCGCTGTTATTGTTTTAATGTTTTAGTACTTTGCATATTAGTACTATGATACAGGAATGTAAAAAGTAGGGACGGCCTTAGGGTCGGCCCCGCGATACGAGATCCGCATAGGGTGGGTTTCGGGTCGTGACACAGGTGATGGCTGAAAGTGAGGATGGTGGTGATTAGATGCCCGAGTTGGTCGATACTAGTGATGATGATGGAGTGGAATACGTTGTAGACGGTGAGTCTCTTGTTGCCAGGCGTGCTCTCAATACCCAAACTAAGCTAGATGATATGGAGCAGCAGATAGAGAACATATTTCGTACTAGATGTTATGTAAACAAGGTGTGTAGTATGATTATAGATGGGGGAAGTTGCACCAATGTAGCTAGTAGCACCCTAGTTGAGAAGTTGAGCTTACTTTTACTGAAGCATCCTAGACCTTATAAGTTGCAGTGGTTGAATGAATGTGGGGTGGTCAAGGTCAATAAACAGGTTTTGGTGGCTTTTACCATTGAGAGTTATTGTGATGAGGTACATTGTGATGTAGTTCCTATGCATGCTGGCCATATTTTGTTGGGGAGGCCGTGGCAGTATGATAGGAAGGTGATTCATAACTGGGTTTAGGAATAGATACAGCTTTGTAAAGGATGGAAAAATAATCAAGCTTGCTTCTTTAACCCCAAAACAGGTATATGAGGACCAACTGAAGCTGAAAAGTGAGATTGAGCAAAAAAGAAAGGGTGAGGCCGAAACCTCAAGAAAAAGAGAGAGTGAAAAACAAAATAGAGAGGTGGCTGAGAATAAAGAAAAAAGAGTGGAGCCACGAGACAAAAAAAAGAAAGAGAACCTGCGGTGAGAAAAGAGAGAAAAATATGAGTTTTTATGCAAAGGAGAGTGAGGTTAAGAGGGCCTTCTTAGCAGATCAGCCTGTGATTTTTCTTGTTTACAAAGAATCTTATTTTAATCTTGATGAAACTAACTAATCTCTTCCTAGTGCGGCTGTTTCTTTGCTGTAGGAGTTTTACGATGTATTTCTAGAGGAGATGCTGAGTGGGTTAGCGCCTTGATTTCATACCTGGAGCCGTTATTCCGAACCACCCAGCCTATAGGAGTAATCTGGAGGTGACAAAGGAGCTTCAGAGGCAAGTTGAAGATTTGATGAGCAAGGGGTCCATGAGAGAGAGCATGAGCCCATGTGCAACAGTGCTACTAGTGCCAAAGAAGGATAGGACTTGGAGGATGTGCGTTTGATTGTAGAGCGGTCAACATTATTATGGTAAAGTATCGTCATCCCATTCCTAGATTAGATTATATGCTTGATGAATTACATGGCTCATGTATTTTCAGTAAAATAGATCTTAAAAATGGATACCATCAAATTAGAATGAAAGAGGGAGATGAATGGAAAACTGCTTTTAAGACTAAATATGGACTTTATGAATGGTTGGTTATGCCTTTCAGACTTACAAATGCGCCTAGTACTTTCATGAGATTAATGAACCATGTATTACGTGCTTTCCTAGGAAAATTTGGTAGTCGTGTACTTTGATGATATCCTAGTGTACAACAAGAAATTAGATGAACATATTGAGCATTTGAGATGTGTGTTCAATGTGTTGAGGTGTGAAAAGTTGTATGCTAATTTTAAGAAATGTACCTTTTGTATGGGAAAAATTATTTTTCTTGATTATGTTGTTAGTACAAGAGATATTGAGGTGGATGAAGAGAAATTCATGGCCATCAAAGAGTGGCTTAGTGGCCAATGCCTAAAGGCATCACTGAGGTAAGAAGCTTTCATGGTTTAGCTAGTTTTTACAGGCATTTTGTTAAGGATTTTACCACCATTGGTGCACCACTCACTGAAATAATTAAAAAGAATGTTAGATTTCATTGGGGGATTGATCAAGCGAATGCATTTGCTGCCTGACTTGAACAATAGGCTGCTGCATGGGCGTCATCGGTAGCTAGAACAGAAAAGTCATAACTTTTTTGAGCAACAGGCGGAGTAGGGTGGGTGAAAACCCATTAGGATGGCTTTTAGAGAGAAGGGAGAGCTTCTCTCTCTAGTTTTTTCATAACCATTGCTGGTTTCTTGCAATGGCTTCCATTGACGTAACTCATTCCATTCATGCAAAGGAACCAAGCCCATCAGATCCAAATACTACTGCTTCTTCCCGCCTTGGAGTCGAAAAGCTCAGCTACCCCATTACTGATTTCTGTTCTGGGGCAAATGTGGACCGTATTGGTGCTGATGCTGCAACCATTAGAGCTCATGTTGCAGAAAATGTAAGGCGGTGGCAGCAAGAACCATTACAAGATTTTCACGATGTAGACTATGGATTATCCACCAATGTTTTGGCTGCAACTTAGAAGATTAAAAATCTAATGGCTACCATTCAGTCATTACGTGCTGTTCTCCACGATCCCCAAGCTCCATCCGTTACAGACCACTGTCTACATGCTAAGGAGCCAAATCCTACGGATCCGAACTCAAAAACCTCCTCAAGCCTTAACCCCAAATATTGTTCCCGTGCAGAGGCAAGTTTGGGTCGTCCTAGTGTTACTGATACCTCCAAAAGAATTCACGATAAAGGATATATTCCCGATGCAGCAACTGGCCCAACCACCAAAGCTAACTCAAATGGTGTCTAGATCATCGATGCTTATGGAAGAGGAAGCGGGTAGCAGGTGGTGCGTGCAACTCTCTCAAAATCTAGTGGAAGTGGGACTCTAGCCTGTCCAAACACTCCTTTGTCCCATGATGGCAACGTGTCAACCATTGAGGCTAGGAGATCTGATCTAACGGCTAGGAATTATGGAGCTCCAACGACTAGCAAACCTAGTACAGCCCTACAAACAGTAACAGCCCCTTTTGACGCTACCAGCGCTCCCCATGCTGTTGTTATTACCCCTCAAATAGCTTTACAAAAGATGGATGGGCCCACTACCTATTTCCCCTACGTGCCTAATACCAGTGTAAGACAGCTTGACCCCCTAGCTTCTCAACTTTCCTTTGCCATTTCGGATGCAGCAGCTACAGAGTTACAGTATACTGCTACTCCAATAGAAGCCATAAGGCAAACTGGCGCTAATTCTACCCACATTTTAGAGGTCACCCCCAACCAACCTGCTATACAAAAAGTAGCAATGCCTGTTTCACACGCAAATTACGCTGTAGCAGTAGTGAGTTGCCATACTGCTACTCCTAAAGGTGCCGTTGAGCCAACAGACGCTGACCTTGCCCACTGTTCAGTGGTCAGTATCAACCAACCAGTTGAAGAGTTCCCTACCTACGCTAATGCTGCTCCCCACAGTGCTGCTACTCCAAAAGTTGGTGGGCCCCCCACCCATACCATCTCTACCCCAAACACCACCGTAAGGCATGCAGATTCTTTCGGTTCAAACTATCCCCTCTTTCGTTCTGCAGTAGCTGCTCCTACGCAACACCACTCTACTACTACAGTGGGTCCCATGCCCACCAACCCTCCTGACACCACAAACCTCTCAACCATATCAGATTTTCCAGCTTTAACCCTCCGTCCATGCCCACCTGGACTTCTCTCTTCCAAAAACCTTCTTCGTCTAAAAAATTTCATTTGGAATTCAAACAACCTCAAGTCGAAGGGGGTAGGATCTCTGTTCTGCCTCTATTGGAAGTTCTTTAAGCTGGTATCCCAGGTTGGGAAAATACTTTGGTTGGCTATTTTCTTGACAAGAAGATGCCATTTCTATGGACTAAAAAGATGGCAGAGAAGCTCTGGAACAAAGAAGGCTTAAATGAAGTGCTTACAAATGGGAACGGATTCTTCTTTTTCAAATTTGATTCTATGCATGCCATTAACTCTATTCTTGGAGGAGGCCATTGGCACTTCTCTGGACGGCACATTATTCTTCAGCAATGGCGCCCGGGCATGACACTGTCTAAGAAAAACGTGGCTAAAATCCTTGTTTGGGTAAAAATTCTCAACATACCTTACGAACTTTGGACAGCAAAAGGCCTCAGCTATGTAGCTAGTGCTATTGGGAAACCTTTGTATGTTGATTCTCACACTGAAGAACAGACAAGGATCAGCTTTGCGAGAATATGTGTTGAGGTGGACGCCACCAAGGATCTCCCTGATTCCTTTGATCTACTATTAACAGACCTTTCCAAAGTGGAAATACTTGTTGAATATCAATGGCTTCCCTCTATGTGCACCCACTATCACCTCTTTGGTCATAGACTTGTCAACTGCCCTTCAGTTAAAACTACTGAAGGGAAAGTCGGTAATCTGCCCACTACAGCCTACAGGAAATCTAGCACAAGTGAATGGAGAGTAGTCTCAAGCAAAGGTAAATCCATTCAAATTGATGACAAGGTCCAAGAAGCTGCTCTCATTGTAAACCTCACAAAGGAGCAAGGACAGTCGTCTACCTGTTCTGAACTTCTGCAATATGACATGCCACATGTAAATTCCCCCAATGATGGTGCTCTAATAGAGGGCCTTGTCATGAAGCAACCAGTCCTTCCCTACTCCTCTTCAAAGCTAGTGGTGGACAAGGAAAATACCACGGATCTGCATCCTAATCTCTCCCCTCTATCTGAGGACCAAGCATCTTTTATGTCTCCAAAAGATCAAAAAGCTTGTTCTGATTTAGCTGAAAGTTCTCTACATGAGATAAGCAGCTCCACATCTACAGCATCTCCTGAATCTAATTCTTTAGTGGACAAAATAGCTAGAGTTGATGGAGCTAAAATTGGCAGTAATTACACCAGAAACCAGCTCAAGAAACAAAGACGAAAGCGAAAAATTCTAAAGGAAAAAGGAACAGCAAGTTTTGGCCCCCTCACCTTTTCTCAATGAATTTTGCATGTTGGAATATTAGGGGAATGAACAGCCCCTCAAAGCAACGTGAAATTCGGTTATTTGTTCGTGATTACTCAATCTGTTTTTTTGGCATTGTTGAGACTAAAATTAAGGAAGCTTCTAAAGATGTTACGGCTAACTCCCTCATCCCCGAATGGTCTTTTTTGCATAACTACCCCCATTCGGCCTCGGGAAGAATATGGATTGGCTGGAATAATGCTGTGCTACAAGTTAATTCCTCATGTGCTACCAATCAAGCTATTCATTGTAATATTATAGTGCGAGACACTAAAGCGTCCATGATCATTTCTATTATCTATGGCTCAAATTCCTCTCTTCAAAGAGATGATTTATGGAAAGGCATCACTCTCCAAGCCTCTATCTCCAAGGGTCTCCCCTGGCTTATTTTTGGTGACTTCAATGCTATACATTACCGCCATGATAAAAGAGGTGGTAGCAACGACTGGCCAACTGTTATGAATGACTATAGCTCATGCTTTTTGAATGCAGAGTTGGAGGACCTTAGATTTTCTGGGAGCTTCTTCACCTGGTCGAATGGTCAAGCTGCTCCCCATACTATTCAAAGGAAGATTGACAGAGCTTTAGTCAACCATGATTGGATTTCAGCTTTCCCAGCAGCTGAGGCTGAATTTCTTCCCCCTGGCCTCTTAGATCATTCCCCTATTATTGTCAGATTAGGCATATCTCTACACAAAAGAAGGATCCCTTTCAAATTCTTCAACTTTGGGGCCGAATATGATAATTTTCTCCCTATAGTCGAGCAAGCCTGGAGAGCACACTTTCAAGGAACAGCCATGTTTATCTGTTGTCAAAAGCTTAAGAAGGTTAAATATGCTCTTAAGGACTTTAATCAGCAAAGATTCAATAACATCTCCTCCCGAGTCCAAGTAGCTCGGAACAAGCTTTACGATATCCAAAACCTCCTTGAGAGTGACCCTGGGAATGAGAGTCTCATGCAAGAGGAAAAAGAAGCTCATCACCTTTTTTATTCCCTTCTGAGCAATGAGGAAAGTCTTGCCAAGCAAAAGTCCCGTATTCAATGGCTTTCTGAAGGCGATCAAAACAACTCTTTTTTCTTCAAATCTGTTAATAACAGAAGGAACCGTAACACGATCGTCAGCCTCCTTGATGCAAATGGTTGTAGAATTGATGACATAAAAGAGGTAAAGAAGTCCATTGTCGATTTTTATCATGATCTCCTCGGAACTGAAAGTCCCATCCAATACCCAGGTAAGCAAGCTCTTGAAAATTTTATTGCAAAGCGCCTTAATTCTGATTTTTTTACCTCTCTTCAATGCGCGGTTACTGAAGAGGAAATTCAAGAAGCCCTCTTTAGCCTTTATCCTAACAAAGCCCCTGCACCTGACGGCTTTAATAGTCATTTTGCAAAAAAGCTTGGAATATTGTTAAACCTGAGGTCATTGCTGCTATCTCTGAATTTTTCTCTTCCAAAACCATCCTTAAAGAGCTAAATTGATGCAAATCATAGCACAACTTCAAGGGATCCAGTTCAAGTCCCAATTGGGCCGGTTACGAGAGCACGAGCAAGGAAGTTTAAGGATGTACTCAACGGATTGATTCAAGAGGCATGGACCCAAGCAAATTCGTGGAAGCCCATTGAGCATGAACCACGTGGGCAACAAAGATTAATCAACATGATTCAAGTTCGAGAAGAATCTGGCCAAGGCTAAGCTTAAATTGGCAAAAACATTAATTGAGCGATTTTCGTCCAGTTTCAAAGTCACTTCGTAATCTGGGCATAACTCTCTCATCCGAGCTCCGATTGAGATGATTCAAGATTCTATCAAAATCCAAGGAATAGTTCTACAACTTTCATGTTTTGAGGTTTCCGAGATTCATGCTTCATCAAGATCGAAATTGGGTTTGAAGTTGCTGTACCTGCACTGATGACGTTTTTGGGCTACGCGAAATTCTAACTTAATTAGTGGGTTTCTTTTATTAATTTTGTTGGTAGTTTAGGATGTTTTGGGCCTGAAAATGTTTAGCCCAAATCTTTTGTTTAATGTAGGCCTTATTCGGCCCAGGGTTTCATAGAATGTTTTAAAAATAACTTGTAGCCGCATTTGACGGAAGACGATTATTCAGTAAAATTGTGATAGTATTTTCTCTACGGTTCTTTGAAGAACTATCTGAACTTATCGAGATTTCCCGTGGCGTTCACCAACTGACTTATCAAACGGATTTCCACCACCGTTTGTGGCGTCTTCCTTATACCGAGGTTCTTGTTTCAAACTAAACAACGGGTTGAGGTCATATATACCAAGGTTCTTGCTTGTCATAAACAACGGGTCGAGGTCTTCCATTCAAATCTGATTGTAGAACGATCTTGGATTCCTATTCGTTGTCGGGTCTCGTTATTTCTTGGCGAGGTTCACATCATTTGGTATCAAAGCTCAAACTACAAATCAGGTCTAATCTATCCTTTTAATTTTTGCGTTAGATTATTATTCCTGAAAAACAAAAAAAAAAACCCGCGAATTCGCTGCTTCGTTTTTGTTCTTTCTCAACCCAGCGTAGCGCCGCACACCGTGTTTCTTTTCTTTCGTTTCTTCATTTTTTTATTTTATTTTATTTTAATTTTTTTTTCTTTTTCCTGTTCTGTTTTTGCCCCAAGCCGCAACAGCACACAGCCTTTTCTTTTCTTTTTTTTTTCTTTCTTGCACTCTTCAGCTGCCATTGTTGACTTTTTCTCTTTTTTTTTTCTTCTTTTTTTTTTTTTTTTTCTCTCTTTGTTTCATCCTCAGCCGATCTCCTAGTTGTTGCTTGACTTTTCTTTTCTTCTGCTTTTTTTTTTTCGTTCGATTGTGCCTGGTTCACAGTCCATAAAGACAGCACGTGGGACGAATCGACCACCGCTATTGTGATTGTTTCTTTCCCTTGTGCCGCAACTTGCTTGGTTTCTGTTAAAAAAAAAAAAAGGGGTACAAAGAAAAAGACAGAGTACAAAAAAAAAAAAAAAAGAAGAAGACAGAAAGGAGTACAAAAAAAAGAGAGCGTACAAAAAAAAAAAAAGAAGAAAAAAATATATATTGGTTGTTTTCATCCATTTTGGTTCGAATAAGCCCGAAAATCAACATGTTCCTTGTATTCTTGTTTTTTTTAAAAAAAAAAACCTGAAATTCCTTTATGAGTTTTTGGTGAATTGTTGCTGGAAATTTTGAGTATTGTTTGTTTAGTTTCAAAAGAATTGAAAGAGAAATTATCGAGTGGAAAAAGGCAAGAGTGGTGAGAACATTAGAGGGTTAAAAGCCTTGTATTTTTTTGAGTGAAACACGAATGTAGAGTGATTCACATTCTTGAGTGTAAACACGTAAGGGAGAGCTTTGTGAGGTCCTTTTTTTTTTTTTTTTTCTAACTTTGTTTTGCAAGAATCATGTCTCACAACCATGCTAAAAGCATTACTGAAGATGCTATGACACTGGCTGATCCGAAAGTGTTTATGGAGGCCATGCTAAGTGAGATGCAGGCGTGTGATGAAGTTGGAACTGGAGCAGGTTCATGAACGAATAGATCAAATGGAGAGTGCACGTGAGAGGCAGCCACAAAACGTCCCTAATCTGCTTAGAAGGGAAAGAGTTCAACCGAGGGAAGTGAGGGTTGAAGATGAATAGCCTTATGGGGCTGGTTTTGATGAAGAAGATGATCGGGATTCTGTTGTTGGTAATAGGAGACGTGGAGGGTCGTTTAGAGAAGCCAAGAATCGGGAAGATAACAACTTGGGTGGTATTAAGATGAAGATTTCGTCATTTCAAGGTAGATCCTGATCCTGAAGCATACCTTGAGTGGGAGAAGAAGATGGAGTTCATCTTTGACTACCACAATTATTCCAAAGCAAAGAAGGTAAAATTAGCTGTGATTGAATTTTCTGACTATGCTGTTACTTGGAGGGATCAGCTTGTTATAAACAGAAGGCGGAATAGAGAACGTCCAATAGAGACATGGGATGAGATGAAAACGGTGATGAGAAAGCTGTTTGTTCCAAGTTACTACTACCGAAAGTTGTACAAAAAGCTACAAGGACTTAGACAGGGAAGCCGGAGCGTAGAGGATTACTACAAGGAGATGGAGGTTGCTATGATCTGAGCTAATGTAGAGGAAGATCGAGAGGCTACAATGGCTAGTTTTTTACTTGGATTAAACCGGGAAATCCAAGATAAGGTAGAGATGCAACATTATGTGGAGTTGGAAGATATGGTGCACATGGCCATCAAAGTGGAGCAACAGCTCAAGAGGAAGGGTGGGTCACGTGCAGCCCATGATTTCAGTTCTACCTCTTGGAAACCGAGTTCTACCAAGCAGATGGACAAATCACAAGCGTCCAACTATGAGCACAAGTCTGCGCACACCAGCCACGTTCCTAAAGGTAAAACTGGCACTTCTACCTCTAGGAATCGTGACATTAAATGTTTTAAATGTCAAGGCAGGGGACACATAGCCAGTCAATGTCCAAACAAGCAGGTCATGGTGTTGCAAGACAATGGAGAAATTGTGACCGACAATGAAGCTTCCGACACCGAAGACATGCCACCATTGGAAGACATTTCTATGGAGGAATATTTAGCCCCTGATGCATTGACATTGGTAGCGAGGAGGGCATTGAGCTTGCAAGCAAAAGAAGTTGATGAAGTGCAGCGGGAGAACATCTTTCACACTAGGTGTTACGTCAAGGACAAGGTATGTAGTGTGATTATTGATGGTGGTAGTTGTACTAATGTTGCTAGCACAATTATGGTAGAAAAAAATGGGATTACCCGTGTTGAAGCACCCTAGACCGTACAAGTTGCAATGGTTGAATGATAGTGGTGAGATAAAGGTGAACAAGCAGGTGTTAATTGCCTTTCGAATCGATGAATACGAAGATGAAGTGTTGTGTGATGTAGTACCGATGCAGGCGGGACACTTATTGCTAGGGCGTCCATGGCAGTTTGATAGGCAAGTGAAGCATGATGGCTTTACAAACAAATACTGCTTTGTACTTAACCAACAATCAATCACTCTTGTACCATTGACACCACAACAAGTATATGAGGATCAAGTGAGATTGCAAAAAGAGAGTGATCAAAAGAAAAAGAGTGAAAATCAGAGAGAGGTCGAGAAAAATGAGCGTGAAAAAGAAAATCAAAATTCGGCCATTGAGAGAAAATCTGAGAGAAAATAAAAGAATTTCTACGCAAAGGTAAGTGAACTTAAGCGAGCAATGTTTTCCAATCAGCCGTTGATTGTACTTTTGGACAAAGAGGCTTTTCTAAACGCTAACGAACTTAACCTTGCTTTGCCTAGTTCTGTTGTTTCTCTTTTGCAGGAGTATGAAGATGTCTTTCCCGAGGAACCACCACATGGGTTACCTCTAATCCGAGGGCTTGAACATCAAATTGATTTTGTTCCAGGTGCAACAATTCCAAACCGACCAGTCCTAGAGCGCATCAATGACAACGCATACAAGCTAGAGTTACCTAGTGAGTACACTATAAGTGCCACTTTTAATGTTACTAACTTGCGTCCTTTTGATGTAGGTGATGATTTGAGGGCAAATCCTTTTCAAGAGGAGGGGAATGATGCAAATCATAGCACAACTTCAAGGGATCCAGTTCAAGTCCGCAATTGGGCCGGTTACGAGAGCACGAGCAAGGAAGTTTAAGGATGTACTCAACGGATTGATTTAAGAGGCATAGACCCAAGCAAATTCGTGGAAGCCCATTGAGCATGAACCACGTGGGCAACAAAGATTAATCAACACAATTCAAGTTCGAGAAGAATCTGGCTAAGGCTAAGCTTAAATTGGCAAAAACGCTAATTGAGCGATTTTCGTACAGTTTCAACGTCACTTCGTTATCTGGGCATAACTCTCTCATCCGAGCTCCGATTGAGATGATTCAAGATGCTATGGAAATAAAAGGAATAGTTCTACAACTTTCATGTTTTGAGGTTTCCGAGATTCAGGATGCATCAAGATCGAAATTGGGTTTGAAGTTGCTGTACCTGCACTGATGACGTTTTTGGGCTGCGTGAAATTCTAACTTAATTAGTGGGTTTCTTTTATTAATTTAGTTGGTAGTTTAGGATGTTTTGGACCTGAAAATGTTTAGCCCATATCTTTTGTTTAATGTAGGCCTTATTCGGCCTAGGGTTTCATAGAATGTTTTAAAACTAACTTGTAGCCGCATTTGACGGAAAACGATTATTCAGTAAAATTGTGAGAGTATTTTCTCTACGGTTCTTTGAAGAACTATCTGAACTTATCGGGATTTCCCGTGGCATTCACCAACGACTTATCAAACGGTTTTCCACCACCGTTTGTGGCGTCTTCCTTATACCGAAGATCTTGTTTCGCACTAAACAACGGGTTGAGGTCATATATACCAAGGTTCTTGTTTGTCGTAAACAACGGGTCGAGGTCTTCCATTTAGATCTGATTGTAGAACGATCTTGGATTCTTATTTGTTGTCGGGTCTCGCTATTTCTTGGCGAGGTTCACATCATAAATGCCACAGCTATTGCCCTTGTCCCCAAAGTTCTTAACCCTTCCTTCGTCCATGATTTCTGGCCTATATCTTGCTACAACACCCTCTACAAAACAATCTCCAAAGTCCTGGCCAACCATCTCAAGAAAGTTCTCCCTAACCTTTTGATCCTTCTCAATCTGCCTTTATTCAAGGCAGGAATATCAGTGACAACATTCTTCTTGCCTAAGAACTCATGCACAATTACCACAAGAACTCTGGCTCTCCTCGTTGCACAATGAAAGTTGATCTTAAGAAAGCATTTGATTTGGTGCGATGGGAATTTATTATTGACACTGTAAGCATTATAGGTTTTCCTCAGCTCTTTATCGACTAGATCTATTGCTGTATCTCCACTACTCGTTTTTCTATTGTCATTAATGGTGAGTTGGAAGGTTATTTTCCAGGGGCTAAGGGCTTAAGGCAAGGGGACCCTCTTTCCCCCTATCTCTTGGTGATTGCTATGGATGTTCTCTCTCAGATTCTTCATTAGAAGTCGGCTGGCTCTCAATTTAAGCACTACTGGAGATGCCATAAGTCCAAGCTGACACCTTTGTTTTGCTGACGATATCATGCTTTTTTTTCATGGGGATCTTGCTTCAGCTTCTACCCTCAAGGAAGGAATTGACACTTTTGCCTCCTTTTCTGGCCTTATTCACAATGCTTCCAAAAATAACATTTTCATTTCAGGTGTCGATTACAACCTCAAGCAGCATATCATTGATCACATTGGCTTCCCTGAAGGCTCCCTGCCTATCCGTTACCTTGGAGTTCCTTTGATCTCTACCAAGCTGAAAGCTCATGATTGTAAAGCTTTAGTAGATCACATCATTGGTAAGATCACTCATTGGTCTACAAAATCTCTTTCTTATGCAGGTCAGGTTCAGTTGATCAGATCAGTGCTTTTTAGCATTCAAGTCTTCTGGTCTTCCCACTTCATCCTTCCAAAAAAGGTGGTGAATCAGATTAAGCAAGCTACGAGATCTTTTCTTTGGAGTGGCAATCATCTCATATTTTCTGGTTCCGAAGTTGCTTGGGAGAATGTTACTTGCCCTAGAAATGAAGGGGGTCTTGGGATTAAAAAGCTTGTTGATTGGAACCAAGCTGCTTTGGGGAAACTCATTTGGGCTCTCTTTCAAAACCCCTCCGACTCCCCCTGGGTCCAGTGGATCCACTGCAATCTTCTTAAAGGCAAAAGCTTCTGGGAAGTCAAATGCCCTCAATCTAGCTCGTGGGCTTGGAGGAAAATGCTTAAATTCAAACCTCTATTCAAGCCACATATCAAAATTTCCATTGGTTCTGGGCTTTTCACATCCCTTTGGTTTGACTATTGGCTCCCCAATGGTTCCATCTATGACAACATGGGGGACAGGGTTATTTATGATTCGGGGCTAGGAAGAACTACTACAGTGAGGTGCATCATTCATGAAAATCGCTGGAACTGGCCTATTGCTAATTCTCCTAATTTGTTGGACCTAAAGAAGGGCATGCCCCCTAATCTTCTTCCCTCCCCTCTCCGGGAAGACAAGGCAATTTGGTTGCCTGCCTCAACTGGGGATTTCTCCATCAATTCAGCTTGGGAAACTCTGCGTGGTCGTCACCCCCAGGTAAATTTGTGGAAGCTTGTTTGGCATTCTAAAGCTATTCCTCATGCTGGGTTTATTCTTTGGATGGCCATCGTCATAGTCTAAGGACCAAGGACCGCCTTTTCTTTTCAAATCCTGGTCAAGATCTTAAATTTCTTTTCTGTTCAAAAGAAAATGAGAATCACAATCACCTCTTCTTCTCCTGTCCTTTCAACTCCAACATATGGACTCACTTGCTCTCTAAAAGTGGATTTCCCTGTCTTATTCGGGACTGGCAGCAGACTATCCTTTGGGCTACCAACTCTTTCAAAGGCAAGCCATTTTCCTCCATTCTAGGCAGGCTTAACTCTAGCTTGCACAGTTTACAACATCTGGCGTGAAAGGAATAGCAGATTATTCTCCCAGATCCAGAAAAGCCCTAGCGCCATTATAGCTCAAACTCAGGACATGATCCGTGGAAGGCTCACTCACTCAAAGGGGATTCAGGACTCAAATTCCAACAGACATCTTCAGTGTACTTGGTCTTTACCTTGTAGCATATTTAATGTGTAATGTTTTCATGCCTAAGGGTATGCCCTCTTATTTTTCTGATGTTTAGTGTTTTTTTTTGCTGCTTTGGGTTGGGTGTTCTTCTATTTGTTGAAGTTCTTCCCTCCCTTTAGATTGTCCGAGGGTATGCCCTCTTGATCTTGTATTTATTTCTTTTCTTCTATCTAACTTATTGACCTATCAAAAAAAAAATATATTAAAGAAAGATTATGTTACGCACCTGTGTTAGCATTACTTGATTTTAACAAAACTTTTGAGATTGAATGTGATGCTTCAGGAATAGGAATTGGAGCCTTTGTGATGCAGGATAGGCGGCCCATAGCCTACTTCAGTGAGAAGCTAAGTGGGGCAGCCCTGAATTACCCCACTTATGACAAAGAACATTATGCGCTTGTTCGCGCTCTAGAGACGTGGCAGCACTACCTTTGGCCAAAGGAGTTTGTGATCCACACCGATCATGAATCATTGAATCATCTCAAGGGTCAAGGTAAATTAAATAAGAGACATGCTAGATGGATGGAATACATCAAGACCTTTCCTTATGTCATCTATTACAAGCAAGGTAAGGAGAACATTGTTACTAATGCTTTATCACGAAGGTATGTACTTCTTACTTCTATGAGTGCTAAAATGCTGGGGTTTGAATATGTGAAAGACGTGTATGCCAATGACGCTGATTTTTCTGATGTGTATATGGCGTGTGATAAAGTGGCATTTGGTAAGTTTTACAAGCATGATGGTTATTTGTTTAAAGAAAGCAAATTTTTATTTATATTTTTTGAAAGTTAAATGTATATAAAAGAAGAAAGAAAATATAATCTAGAGGACAAACCTCAACAGAGCCAGGGGAGGGGATAACTTCTATAGGCAGAAGGAACCCATCCCTAGGCAAGAGCTAAGAGAAACAAAATACAAAGCACAAAGCAAAAACAAAGCAGAAACTACAAACAAGCTAGACTAAAAGCTAAAGGAAAACAAGCAAACTAGAAGATACTACTGGGCAAACCCCAAACATTTTGAAGGAGCTGGTTGGAACTCGATGGATTGATCCCTTTAATGGTGCAGAGCCTTCCACGGATCATATTCTCAACTTAAGTGATGATGCCTTGGGGAGATTGCTTCTGGTTGGAGAAGAGCCTGGAGTTTCTTTCCCTCCACAAAACATAAACCGTGCATGCTATGGTGAGCTTACCAATGGAGTTAGTCAACGAATTCCTCGCAAAGGAAATACAAGCCTGATGAGTGCGCAAAAGTGCACTTTAAATACCCTATTATTGGATTAAAATGCTAGAATATGACCCTATTCTGATAGCATAGTGTTTAATATTTTTAGTTCCTTCATATTTAGTTTTATGATATATTTTCTGTTTAAGTGAGCTAATTAATATACTTATTGAATTAGGGAAGCATTGAAGGTCAAAGAAGAGCTATGGAGTATATTGTGCAATTTTCAGCTTTTAGGCAAATTCGATCCATTGAGCTTCAACTGAGATTTGGATGGCGTTATATTTTCAGAATGAGAAAGTGGTATTCATGAAGTTTTTAGAGGACATCTTGGGATTTTCAGAAAGGTCTGGTTTGCAAAAATCGGAGTTCGTTTGGGCCTCCAAACATTATTTCAAAGACAGGCCTGGAAAGCTGCTCCGAACCTGTCCGACCAGCCAACTTCAAGAGGTCATGACTTTTTTTTGGTAAGTAAGTAAATCTATAAAAGAAAAGTAGAAAAAGGAACAAAATCAAGAGGGCATACCCTCGAACAAGCTAAAGGGAGGGAAGGACTACTACAGGCAGAAGAACTCCCTAACCCAAAGCCACAAGAACTAAACAAAAGAAAGACAAGATCAAGAGGGCATACCCTCAAACAAACTAGGCATCAAAGATATACCAGAATGAGAACATTACATATTAAAAATGCTACTTGGAAGAGACCAAATGCTTTGAAGATGTCTGTTGGAGATAGTGTTTACAATCCCTTTTGAGGTAGCGAGCCTGCCATGGATCATATCCTGGGCTTGAGCAATGATAGCCTGGGGAGTTTTCTTTAAAGTGGTGAACAATCTACTATTCCTTTCCCTCCAAATAGTATAGACTGTGCATGCTAGGGTAAGCTTGCCTATAATAGAAGAGAATACCTTGCCCTTGAAAGTATTGCTAGCCCAAAGAACGATCTGCTACCAGTCTCCTGAAGGACATCGGAACCCACATAAGGAGATCAAATGAGACCATTTGATGGAAGAGAAGGAGCAAGAGAAGAACAAATGATTGTGACTCTCAGCCTCGCGCATACAAAAAAGGCATTTGGAATCATTGCCAAGCTCAAGTAAATGATTCCCAGCTTGGCAATGATTCCAAATGCCTTTTCTGTATGCGCGAGGCTGAGAGTCACAATCATTTGTTCTTCTCTTGCTCCTTCTCCTCCAGCATATGGACTCATTTGCTCTCCTTATGTGGGTTCCGATGCCCTTCAGGAGACTGGCAGCAGATCGTTCTTTGGGCTAGCAATACCTTCAAGGGCAAGGTATTCTCTTCTACTATAGGCAAGCTTACCCTAGCATGCACAGTCTATACTATTTGGAGAGAAAGGAATAGTAGATTGTTCACCACTTTAAAGAAAACTCCCCAGGCTATCATTGCTCAAGCCTAGGATATGATCCGTGGCAGGCTCGCTACCTCAAAAGGGATTGCCAACACTATCTCCAACAGACATTTTCAAAGCATTTGGTCTCTTCCAAGTAGCATTTTTAATATGTAATGTTCTCATTCTTGTATGTCTTTGATGCCTAGTTTGTTTGAGGGTATGCCCTCTTGATCTTGTCTTTCTTTTGTTTTGTTCTTGTTGCTTTGGGTTGGGAGTTCTTCTGCCTATAGTAGTCCTTCCCTCCCTTTAGCTTGTTCGAGGTATGCCCTCTTGATTTTGTACCTTTTTCTCCTTTTATTTTATAGATTTATTTTCTTACCAAAAAAAAAAAGCACTTTTTCTACTTTTGCTTCCTCTTTAACCGTTTAATACTTTCTTTAGTTTCAGAAATTTTATTTATTATTCTTTTAATCTTGTCTCCCTGTGGAATCGACACCCCAAAGCTACACTACAACTACCGCGTTATTCTTTGGGCATAATCAAAGCCCAAGAGATGATATGTGGCCAGCTACCGGCAGAAAAATGGAGGCCACTTTTGCCAAGCATATGATGCCAAACTTTGGCAAAAAAGGGACAGGAGAAGAATATATGATCATGACTTTCATTGTTCCTCCTGCAAAGGAGGCACTGGCGATCAATGGCCCGAGAGAGGGGGAATATTTTATCTTTAGTACGTAAAGCATGATGAATGGCCAACCATAGAATAAAGCTAGTACGAGGAATGGACATAGGAAACCAAACTAACTTCTACCAAGGAACAGAAGGACGACTGATACGGATTAAATTCCAAGACAAGCGGATGGTGAAAATCCCATTAGCGGTAGGAGTCTATATGATTCGATCCTCCCTAGGGGAAGGGTGAAGATTAGGAGGCATGCTATTCTTCAGTTCAATGAGGTGAGGCGAGTTGGCGACAAGCCAACGCCACTGACGATAATGAATAATAGCACTCACACTTGCATCTCTTCCCAAGCCAGAATCATATATAACTCTTTAACCCATGTTGTCAAAAATAGAACCTTTTGGCAACCAGTAATCAAACCATAGGGAGGAAAGCTGCCCATTACCTATAAGAGATTTTATGTACGGCTTGAAAGTAGGGTGAGACTTAAGAATTTTCCTCCAAGACCATGAATAGGACGAGGGACAAGTAACTTCCCAAAATTTGGTCCTTTTGAGGATATTGGAGCGAATCCAGAGAACCCAAGGGGAGGTGGAGGAGAGTTTTTTTTTTTGTTGGGTAAATAAGATAAAATAAATAAATAAAGAGAGGAAAAGAAAATACAAGATCAATAAGGCATACCCTCGAACAAGCTAGAGGGAAGGGAGGGCTTCTACAGGCAGAAGAGCTCCCGTCCCAAAGCTACAAAAATATTACAATACAAAACCATTACACATTGAAGATGCTACTTGGAAGAGACCAAATACATTGAAGATGTCTATTAGTGATCGTGTTTGCAATCCTCTTAGAGGGAGTGAGTCTACCACGAATCATTTCCTGAATTTAAGCTATGATAGCTGGGGGATTTTTCTTTATCATGGAGAACAATCTGCTGTTCCTTTTTCTCACAACCCGAAACCCACCCTGTACAAATCTCGCATCGCGACTGCCACCCTTCGGCCGAGGCCTTAGGGCAAGGCTCACATAAGCAACAGTATCGGACAGCGATGCGGCCTGTGTATGCGGAAGCGTGAAAAACTTTTTCTTTTCCTTCTTTATTTAAATCTTTCGCACATCCACCCGGTACTGCCGCTCTTCATAGCGGTACACATGAATATACATTCAGAACATAAATAAAATTCTTAAGTTTTATATACATTACATATTCGGTGGCCTCTCGGGCTTAAGTACATATTACCCAAAATCTATCACATCAAAATCTATCCAACTACATGTTCTAATGCTTCCAAAAGTCCATGATCATAACGGAGCTACTAATCTTCATCCCAAAATGGAGCAAGGCTCCCATTCATCGTCGGTACCTGAAAAATGTTAGGGAATGGGGTCAGCTTCGAGAAGCCCAGTGAGTAATTCCAGCATTTGTCATGGGGTTTCAATTGGCAGTGGTTTCGCACATGAGAGTTTATAAAATACTCACTACCAATTGCTCGTATAATTTGAACATAGAGTACATGCATAAAACAGATAGCTTTAAAACATTTAAAGTATTCAAGCTAAACATATACTTCTTCAAATAGAGTATTTGCACTTCGAAACATATAAACATAAAAACATGCCAATATGCATGGTGAAAATGAGGGTAAAAACCTGCTTCCATTTTTCACACGTGTCATTTCAAAACATATAAACATGCATAGTGAAAATGGGGGTAAAACCTGCTTGCATTTTCAAAAAAAATGTTTGTCATCTTTTCTCTTTAATTAGGTGGAATCTGTTTCAAACCAGACTCCCGTTTTACGTATACGTGGAGATATCTCATTGCTTGGGGGATTAGATGTTGCTACCGGGCATTTCACATGACAGGTCAATTGAGTTCCGAAGAAACCCAAAATCCTGACTATATGGCTTTTGACAGGTCAATTGAGTTCCGAAGAAACCCAAAATCCTGACTATGTGGCTTTTGACAGGTCAATTGAGTTCCGAAGAAACCCAAAATCCTGCCTGTGTGCTTATGCACTATTATCTTGTAAAACATTTATCAGATGGCTTCTTTAAATAAATACTTTTCATGAGTATTTAAAACATGATGTTCATGATTTCATGATGAAATCTTCAAATACTTGGAATAAGCGATTTCAGAACATGTAGACATGTTAAATACTTTTAATAAAGACTATAATAGAAATCAGTCATTGAACATGTCACAATAAGATTTAAAACAGGAATCATGACATATTGAATTTAACACTCAATGCTTCAGATATTTTGAAATTTAAAGCATCTTCAAATCCGTGGAATTAAATCTCCACTTCAAATGCAGGGTTACTCACCTTGGTCCTTAGGGTTGCTGATAATAATGCGCTTTCCTACTTCCTCTGAAATTCTTAAAAACAATTCATAAATAGTCTCGTTAACTTCATATCTACTGTAATATCCCTATTGATGCTCCTTAACTGATTCTTATATCGTATTAAATCCTAACTTAAATCTTAAGCGTTATTTTCTTAACGTATACCCTTCTGGTAGCTTCATTAACTTTTAGGGTTGCTTTTTAACTTCACATATTTACGTGTCATAATTTTTTCGTACTTCATTTCATAATACGGACCTCACTGTTGCGTTCGGGACATCGAAGAAAGTCAATTGAGACCTTCTCAGCTTTTAATTTGGCTTTGGACATGTTAGGGGCAGTTTGGTAATTTACATTTTAGCGTGTCCTATTTTTTGGAGTCCTATCTCGTGAAACGGACCCCGCCATTGAGTTCAGAAGTCCAAAATAGTCAAAATACACTATTTATTTACTTTATTTGGACTTCGTTTGTTTCGTTTATGGCCTAGGGTCATTTTTTAAATGTTTTTTAGTTAAATATTATTAATTTAATACTATATTTATTTCAGCTGGGCCACAGTAGAATTTATCAGAAGTTCTAGGGTCAAAATCCAATTTCCATAAATTTCGGTCTGAGCTAGTGGGTCCATTCCCATTTTAATTGAAGCGTTCCGGTTTTCATTGAACCAACCGGTTTAACCGATTCAACACGTAGTACTAATGTCATGATGACATGAGCTTTAATATTTAACTAATCAAACGTCGTCGTTCTAATAATGCGGTGGCCATCCCGCCTCTTAACACGTGTCCCGAGTTAACCCGTCCAACTCCATTCAAATGGCGAGTCAACTCGTCGTCGTCCTCACCATCTTTACCAGTGTTGCCCTAATTTTTGGGTTTCTTTCCTTCCAATTTTGTGACTTTTCAAGATGTCTTCCGTTTCTGTTTTGAGTGGTCTCGACCAATGAACGTCTAGGGATCCTTTCTACATTCGTTTGGGAGCTCAAATCGAGCTCATGGACCCTGGTAGATTTGATAACCTCGGTCTGCAAGTGGTTCATAAATGGTGGTTTCACCACCATTTCTTGCGTGGTTTGTTTTATCATGACCGTAGTGACATGGGGCGTCTATCCTTATTCAAACATCAAGGTTTAAAGGCTTATTTCAGGGTCTAGGTATCAAACCCGAGACCTGCAACTTCAAATTCTAGGCTCTCCTTAGTGTTTCTAGGTCGCGGTCTGGGTACTCTTGGATGCTTAGGATGTCTGTTTGAGGTTCTGAGTGTCAAAATTTAGTTTCTCACAGATCATCTCAGACCTATCCATGGAGGTTTGTATACAGTTTTAGGGTTTTGGGCTGTTTCAGTGTTCTAATTTCATGCCTCATTCAAAATTATACACCTTACGTAACATGCATGCAGTTCAATAAGCTCAACTACACCAAAGACAATATAAAAATATAAACAAGAAAAATGAAGCAGTTTGAGGTTTATACCTCCAAACAGTGAACTTATCAAGGATTCTTCCTTGTGGCGTCCAAATTTTATACCTTCGATTCATGGTTCAGTTATAATTATTGTGTCGGGTTTGTTACATATTCCTTCGGTTCGCGTTTCATTTATAAACGTTGGGTCGGGGTTTTCGATCAAAAATCGAAATTTTAGCTTTCTTGGGCAAGTATTCCAACATTGTTTGTTGGGTCTTAAAGCGTGTCGATTGAGGTTTGCATCATTTGGTATCAGAGCTTAGGCTCTTAAATCAGCTTTATTATCCTTTTATCTTTTGTTACTTGTTATCATCCTATCTTGTTCCGTTTGTGTTCTTTATTCCTTGTTCTTATGTTGTGTTGTGCACCAAGTTAACAAAAAAAAAAGATGCCAGAAAAGAAAACAAAACAAAAAAAAAAAAAGACGTCAGAAAAGAAAACAAAACAAAACACAAAGGAAAAAAAATATTGTTTGTAGTTTCAGTTCTCTTAAAAAACAAAAATGTCTTGTAGGAATGACATATCAAACAAAGAAGGAAAGGAGGAGTTGTTCTTCGAATTGCAGGTATGCAACAACAATTTGAATGCATAAACGTGGTGTTTAATGAGATTCAGGATCGGATGGATAGGGAAGACGCTGTTATTGCTACTTGGTGTGAGGGGCATCCCAAAAGAGTCCCTAATGCTGGAAGGCAAGAAAGGTGTGCGCTCGTGGATGATTCTGATGACAACCACGAGAATGAGTTCGAAGATGAAGAGGATCAAGCTTTTTTGAATGATGAGGGCAGGTTCGTGCCAAGGGGAGAAAGGAGTGGTAGAGGTTTCCGAAGGGATACGAGATAGTGAGATGGGACTGGCAGAAACCTAGGAAACATCAAAATGAAGATACCGTTGTTCCAAAGGAAAAATGATCCTGAAGCGTACTTGGAATGGGAGAAGGAGATGAAGTAGATTTTTAAGTGCCACAACTACTCCTAGGAGAAAAAGGTAAAATTCGCTGTCATTGAGTTTACTGACTATGCTATTATATGGTGGGATCAACTTGTGATGAACAGAAGAAGAAACCATGAGAGGCCTATTGAGACGTGGGAAGAAATGAAGGCCATCATGAGAGGCGGTTTGTCCCTAGTCACTACTACAAGGAGATGGAGATCGCCATGATTCGGGCTAATGTAGAGGAGGATAAAGAAGCTACCCTGGCGAGGTTTTTGAATGGCCTGAATCGAGACATTGCCAACGTGGTGGAGTTGCAACACTACGTGGAGTTGGAGGACATGGTGAAAATGGCGATAAAGGTGGAACAACAACTTAAAAGGAATGGGACTCAGTCACTTCAAAGCCTGAGTTCCTCTACTTCATGGAGGTCGAATGGGAGGAAAGACGAAGGGGTTGTTTGACAGTCTAAAACTGAACCACCAAAAAGGAGAGATGAAGTTCCTAGTGTCAACAAAGGTAAAACTGAATTCCAAACTGTGTTTTCGTTGTTTGGGAGTAGGTCACATAGCTTCATAATGCCCAAATAAAAGGACCATGATCGCACGTGCTGATGGAGGTGGAAACCGAAAATGAGGGCGATGATGACCAAATGCCATCGCTTGAGGACGCTTGTGATGATGATGTGGAGTATCCGGTGGAGGGTCAGTCAATTGTGGCTAGGCGTGCTTTAAGTTCCCAAGTCAAAGAGGATGACATGGAACAACAAAGGGAGAACATTTTTCATACTAGATGCCACATCAACAACAAGGTATGTGGTATGATCATTGATAGGGTAAGTTGTACTAATATGGCTAGCACTACTTTGGTGGAAACATTGAATTTACCTACCTTGAAACACCTTAGACCGTATAAGTTGCAGTGGTTGAATGATTGTGGGGAGGTTAAGGTAAATAAGCAAGTGCTAATTTCTTTTTCTGACGACCATTCCCATGGTGCTACCAGCAATGGTCGTAGCAAAGCAGAAGGTTCTAATAGGGGTGAGTTGCACGCATGCGCTAAGCGTGCAGGTATTCAACAACCTTTTCCATCACGTCAAGCGTAGGTCGACTGTTTTGCTTTTCAACAGAACACGCAAGCCTCTAACACTGTTGCTCGTCAGAATCACATGCTAGCTACCATACCGCCTCCAACTACCAACGATGCATGCCTGCTAGTTGCTATTGCATTTCAACACAATACACAAGCTAATTCTAACTTGCGTGGTACTGTAGCTAGTCAGGCCAACAAGCTAGTTACTCATAGACTCATGGCAGTAGACGCATCAGCTGCTTAGAAGGCCACTATTTGGTCAGTTCCTATCTCTGCCCAGTCAACTTCTGTCCACCTCAATCAAATTGACAATGCCCCTCTACCCCTCCCTACGCGAGCTACCCCGCATAG
Organism: Nyssa sinensis; assembly: GCA_008638375.1. Taxonomy (NCBI): domain Eukaryota; kingdom Viridiplantae; phylum Streptophyta; class Magnoliopsida; order Cornales; family Nyssaceae; genus Nyssa; species Nyssa sinensis. The sequence continues at coordinate 26,329,606 of CM018041.1, read as the reverse complement.
GCGCTTGATTGGCAACCCCCTTGGCCCACTCCTAGTGCGCACTCTTGCTTCGCCCACCATTTGGCCGAACCCCCTACAGCAAACCAACAACTTCAGCAATCCACCTCCACTTGTCCATCTCAACCTAGTCACCATATTACCAATTCCACGTCCCCTCAACTCCACAAGCAAAATCAATCTGCTTCGGTGCATGCAAGATCTGAGCCTGCTACAGCCATACTGTCGCTCCCAAAAGCTGCTGACCCACCTAGCTCTACACACCTAGCCCCTCCAACTAGCTCTGATATAGTCATTCAACAACCCCAAAACGTTGATACCTCCAATTGTCCTGCCCCATCAGACCCCCCACCAGCTATACCTCATAGTCGCATGACTGCTGGCCCACCTAGTCCACAACTTCGTTCTAGTCGCCCAACGGCTCCCTCTCTGCAATCAGCGCGACAGTGTCAGATTTCAACGGGTCCAATACAGCTTCCCCAAAAAGACGCGTCTGCAGCCACCTCCTCGGTGCATACTAATTTTCTTCACACTCACCTACACACTACACAAACCAGTGAAATGGGCCATTATTTTAATCCCTCAGCTGTAGGTTCGTCCAATCCCTTGCTCTAGCACCGTGGTAAGTTAACTTCTTCTTCTTCACTCCATCTACCTGCTGGTCTTGCGCCCTCTTCCTCTTGGTCCTCGCTTTTCCAAAAACCTGCCTCCTCAAAAAAATTCACTTTGGAATACAAGAAACCTCTTCGAGAGGGTGATAGGATCACAGTCCATCCTGCCCAGGAAGTCCTTCAAGCTGGTTTATCAAATTGGGAAAATACCATAGTCGGCTATTTTTTAGACAAGAAAATGCCATTTCTCTAGGTCAAAAAAGTTGCAGAAAAACTCTGGAGCAAAGAAGGGTCAAATTTCGTTCTCACCAATGGCAATGGATTCTATTTTTTCAAATTTGTTGATATGCATGCTATCTACTCTATCCATGAAGGAGGGCTTTGGCATTTCTTCGGGCAACATATCATTCTCCAAAAATGGCACCCTAGCATAGCGTTCTCTAAGCAGGATGTGGCTAAAATCCCTATCTGGATTAAGTTCTACAACATCCCTTATGAACTCTGGATAGCCCAAGGGCTTAGCTACATAGCCAATGCCATTGGGAAACCTCTTTATGCAGATTCTTATACAGAAGAACAATCCAGGATCAACTATGCTCGAATCTGTGTAGAGGTGGATGCCACCCAAAAGCGTCCTGATTGTTTTGATATCAAGTTGTCTGAACACTCAAAAGTGGAAATTTTGGTTGAATACCAACGGCTCCCCTCCATGTGCACCCATTGTCAAAACTTTGGGCATAGGCTTGAAAATTGCCCCTCCATGAAACGTGATGCAAGGAAAGCCATTCAACCCCCTACTAATGCTGCTGTATCAATTGACAAGGGTGTATGGAGAGAAGTTTCCAGAAAATGAGGCAAAACCAATCATATTGCAGACACTATAAACAGTGATATCTCCTCAGCAACTACCATGCACATTGAAAACACCATAAAAGATATAGAGTAGCAGATTGTGCATTCTGAAGTTCAGCAAATTAATCCAACTGCAATAGACCCCACCAATGGTGGCAATAGCCTTGAAGGTCTTGATATACAGCAACCTGATTCTCTTCATCCTCCTATTGATTACATAATAGCTATAGAAAATGCTTAGGATCAGCGTCTCCTCTCTTCTCACGATGATAGCAGTGACTTTCTACTGTCCCCAAAAGTTCCTAACTCCAGTGGACCTACTCTAGCTAAAAAATCCCCATGTACAGACAGCTACTCTACTTGCACTGCTTCTCCTGAATCTAACTCTCTAGTGGATAAAATAGCCAAAGTTGATGAAGCTGACACTGGGAGTAATTACAGAAGAAATCAGCTCAGGAAGAAAAGAAAGTAGAGAAAACTCCTCAGCAACCAGGGGACATCAAGTTCCAACACCCTCTCCTTTTCTCAATGAATTTTGCTTGCTAGAATATCAGGGGAATGAACAACCCCTCTAAGAACGTGAAATACGATCTTTTGTTCATGATTATTCTATCTACTTTTTTGGTATTGTTGAGACCAAAGTTAAGAGTGCTTCCAAAGATTCTATAGCCAACTCTCTCATTCCCGGTTGGTCTTTTTTGCATAACTATTCTCATGTGCCCTCTGGCAGAATTTGAATTGGTTGGAATAACTCTATGTTGCAAATTAATTCTTCTTGCGCCAATGCTCAAGCAATTCATTACAATGCTACTATTCGGGACACCAATGCTCCTTTGATCATTACTGTTATCTATAGCTCCAATTCTCCTCTTCAAAGGAATGATTTATGGCATGACGTCAACCTCCAAGCCTCCATTTCCAAGGGTATCCCTTGGCTTATATTTGGGGATTTCAATGCCATCCATTTCCCTCATGAAAGAAGCAGTGGTAGCCATGACTGGTCCACTACTATGGATGACTGCAACAAATGTTCTATGAACTCTGAGCTTGAGGATTTGAGATACTCTGAGCATTTTTCACCTGGTCTAATGGTCAGGCTTCTCCTTTCTCAATTCAAAGGAAGCTTGATAGAGCTCTGGTCAACCAAGATTGGCTCATTGCCTTTCCTATTGAGGCTGCTGAATTTCTTCCCCACGACCTTTCTGATCATTCCCTTATCATTGTTAGATCCGGCATTCCCTTGAAAAAGAGTAATGTTCCTTTCAAATTCTTCAATTTTTGGGCTAACTATGATGACTTTCTTCCTACTGTTGAGCAGGCATGGAACTCTAATATCCAAGGTACAACCATGTTCATATGCTGCCAGAAACTCAAGAACGTAAAATATGCTCTTAAGGAATTCAACCAGAAAAAATTCAAGAACATTACCTCTAGAGTCCAAGAAGCCCGTAGAAATTTGCACGACATCCAACACCTCCTAGCCCAGAATCCATGAAATACTAGGCTCATTCAGGAGGAGAAAGAAGCTATCCATTTATATTATTCCATCCTTTCTAGTGAGGAGAGCCTTGCCAAGCAAAAATCTTGAGTCCAATGGCTTCTTGAAGGTGACCAAAATACCTCATTCTTCTTCAAATCAGTGAATAGCAGAAGAAACAGAAACAAGATAGTCAGCCTTCTCAATGCAAACGGTAATAGAATTGATGACATCAAAGAGGTCAAGAGCAACATTGTCAACTTTTATCATGACCTTCTGGGAACTGAAATTCTCATTCCGTACCCTAGGAAGTAAGCTCTTACAAACTTTTTCCAAAAGCGGCTGCCTAATGTTTACTTCACAACCCTCCGATGCCCTAGGTCCCGATGGCTTCAATGGCCATTTTTTCAAAAAATCTTGGACTATTGTCAAACCTGAGGTCATTACTGCTCTCTCAGAATTTTTTTCTTCAAGATCCATGCTTAAGGAGATAAACTCCACTATTATTACCCCTGTTCCTAAGGTCCCTAACCATTCTTTTGTTCATGACTACCGCCCTATTTCTTGCTGTAACACTATCTACAAAGCCATCTCGAAAATCCTTGCCAACCGTCTAAAGAAAACCCTTCCTAGCCTTATTGATACGTCTCAGTCTCCCTTTATTCATGGAAGGAAAATCAGTGATAACATCCTTCTTTCCCAAGAGCTCATGCACAACTACCACAAGAACTCAGGGTCTTCTCGTTATACATTTTGAGCATTATGGGATTTCCTCAACTACTTATTTGTTGGATTTACCGCTAGATATCTACTCCCCGATTCTCAATTGTTATCAATGGTGAGCTTCAAGGTTTCTTTCCTGGCGCTAAGGGTCTAAGGCAAGGAGATCCTCTCTCCCCCTATCTTTTTGTGCTTGCTATGGTTGTGCTCTCTTTGATTCTTCATCAGAAATTAGCTGCTCCTCACTTTAAGTACCATTGGAGATGCCATAAGACTAAACTGACTCACCTTTGCTTTGCTGATGATATTATGCTTTTCTGTCATGGAGATCTCCTCTCAGCCTCTACTCTCAAGGAAGGGCTTGATACGTTTGCTTCATTCTCTAGTCTTCTTCACAATGCCTCCAAAAGTAACATCTTCTTTTCTGGAGTAGATAGCAACCTCAAGCATCTTATTATTTATCATATTGGATTCCCTGAAGGATCCCTCCCTATTCGATACCTTGGAGTTCTTTTGATTTCTACCAAGTTGAAAGCCTAGGATTGTAAAAAGCCTTGGTTGACCGCATCATTGGAAAATCCACTCATTGGTCCAGCAAATCCTTATCCTACGCAAGTCAGCTTCAATTGATCAAATTAGTGCTTTTTAACATTCAGGTCTTCTGGTCATCCTATTTCATTCCCTCTAAGAAGGTGATTCATCAAGTTGAACAAGCTATGAGATCTTTTCTTTAGAGCAACAACCATCTCATCCATTCGAGATCCAAAGTCGCTTGGGATGATATTACTTGTCCTAAAACTAAAGGAGGGCTTGGGATAAAGAAGCTTTTTGATTGGAATAAAGCAGCTCTAGGGAAGCTTATATGGGCAATGTTTTAAAACCCATCTAATTCTCCTTGGGTTCTGTGGATTCGCAATAATATCCTTAAAGGTAAAAGCTTCTGGGAGATCAAATGTCCCCAATCTCGCTCTTGGGCTTGGAGGAAAATGCTCAAATTCAGACCCTTGTTTAAGCCATACATCAGAATCTCTATAGGGAATCGCCTATTTGCTTCTCTTTAGTTTGATTATTGGCTCCCCAATGGTTCCATCTATGACAACATGTGGAAAAGAGTTATCTATGATTCAGGTCTTGGGCAATATGTTAAAGTTGGTTCTATCATTCTTGATAATCATTGGAATTGACCTACTGCTAACTTTCCTCATTTGCTTGAGCTAAAACATGGCATGCCTACAAACCTTCTTCCTCTCCCCCACCAGGAAAATAAGGCGATATGGCTCCCCTCATCTAATGGGGATTTCTCCATCAGTTCAGCCTGGGATACCCTGAGGAGCCGTAATCCCCAGGTCCACTAGTGGAAGCTTGTTTGGCATCCAAAAGCTATTCCCCGTGTCAGGATTTATTCTTTGGTTGGCCATTCGTCAGAGTCTACATACCAAGGATCGTCTTTTCTATTCAAAGCATGTCCATGATCCTAGAAACCTTCTTTGTTTAAGGGAGAATGAGAGTCAGCCATCTTTTCTTCTCATTTTCCTTCACCTCCAGCATATGGTCCCATTTACTCTCCAAAGTGGATTTCAAAGCCCTATTGGGGACTGGTAGCAGATTGTTCTTGTCACGACCCGAAACCCACCCTGTGCGGATTTCGTATCGTGGTCGCCACCCTTCGGCCGAGGCTTTAGGGCAAGGCTCACATAAGCAACAGTATCGGACAACGGTGCGGCCTGTGTTTTGCAAAATCGTGAAAACCTTTTCTTTTCTTTTCTTTTCTTATCTAAAATACTTTCACACATCCGCCCAGTACTGCCACTCTTCATAGCGGTACACATGAATATACATCCAGAGCATAAATAAAATTCTAGAGTTTTATACATAATACATATTCATTTGTCCTTCGAGACTTAATTACATAACATTTAAGTATTGTCTAAAATCTACTACATCAAGATTTGACCTACTACGGGTCCTAGTACTTCCAAAATTCCTGATCCCAATGGAGCCACTAATCGTCAATCGTCAATCCTCAATCATCATCAATACTTGAAAAATGTTAGGGAATGGGGTGAGCTTCAAGAAGCCTAGTGAGTAATTCTAGCATTTGTCATGGGTTTTCAATTGGCAGTGGTTTCGCACATGAGAGTTTATAAAATACTCACTACCAATTGCTCGTATATTTTGAACACGCAGTATATGCATAAAACAGATAGCTTTGCAACATTTAAAGTATTGAAGCTAAACATCTACTTCTTCAAATAGAGTATTTTCACTTCAAAACATATAAACATACATAGTGAAAATGGGGGTAAAACCTGCTTCCATTTTTGAAAAACAGTTGTCATCTTTTCTCTTTGATTAGGTGGAATCTGTTTCGAACCAGACTCCCGTTTTACTTCTGAGAGATCTTCATGCCTGGGGGATCAGATCCTGCTACCGGGCATTCTTCTGGATTGAGAACCCAAAGGGAGCTCAATAATTTGCGATGCTTATGCATCGTTATCTTGCAAAACTTAGCTTCTTCAAGAAATACTTTTTATGAGTATTTAAACATGACTTCTTCAAGAAATGCTTTTTATGAGCAATTAAAACATAGCTTCTTCAATAAACACTTTTTCATGTGTATTTAAAACACGGACAATTTAATAGAGTTTTTGAATATTTGGAGGACAGTACTTGAAACATTTAACATAAGAGCTTCAGGAATTTAAATCACGATGCACGAGAATCTATTGAAACATAGATGGAATAGAAGCATTTATTTCAAGAGACATTGAATATTAAACATATAAATACGAGAGTTTAGTATTTGAAAAACAGCAAAACACTTCGGAATATTTGAACTTAAACTTCTTCAGAATCCATAGAAATTAAAACCTCCACTTCAAAGTACAGGATTACTCACCTTAAACTTTTAGGCTGGCTCTACTGCGGCGCCTTTCCTTTCCCCTTTGTAGTTCCTAAGAACAATTCATAAATAATCTATTAACTTCATATGTACTTCAAATATCTCCTATTGATGTTCTTAATTTCTGCTTAGATTGTATTAAATCCTAACTTTTACCTTAAGCGTTATCCTTTTAATGTATACTCTTCTGGTAGCTTCATTAACTTTCAGGGTTGCTTTCTTAACTTCACATATTTACGTGTCATATTTTTTTGTACTTCATTTCATAATATGGACCTCACCATTGAGTCCGAAACGTCGAAGAAAGTCAATTTAGACTCTCTCGACTTTTTATTTGACTTCGGGCATGTTAGGGCAATTTAGTAATTTACACTTTAACGTGTCTTATTTTTCGGAGTCCTGTCTCATGAAACAGACTCTGCCATTGGGTTCAGAACGTCCAAAATAGTCAAAATACACTATTTGTTTATTCTATTTGGACTTCGTTTGACTTGTTTTAGAACTCAGGGTAATTTCGTAATTTTATTTAAAATAATATTCTTTAAAAACTGCCTAACTCGTAGTGCTTTATTTAAAATAAACATTACCTCCATATTACGCTTATCTCCATTTCAAATTTCATCCATGTGAACTCAGTGAAATCTCTCTTTTCAGTGAAACGTTTCTGGTGATCCCATTGAGACTATACACTTTCACTCCAACCTCTAAACTTGGAGAATTTGCAGTCGAGTGTCACAAGCCTCAACCATGTGTCTTGCCTTGACCTTCAATCGGTTAGGCCATCTCTCTCTTGAGTGACTACATTTGTTGCCCAACTAATTTTTTGTACTGAACTTCTCAAACAATCTCGTCTAGTCTACCCCTGTACCATACCATGACACCCCCCAAACATCTGCTACACACCATTTCTCTATTTTCTTAGCCAATCACAACCGACAGGAGCAGCAGCACTAAAACCACATAAAATTCCTAATTTTAGGTATAACATTTGCTTGCTTCAAATCTAAAATTAATATGAATTTAACCCATCATATTGCAGCTGGAACACTGCTGCACTTCCATCCCTCTTGCGCCGCTACTACCATCATCGTCGAAATAAGCAAAAGCCAAATGTTACTTTTGGAGGCATTGTGAAGAAGACCAGAGAAGGAAGCAAATGTGTCAAGCCCTTCCTTGAGAATAGAAGCTGAAAGGAGATCGCCATGACAGAAAAGCATAATATCATCAACAAAGCAAAGATGAGTCAACTTAGACTTCTGGCATCCCTAGCAAGCACAAAAAGATAGAGGGAGAGAAGATCTCCTTGCCTTAGACCCTTAGCATCCGGAAAGAAACCTTCAAGCTCACCATTAATAACAACTGAGAAATAGGGAGTAGATATGCAACAGTAGATCCAATCAATAAACAGCTGAGGAAATCCCATAATGCTCAAAATGTCCATAATAAACTCCCACCGCACTGAGTCAAAGGCTTTCTTAAGATCAACTTTCATTGTACAACGAGGAGAGCCTGAGTTCTTGTGGTAGTTGTGCATGAGTTCCTGGGCCAGAAGGATATTATCACTGATTTTCCGACCTTGAATAAAGGCAGATTGAGATGAGTCAATGAGACTAGGGAGGACTTTCACTGAAGCATACCTTGCTGCCCCCTTTCTCTTTAACTGCCTTTCCACCTTCATAGCCTTGCACCAGCTCTTCTACCTCCACATGATGCTGCAACTCAACTACATTGGCTATAGCTCTATTTAGACCACTTAAAAATCTGGCCATTGTGGCCTCCCGATCCTCTTCTACATTAGCCCGAATCATAGCCACCTCCATCTCCTTATGGTAATCCTCTACACTCCTGTTCCCTTGTGTAAGGTTTTGTAATTTTTGGTAGAGGTCTCTATAGTAGTGGCCACAAATCTCTGCCTCATGAAAGTTTTCAACCCACCCCATGTTTCTACAGGCCTCTCATAATTCCTCCTCCTATTGGTCACCAATTGATCCCACCAAATAATTGCATAATCAGTGAACTCAATTACTGCCAGCTTCACCTTCTTCTCCTCTAAATAGTTTTTTTTTTTTGGAAAGTAAAATTTTATTAAGGGAAAAGAAAGAGAAAGAAAGATACAAAAACAAGAGGGCATACCCTCGAACAAGCAAGAGGGAAGGAAGGACTTCTACAGGCAGAAGAACTCCCATCCCAAAGCTACAAGAACAAAAGAAAAGAAAAGAAAAGAAAAAACATTACACTGTAGAGATGCTACTCGTAAGAGACCATATACATTGAAGATGTCTATTGGATGTAGAGTTCGTGATCCCTTTATAGGTAGTGAGCTTGCCACGGATCATATCCTTGATTTGAGCAATAATGGTCTGAGAATTTTTCTTCTCCATGGTGAACAATCTGCTATTCCTTTCTCTCCAAATGTTATAGATTGTGCAAGCTAGGTTAAGCTTGCCTATGATAGAGGAGAACTTTTTGCCTTTGAAGGTGTTGCTAGCCCAAAGAACGATTTGCTGCAAGTTTCTAGGGGGCATTGATGACCAAATGGAAGAAGTGAAGGGACAGGAGAAGAAGATATGGGCATGACTCTCCTGATCTTGCACACAAAAAAAGACATTTGGGATTGTGGCCACGATTGGTATAGAAGAGGCAGTCCTTGGTCCTGAGACTGTTCAGAATGGCCATCCAAAGAATAAATCCTGACCCGGGTTTTATGGTCTGTCAGAGTGTCCCAAGCTGAACTAATGGAAAAATTCCCATTAGGGAAGGGCAACCAGGATGCCTTATCTTCCCGATAGGGAGTAGGAAGAAGATTTGGGGGCATGCCATTTTTCAAATCAATCTTGCTTCTAAAGATACTATGGCTAACTCTCTCATTCCTGGATGGTCTTTTTCGCATAACTACTCTCATTCCCCTTCTGGGAGAATCTGGATTGGATGGCATAACTCTATATTGCAAATAAATTCTTCATGTGCCACTGCTTAAGCAATTCATTGCAACGCCACAGTTCGAGACACCAATGCCCCTATCATCATTTCTGTTATATATGGCACCAACTCCCTTTCTCAATAGACTGATTTATGGAGAGCCATCCACCTCCAGGCCGCCATCTCTCAGGATATTCCTTGGCTTATTTTTGGGGATTTCAATGCTATTCAGTTTCCTTATAAAAGAAGAGGAGGTAGCCTGGACTAGCCAACTGTTATGGATGACTGCAATAAATGCTTTATGTATTCTGAGCTTGAGGATTTTAAATTTGCTGGGCATTTTTTCACCTGGTCTAATGAGCAGTCCGCTCCTCGCGCCATTCAAAGGAAGCTTGATAGAGCTCTAGTCAATCAAGCTTGGATTTCTGCTTTTTCGTATGCTAAAGCTGAATTTATTCCCCCTGGCCTTTCTGATCATTCTCTAATTATTGTTAGACCCCCCATTCCAATGAAAAAGAGCAAGATCCCTTTCAAGTTCTTCCATTTCTGGGCTGACTTTGAGGATTTTTCACCTACTATTGAGCAGGCTAGGAACGCAACCTTTCAAGGTACAACCATGTTTATATGTTGCTAGAAACTCAAATAGGTTAAATATGCTCTTATGGCCTTAAATCAGCAAAGATTCAAGAACCTCACCTCTCGAGTCCAAGAAGTCCGTAACAAGCTTCATGACATCCAAAGCCTCCTTCAGCAGTATCCTGGGAATGACAGTCTAATTCAAGAGGAAAAGAAGCTCACCATTTTTATTTTTACCTCCTTTCTAGTGGGGAGAGCCTGGCCAAGCAAAAATCCAAGATTCAATGGCTTCCAGAAGGTGATCAAAATACCTCCTTCTTCTTCAAATCAGTGAATAACAGAAGAAACCGTAAAAGGATTGTCAACCTTCTTGATGCAAATGGTAATAGAATTGATGACTCCAAAGAGATCAAGAGCACCTTTGTCAACTTTTACCCGGAGCTTCTTGGAACCGAAAATACCACCCAATTCCCAGGAAAGCAAGCTTTTGCTTTAGTGATCTCAAAGCGGCTGCCAATTTATGCCCTCAATGCTCTCCAATGCCCTGTCTTTGAAGATGAAATCCAAGAGGCTCTCTTTAGCCTCCACCCTAATAAAGCTCCACGGCCCGATAGCTTTAATGGCCATTTTTTCAGAAAAGCCTGGAGTATTGTCAAACCTGAGGTCATTGTGGCTATCTCTGAATTTTTTTCTGTAAAAACCATCCTCAAAGAGCTCAATGCCACAGCTATTACTCTTGTTCCCAAGGTCCCAAATCCCTCCTTTGTCCATGATTATCGCCCTATATCTTGCTGCAACATTATCTACAAAACCATCTCCAAAATCCTTGCCAACCGTCTTCAGAAAGTCCTTACTGGTTTCATTGATTCGTCTCAATCGACCTTTATTCAAGGCAGGAAAATCAGTGATAACATCCTTTGATGTTCCCTAATTCCTTAAGAGCTTTTGTCTTCCAGTCTTTGATTCCTAAGCTGATTCATTTTATAATTACTTATAGTGTCAACTTCATCAACTCTAACTATTTTTTCCACTAAGGGGTTAGATTCTAGAGATGCAGTGGAAGTAGAGTAGCTGCCTTCACATGGGGAGCTGGCTACTAGCAAAGGTTTATCAGTATTGGAAGCTATTGGAGATAGACAGACAATTCCTTCATTGTGAGAGGAAAGAAGAGGGATCAGGTCATGAGCAATTTCCATGTCCACAACTTGATTAGTAGGAGAATGAGTGATGACTAACTACTGCGGATCAGGGTCTTCAAGGATTTGGCCAATGCTGGTGGAGCCAGTCAATCGGTTGGATGAGTTGGGGTCGTGTGAACTATATAATTCAATAACCTCTTTGGTCTTCGTAGTTCCAATAGTAGCTATGGCCTCAAAAATGACCTAAGGAGCTGCACGGGGGCTGGATGGCATTGGGTCAGGACAGAGGGATCTCTCAACTTGAACTGTTTTGCCTTTGTTAGAGACTACTCTCCATTCGCCCTTAAAGTCTTTGGGAGGTAAGCGAACTTGATTAAGTGGAGGGGTGGAGTTATTCTTAGAGCATATACTCATACGATGCCCAAAAGTATGGCAAATGGTGCACATAGGAGGCAACCATTGGTATTTAACAAGGATTTCCACTGAAGAGTAGTCATCAAGCTGAACATTAAAGGAGTTCAGGAGATCACGTGTGGCTTCTATTTCAACACAAATTCTTGCACAGCTAATCCTAGTGTGCTCCTCTGTATGGGTGTCCGCATAGAGAGGCTTACCTATAGTGCTGACAACATAGTTGAGCCCTTGAGGAGTCCACAGTTCATAAGGAACATTGAACAGTTTGATCCAAATAGGGATTTTTTAAACATCTTTTTTGGCGAGTGCCATAACTGGTCTCCATTGTTGCAAAATAATGTGTCTGCCAAAAAAATGCCCGTGACCCATTTCAAGAATTTTGGTTATAGAGGAAATGGAATCAAACTTGAAGAAGAAGAAACCGTTGCCATTAGTGAGGGTCTCTTCAAGACCTTCTTTCCCCCATAACTGGTCTGCAATTTTCTTAACCCAAAAGAAAGGCATTTTTTTATCCAAAAAATAGCCCACTAGTGTATTTTCCCATAAGGGAATACCTGCTTGAATGACGTCTAGGGGAGGGCGAACAGAGATCCTATCCCCTTTGAAACATGGGTGAATAAAGTCAAGTTTGAACTTCTGGCGAGGAGGAGACTGGGTGAATAGAGAGGCCGATGCCTCTGGTTGGCGCACATCGTTAGGATTTGGATTGCTTGCCGGTGTGGCAGCTTGCTTATGTTACTGAATTGAACTGTTTGGGCTTTGAATATCCACCGAGGGAGCTAGAGAACCTACTCTAGTAGTGTCAGCATTAGAAGGGGAATGGGACCTATCACTGGTTTGGGCAGCGGCTGGACTAATGCTATCGTATAGAGCAGGTGCTGGTTGGACCACACCTTGAATTTGATTATTTGGAGTTGCGCTGGTTTTAGGCATAGAGAAGGTATGAGTATGGGGCCAATCTAGTTTTTGTACAGTAGGTTAGTGGCCATTTGGGACTATGGCACCTCGAATAGTAGGAGCATGGTGAAGCACAGCTGTAGCAACTTCAGAACTAGCATAAGAAGGGTGAGAAACTAGTGGGTCAAGCCTCCTTATGCTGGTATTAAGCACGTTAAAGGAATGGGTAGTGGGCCCACCCACCTTTTATAAAGCAATTTGGGGTCCAATAACCTCAGCATTGCGGGCAATGTCAGGGCCATTTGGGGTTGTCACTGTTTGCAAGTCAGCTTTGTCTTTTCCAGCCGTTGGAGGTCCATAATTTCCAGCCGTTGGATCAGATCTCCTAGCCTCAATAGTTGACACGTTGACAGCTTAGGACAAAGGAGAGTCAGGACGAGCAGATGCCCCACTCCCACTATGCATAAAAGGGAGTTCAACGCGCCCCCTAGAGGAGCTGTCCTCTCCCTCTTCCATGAACACTAGTCCTAGCTCTCGGAATGCTAATGGGTTTAGCTAAATCTGGTTCACACATAAAGGAACAATCAGTTGAGAAGCCACCAAATTCATTTTCAAGATCAAGTGCTACTTGGGGAATAAATCCCCCCTACTTAACTCCATCCGCCCAGGATAAAACTGGGGAGGACTTAGCATTCGCAAGCGGTGCAACTTCAACGTGAGAGGAGCCAGTCCATGGATGCTTGACAGAATCTGACCATGTCTCTTTTTGCCATTTCCTTCCCTGCTTTATAGCACGGGTAGTTTGAAAACCTTGCGAAACTTGACTGTGAATCCATGCAACAGCTTGATTAAGGTTAGAAGGACTTGATGTCTGAATAGATAATGAATAGGAAGCAGCATTGATATCGTGGGGATCATTAATCTCAGTAGCTAATGGCTGTAGAAAAGCCATTAAAAACGTAGGAAACTGAAGATCAGACCAAGGAAAAGGAAAACAGGAGCATGAGAGGGATGGATTTTAGAGAGAAGGGAGAGCTTCTCTCTCTAGACTTCATTTTCATCAAATTTTCTTTTTTTCCTCTGAATAGTTGTGACAATGAAAAATCAATTCTATTTTCTTCTCCCACTCTAAATAAGCTTCAGGGTCATTCCTACCTTGGAAAGATGGTATTTTTACTTTGATGCTCCCAAGGTTTCTATCAACCCCATCTCGGCCCCTTGGATTTCTCCTATGTCCCCCTCTTTCACGCCTACCTCTTGTAGGTCTCCCCATTTCACCCATTCTAACTTCAGATGCTATGTCTTCCTCAACCTCATCATCTTCTTCATTCTCATAGTTATACTCATTTTCAATGATAGGCTCACTCTCCTCCTATCTTGCCCACCTTGCAGATTTCTAATCACGACATCCTGCTGATCCATCCTATCCCTCATCTTCCCCATCACCAAATTGAACCGTTCAAACTATTGTTGCATGGCTTGCAAAACAAAGAATGAGTTAGCTGCATCCTCCTTAGGTGTTGAGTCACTCTTATGAGACATTGTTAATGCCTTGCAAAACAAGAAAAGGATGTTAGTGGTAAAAAGAAAACCTCACACACTCCCTTACGTGTTTACGCTCAAATATTGTCACACCACTCGTGTTTCACTCTTTTGGGCTTTTCAAATACTAGTCTCACCCATTCTTGCCTTTTACCTCTCCTGTTTCCCTTTCAAGTACGTGAAGAACTAGTTGAACTAAATCAAGACACAACCTTGTATTATTCCAACCAGCACTAGCTTCAAGAAACAAGAAGGAATAAAATGACACCGATCTCAAAGAATTGTAAGAGGAAACAAGAGCAATTAGGAATCAAGATGATATTTTCGACCTCTTTGAAGATAAGGATCAATCAACACCAAATTTTCAGATTACAAAGTATATCAAACAGCCATAAGCAAAATATATATGGAGAAAAAAGAGGGACCGCCCTGACAAGTCACCTGGAAGGTTAAATGATGATTGCAGTGCCAGTGGAATGCTGACTGCAACCAGACAAAGGTTGAATACGTTCACATATGAGGAATAGGATGATCTTTTGGATGTTGAATCAATTATGATGACCATCAGAAGGATAATGCCTAGTATACGCAAGGAGGTGCCTGACGTATTTGGAGACTGTCAGATTATCTGTGAAGGGAGATAAGCGTAATATTCAGGTGAGTATATTTTCTGTACTATTTAGATTCATATACTATACTGCTTTATATGCTGAACTATTTTATACACTGTACTATTTTAATGCATATGCTTGCATGCATACTCTTTGTACTGCATTACGCATGGCATGATTCGATTCTATGAGCCTTTTGATGTATTCTATTCTGATTCTATTCGGGTCTGTTCTGTTCTATTATACGCCATTTGGAGTCTGTTTTCATTCTGATTTGATATGTTGAGTCTACTCTTGGCCCACCACAGGATTTGTCACGACCTGAAACCCACCCTACGTGGATCTCGAGGACGTGATGCCAATTGGCCACCTTGCCTATTTTTCCTGCCTGTCAATACGACCAACCAAAGGCAACTTCTGAACTTTACAATGAATTGCATTCTAAATGTAGGGTTAAAGCAACGAAAATTAAGACCTTTTTAAATTGAAAATGCAACTCATCCAGACACATCAGAGCATGTCTAGAATCAGTCACCAAATATCTCTAGAGTATCAATATACATGCTCCAATACGTCCATTCTATATCAATGAATTACTTAAAGCGGAGGTCACACTAGTACAATTCAGCTAATCAAACTCATCTCTAATGATCAACAATCAGAATGTCTCCAAGTACAATTTAATCATAGTGATCAACCATACTAGGCTAACCTCATCACTAATGATGTAATATTATAATACAAATTGTGAACTTAACCTTACAGAGTACGTAGTCAACTTAGCTTGGAGTTCATCTCGTCAGTGTAAATCATTTCTGCTTCACTAGTTCTGCTAGTTATCTCATTGCATATCATCCGTCATAAGCTACCTGAAAATGGTTATAAATAAGGGGTGAGCTAACAAAGCTCAGTAAGTAAATTCCTAGCTTTGCCATGGGTCAGGATTAGTTCACAAGGATGTAGAAGAAAGGGATAACAGATAGATACATAGCCAGTCACTAAGATATAACAACAATGACCCGAGGGTCCAGAAAGGCTTATTCCCACAAGGAATAATATAAGAGAGAATCAGTCAAAAAGATCCAAGCTCAACACAATAAATTGCTGCCACCAATAATACGTTAGCCAATCAAAAGTATTCCATGCCTGCAAATAATATGATCATTCAAAGGGTGTAAAATATGATTATCCAACAATGCAAAAGTGTTAATATCGAATTCTAACAAAACAGATGCATAACAGAATGGGGCCCAGCGTACCCCCAGAACACGCATATTCAGCTCCTGCCTCAGTTCCGCGGGCTTGCTGAAAAGTGCCAGAGCTTTTTACTATAGGTCCCGAAGGACACACACAACATGTCCCGAAGGACACAATGGACCCCAAGGGTCTTCCCCGCATCTGGGAATAGATGGGTCGTTGTGACTGAGCACAACCCCGAGCACAAATCGAATATCATGATCAACAAAATCCCCCTTGGGTCCCTGCGAGCCCGAGCGCATAGCCCCAGCGACTCCGTCCAGGCGACCTCAAGGTTTTGTTCTGGGCTGCGCCCAAATGCATCATAAAGTGTGTAAAATAATAAGATATCCAATGATAAGATATATTACAAGATCATGACATGGTATACGTGATGGTACAAATATGCTCAAGCACCAATGAGTCAAGATAACAAATGATATAGGCAAGCAAGTCAAATCCGAAGTACAAGCATGAACAAATCATCACAAATCGATTGGCCTTAAATCAGAGAAATCAAGTTCATTAGGTAGGATATAGAGTACAAATTTGGCAGCATATGGAAATAAATGTGACTGGCTGGGAAGGACACATAACAAAGTTCAGATTTACTTACCTCGGTTTCTTAGTATTGCATTCTCCATTTACAAATACTCTGACAATCTCCAGATACTTCAGGCATATCCTTGCATAGCCTGAATAATCATCATTAATCACAGACAGATCAGAATTCGTTCATTCTTGTCTTATTCATCATCTTAGGAGTCTATCAGATGACGTAATTAAGTTCGTTGGCCTATCACCCACCAATTGGGTTTCAACTTATGTTATTAAATTCCTCAAATAGGTTTAGTAGCTGTCAAGATTAAAATCTAGGTTAGTTGGACTCTAATCGTTATCAATTAAGCACTTATTTAACCCTAGGGAAAAATGGTAATTTTGTCATTCTTCGCTTCGGACCCTATCCTGGTCCTTAGAATATCACATATATCTTATATATAAAGTTTCAAGTCTTTTGGACTTCATTTGGTATCTGTTTTCAATCATCGGGACACATCGATCATTTCTCATTTTATGTGTTGACTGTTTTGGAGTCTTATTTAGTCCTATAATTATGTTTTATATCAGACTGGCCCTCTTTTCTAATTTATTCGGCCCTTACTTTGCAATTTCCCTACTTAAAGTTATTTTGGTCATTTCACATTTTATGATATTCTGACCCCGAATCATTATTTAGTCACATATGTGAGTTCATAATTATTTGGGCTCCCATCGGTATCAATTTCGTCCAATTTGGACGTTATTTGGGCTTCGTACCGCACTAGGGGCATTTTGGTAATTCCACACTTTCACGCGTCACGTTTTTCGGTACTTCGTTTGCTAATATGAACTCCACCGTTGAGTCCAGAGTGCAAACATAATTCAAATGGACTATCTTTTATTTTTATTTGGCCCTAGGTATCATTAGGGGTAATACTATCATTTACCATTTGCGTGTCTTTATTTTTTGAGACTTAATCTCCCAAATCGAACTCTACCGTTGAGTCCGGAATGCCCTAAATAGTAAAAATACAATATTTATTCATTTAATTTCGACTTCGTTTGAGTCATTTAGTGTCCAAGGGTAAAATAGTAATTTTACCTAATTAATAAAATAATTGTTTAATTATTTTCCAGGGGCTTAGATGCATAAATTTTTTAGAAGCTAGGCCAGAATATAATTTTACAGAACAGTTGGGGTCAAAGTATAATTTACCAAATTTCTGGTTTAACTTTTTTCAATTAAGCCCTTGGACCGTTGGGTTTACTAGGTCAAACCCTAGACCGGTCCAAAACCTTGGTGAACCAACCAGTTCAGGCTAAGCTAGAGAACCGGAATAACATATCCCTGTTATTCCCAATTTGGCCCCTTATCCATGTTTAGGTTAACCCTAATTCTCATTTCAGATTTATTAACTGTGTTACCAAACACACCAACTTTCAATTTGAAATTGATTTTTCACTTAACTAAACGCTATCGTTTAGGTTATTCAATTTGCGGGTGGGTCAGATCTGACCCGAACCCGATCCACAACCCAACCCGAAACCCGGTTGGGCTTCATTTTCTTCCTTTCTTCCCCACTAAATTAGGGTTTACTGTGTTTTCTCCACAATCGTCTTCTCCGATGACGACGGGGAGATTCCGGTGGCCATTTAGGTTTGGTCCAATGGGGTTTGAAAGGGAATTTCATAAGGATTTCATATGCAGGGTCAGATTCTAGCCTAGGTCCCTACATTTCCCCGAATTTGGACTTACAGTCCAGCATTCCGGCGATGGCCGATTCTCTGGCAACATTTCAGTTTCATTTTCACACGTTTTTTAGTCGTTTTGACTCTTGTTTTCGGCCATAATGACCCTCTGGAACCCTTAGAAACAGTTTTATATACTTAAAACCTACAAACTCAATCGATTTGAAGGATTATCCTCTTTGGTCAGCCGCACCTGCAACCGCCATTTTCTCTCTCATTTTTGGACCATTTTGGTCCATTCAACTTGCATTGAAATCCTCTTGTTATACTCTTTACACCCTAAGCATTTTAAATCAAGCTTAGGGTTAATTTTTCAAAAACCCAGAATGTCTATTCTCGGTTTCTCATGGTTTAATGCCCAAAACTGTTCAGTTTTAACCCAAATTTCTCCCACTGTCTTGTCCTTAACATTGCAGTTACATGCATGCAATTTACATGTCTTCAAAAGGCTAAAACAGTAAGCAAAGATAAAAGAAAAATTCTGAGTTTTTTGTAGTTATACCTTGGAGTCGACCACTGCTTTTCCATGGCTCACAACTGGGGCCTTCAGTTGCCTCAGTTCCAATTAGGTGTCCCTCAGTCCCTTCTCTTTTGTGTACCTTCAATGGAAACACCATGCACAGACCATCACTTCCATATACACACTTCCACTCACACATGCAAGCTTTCTCTCTCTCTCTCTCTCTCTCTCTCTCTAATTTTCTACACCACTCTATTTCTCTCTCTACTTGAGCACTTCTGAATTCTGAATTCCCCATCTCACATACGCAAGCTCAAATACATATATACATCATATATTATATTTTCATATATTTGATTTGATTTGCATGAAACCCAATTGGTGGGTGTGGTGGTCCAATGAGGGGCTGCCACCTCACTTTTATTAAATCAGAATTTAGCATTATATGATATACATATATATATATATATATATATATATCTTTTGTAAAATAAAGCACAAAGTGCTTGTGGGCCAGGTGGTTAAATTTTTTGGGAGGAAATTTCTTACTCCCTTAGGTCTAGGGATCAATTCCCATGACCACCCCTTTTTGTCTCTTTTGACCAATTTTTATCTTATGCCTTGTTTGGCTAACACGGATTTCCATTTTGGCTATTTCCATTATATTTTCTTTTCCAGTGCGCTTTTTACAAAACGATTTCTTCTGAGGGTTTCGTATTTCAGTTAACTTCGATGTCCAAGGCCTCGTGTTGGTTATTACTTCTGTGTGGTCATCATAGTTTGCTAATTCGAGTTTTCAAAGTGTTAAAATGGCATCATTTCACCTAATTAATTGGTAATTAGGCTTGGGTATTACACCCTCCTTTCTTAACGTGTTTAAATATTTTATTGGTCTATCGTGACCATCGGGAGATTCCCGATTAATTTTCTTGATTATTCTTTATGCTGTTTCTAATTAATAATTAGCGGTCTAATTATTAATTAGTTAGGTCGAGGTGTTACAGGATTGAGCAGTTTTATGCCAGAGCATGACCCAGAGGGTAGAGGCCCCACGAGTAGTCCGCTTATGGGCAGCTGGGAAGGCTCGTCTGTATGATTGGCATTCTGTTCTATTTCTGTCTCGCTCAATTCTATTCTGTTCGGCTCTGATCTAACCCCAGAGGGTAGAGGACCCATGAGTGGTCCGCTTATGGGTAGTTGGGGAAGGTTCAGGCACATTTGATGATATGCCGTTGTTTGATTGGTACTCGGTTCAGTTCTGATCCGTTCTATTTTGGCTCTGCTCTGTTCTGTTCTGGCTCTGTTTTGATCTAATCTATTTGAGCTACATTGTTCTACTTGAATTGCAGTTGAGCATGCATTTTATTTGGATATCATGTATATATGAACTAGTTTTGAAACCCATGGTAGGAACCTATGATGCTCACTGAGCTTGTTTAAGCTTATTCTTTTTATCTAATATTTTTCAGGATTTATCTCCATTGGATTAGAAGGCACAATGGGATGACACTAGTAGGTCGAGAGGCATTCCAAGTAAGGATCTGATGGCATTGATTTGTGGAGACTTGGATTCTGGTGGATTGATTCAGGCTATTCAGGTGAGTGATATGATATGATTAAATTTACTAATATGCTATAGATGTAGTGAGACATGGCTCACAGTAATGGTACTCTAGGGAGATTAGATATGCTCTGTGTTATATGTCTTGTTATAGATGTGCTCTGTGGCTAGAGTTATTAGCTATCTGGTTTTAGACTTGCTCGGTGGTACATACTTGTGTGGTAAATAGATGAGTTGCATTCTCAAGATGAAAAGGTTTTGAATTCTGCTGCTCTGACCTTACATTTGGAGTGTAGTTCAGCGCTAGGTTCAGAAGTCTGCCTTTGGTTGGTCGCATTGTCAGTAGAGAGACTAGTAAGGTGGCTAACTGGCATCACATCTTTTGCATCCGCGTAGGGTGGGGTGCTGGATGTGACATTTGGACTAGGCATTCTGTGCTCCTGAAGAAGATTATCTAGGAAATTGAGCAGATTATAAGGGCTTTTCTCTGGTTCGGATCAGATTTGAAGTCTACTAAAGCCAAGGTTGCTTGGCATGATGTTACATTCCCTAAAGGGGAAGGTGGTTTGAGGATTAAGAAGCTTGAGGATTGGAATAAAGCTGCAGCCTCTAAGCATCTCTGGTGTCTTAGTGATCCTTATAGCTTTTCTTTGTGGGTTGCTTGGATTTATGGTAACATTTTGAAGCAAAAACACCTCTGGGAGGTTACTTGTCCAAATGTTTGCACTTGGGTATGGAGGAAGTTAATGAAGCTTAGAGCCGGGTTTAAATCTTTAATTCAACACAAGGTGGGAAATGGTCAGCATACTTCTTTTTGGTTCGACTATTGGCTCCGGTCGGGTCAATATGGGAGGCTATGGGTGATAGAGTTATCTATGATTTCGGGCAAGCTAGATCAGCCCGGATCAGCCAAATCATTGAAGAGAATGATTGGAGGTGGCCTATGTAATACCCTGACCCGGGTTAGCACGTATACCGAGGTAGATCGGGTCAGGTATTGTACTATCAGATGTAACTGAGCTGTTAAAGCTCTATATATTCTGACCTCATACGTACTATACGACTATGGAACCTAAACAGTGTCAGTTATACAGTCAGTATCGGGCAATGCCCGAGCAACCTAGAACAATGCCTCGTAATGCATGCATGCACGCATTTCCATGCATGCTTACGTATAGACACACGCATAGTTCATAAAAAATGAGTGTATGTGTATACTATTAGAAATGGATATATATGTATATATATAAATATATATTGGCGTATAAATAAGGTATAATCGTGTGTATATATATATATATATATATAATGTATAAAGTATGGTATATGCATGTGTAATAAAAAGAAAAGGAAATAAGAGAGGGGCAGCATGCCAAGGGCATGCATGCAAGTAAGATATTATGTGTGTGTGTGTGTACGGTTGTGTGTGTAAGTGTGTGTGTTGACAAAATGTGTATATATATACATATATATATATATCATCAAAAGCTTCACAAAATTGAATGCAAGGCTGCATTCTCAGAAAAGAGAAATTAAATGGAGCAGAGGGAGGAAGTCAAGGAAGGCTGCAAGAGAGAGAGAGGGAGGAGAGAGGAAGGGTCGGTTGCTTTTCCTTTAAAAACCAAAGTATGCCTTGCATGCTTACCACCTAAGAAGCAAACTGAACGAGGAAGAAACTGAGAGGCTAAGAAGAGATTCAGAGCAAGAAGAAAGAGGAAACAGTGAGAAAAGGTAAAAATCCTCATGTTTCTCTCTCTAAGATTTTGAGCATGACATAAACTGTTTTGAGTTCATTGTATAAGTATGATGTTAAGTTTATGTTTAAAACTTGTTCAAGCATGAAATTAGAGCTTAAAAATGGTTAAAAACGTGAGACCCTGACGTGGCAGCCATTGAAGACCTTGCTTGAAGCAGGTCTGAACTTATCACAACCAACCTAGTTTTGGTTCAACAAGACTTCTAACAGAGGCCATGAGGGTTCTAAAAACCCTAGTGCGCGATCACGAAGCTCAAGAATTGACCCCCATAACACGAGTTGTAGGTACGGGTTTCAAAACCCAACCTCACAACTTGCCTTTAAACCCACTTTCGGGAATGGAAAATGAAACTATAAAGAAAATGATTCAAAATAGAACAAACCCCAACAATTTTAGCTCAGAAATGAGCATGAACAGTTGACTTACAGGTCGGATTATCAAAGCTTGGACCAAGCATCTGAGCTATATTCGAAGCTCAAAAACGATGCAAAAACATGCTATAAGGTTTTAGGAAACTTTTAGGGAAGAAAGCAGAAGAAATGGGTTATTAAAATGTTACGAAATTCGAATGGAAGAAATTAGGGTTTGAGAGGAATAGTGTCGACCCTCGTGGGGAAGATGACACTGTTCAGGTCGGAAATGGGTCAGATTCGGGTCTGGGTTATAACCGGATCCGATGGGTTATGGGTTTAATGAAACGGCGACGTATGGAGGTGTTATGTTTTAATTTTTTAAACATTAGGGCTGACGTCAGCATCACGTGTAAAACCGACCAGACCGGTTGGTTTACAAAGGGACTGGACCGGTTCACTTAAATCCAAACTGAACCAATCGATTCAGATCGAAACTTATAAAAATTTGATTTTTGCCCCAACTGTTTTATTGATTTATACTGTGGCCCAATTTTTGGAAATTTTATGCAATTAGATCCCTGGAAAAATAATTAAATTAATTATTTAATAAATAAAGTAAAATTATTATTTTGCCCCTAGGTCATAAATAGAGCAAATGAAGTCCAAATTAAACATGTGAATAGTGTATTTTAACTATTTTGTGTATTCTGAAGCCAATGGCGAGGTCCATTTTACAAGACGGGGTCCTGAAAAATAAAGACACGTAAAGGGATAAAATGACCAAAATACCCCTAGTACCCCTAAAGCCAAATTGAAACCAGAGAAGGTCTAAATTGACTTTCTTCGACATTCCAGACTGAATGGTGAGGTCCAAAATACGAAACAAAGTACAAAAAAATACGACACGTAAATAGCTAAATGACCATTTTGCCCTTTTACATACAAAAGTCTGAATTGAATTCTGCGAAAGCCTAAATCGACTTTCTTCGACGTTCCGGATTCAATAGTAAAGTCAAATTTAGTCAAAGAGGAACTAATATTAAAGAGGCATAAAATTTGATGAATAGCATAACTTATGAAAAGGTAAACTGAGATATACTATCATTGATGAATAGGGATTTCAAAGAGGAAGGAACAGTGACTTGGTTTTATTGTGAAAGAACAGAAACAGTTTAAGAAGTAAGTAATCTCTGATCTCTGCTCATGTTACATTCCAAGCCATGTCAACAGTTTTTCCTATATCACCTATTGTACTCCATACATACCCGAACGTTTATCAAGTCCACATTGATATTGCTTTATCTTGTGGAAAGTATTTATTGACTGTTGTATATCTTGATCATGATTTCTCTACCCTCTGTACATAGGCCTCAAGGGGCAAGATCTTAGCAGCCTAGTTTATATTGGCCTGTTAAGGCAACAGTTTCTTTTCGCTGCTGAGATAGTGTTATTGCATTTACTGTTTATTGGATTTGGCATGATCTTGATATATTATATTGTATCCGGATTTGTGCTCAGTCGCATCTGATGCTTACTAGACCTACGGGTCGAGAAAACGGAATAAAAAGTGGAATTTAAAATGGCAGCTAAAGTGGGATCTGTGAGGCGAGTACTGAACCGACGGGTTAGTGCTTGGCTAAGAGATCGAGGAAAAAGAGAATAAAATGAATTAAGAGGTATGCCGGGCCCCAAGTTAAAGTGCATCCACATTGTTGTTATCAGTATCTCTTATTGATTATCTTAGCTTGATCATGTTATACCATTATGAATGATCATGAGATTTCACAGCTTTTTGAGTGCATATGATTATACTTGAGACAGCTCATGACTGTAGCTTTTATGATTATATTATCAGACAGATTTCATTGCTTTATCATTTGAGTTTCTATCATTTGATATTGAGTTCTATATTCATTGACTGGCTAGCACATTTGCATTTATCCTAGTTCTTTATGGATAATGCTTTCTATATTCATGTACACATGGCAGAGCAAAGGAGAATTACTTATTGGGCTTTAGTTAGCTCACCCCAAACTTACCACCCCTTTCAGGAAAGGAAGCTGTAGAAGAACAGTAGCAGTCAGCTAGATAGCAGTGGACATTTCTTTGAAGTTGTAAGTGTAATACTTAGTACAGACAGTCTTGTAGCTCTCCCATGTTATCCACATCTTGGGGATGAACAGTTGTATTAAGAAATTTAATATTCTACATTTTGTAAACATTAAATAAATCACATGCAGATTTTATTTATTTTCTTCCGCATTTAGTTGTTGCATGTTAGTAGCACTGATTGTGTTGTAAGTTGAGACCCTTGGTTCGACAAGCAGCATCGGATCGGGTGCGCGACACGAGATCCATATAGGGTGGGGTCTCGGGTCGTGACAGCCTAGTCCTAACTCTCACCAATTAATAGAGCTCAAGCGCTCTATCTCCCTAGGTTTTACTCCAAATCTGCATTTGATGGACCAAATTCTATGGTCGGGCCATCCTTTTGGGGTTTTCTTTACTAACTCAGCTTGGTATGCGATTTGGGTCCCCAGGCCTAAAGTTTCATGGTGGAAACTGGTGTGTTTTTCTCATGTATTCCTAGATGCAGTTCATCCTTTGGTTAGCCATTCGGGAGTACTCAAGATCGTGTCTTGAAGTTTAGAAGCAACCTTGAATTGAAATGTGTTTTCTGTGGGCAGCCTTGGAAAGGTCATGCCCACCTTTTCTTTGGTTGTCCTTTTACTTTTGACTTATGGCTTCACTATATAGCCAAATGTAATATGTGTCATGATCCAAAACCCACCCTACGCAAATCTCGTATCGCGGGGCAGACCCTGTGGCCATCCCTACTTTTTTTTTTTCTTTGTAGCAATGACAACAATGTATAAAATAAAACTTAAACAATAAATCAGCGGAAGTCTTAATACAAAATATTGTTCGACAATGTTAAAATATAACCTAACATGAAACTAACATAACATCACCCTTTGGTAGTGAATACATGGGAGAAACTACATCACTTCTAACATATTCCTCAAACTGTCCCTATGCTCTTGGACTCCTACTGTGGTCCTGCAGCATCCTTAACTGAAAATATTGTAAATTGGGGTGAGCTAAATGAAGCTCGGTAAGTAAATTCCCATCTCTGACACGGGTTAGGGTTAACATAGAAAGAACATGGATTCATACATATGGACATGATAGCCAATCATGGGATACAATGTAGTCATAACCAATAAGGATAAAATGCCACAATGACTAATAAACAGTAGGGTCACAATAAACAATCATGAGTAAGGAGTATCCCATGAACATAGAAAAGCTCAATAGAATCGGTTAACATAAGAATACTGCCACAATAAACCGATAGCAATCAATTACAATCAATGAGTGAACTGTTAACATAAGATTTTTCATAGGGAATGACAACATCCTATGAATCCAATAAATGTAAACACATTAGTCAAACATAAGTGATGCATTTACTCTGTTCAGGGCTTAGCAGACCCTCAATTTTTTGGGGCCTGGCATCCCTCCCTTAACCTCAATGTATATAAAACGCCCTCATAACTCCATGCGTAAAAATGCCCTCATTACCATATGTCCGTTCACGGACAAGACCCGTAAGTCTTGTCAATCGACCTGTAGGTCCTGGCAATCAACCCATAGGCCTTGTCAATTGACCTGTAGGTCTTGTCAAATCGACTCGTAGGTCTTATCAATCGACCCGTAGGTCCTGTCAACTCAAAAAGCATCGGATGGATATTGTGATTAAGCACAAATCTGGCATTCATAATAAATCGTGATTATTTGTGATTCCATAAGAAGTGTATAAAAATGGAATATCATGCAATGGACATATAACAATAGCCCTTTCAAGGCATAGTACAATGTAACATTCAATGACATTGCAGTCAATAAACATCCACAAGATAGGACAATATCAATTGTGGAACAATAACAGTTGTTACCTACGAGAATACAAAATTGGCAGTAATAGAATGAACGTGGCTTGGAAGACCACGTGTAAGAGATAGGGGTTTACTTACCTTATCAGTGCATTCTAGTTCAGTGTCCTGTAACCTTTTCCTACCCTTTTGATTTCCCTATATATCAGTAAACATGTCTCAGTTTAATGTTATCCATCACATTTTATACTTTGTTACTATGAGTATTTCTTTTGCTAAATTAAACTCTACTATTAAGTCTGTAATGTCGAAGGAAGTTAGTTTAGGCTTTCACGATTTCCAATTTGGACTTTTGTACTAATAAGGGTAAAATGGTCATTTTACACTTTTACGTGTCTTTCTTTCTCGAGACCTATTTTCACAAGTCAGACTTCAAAACCCATTTTTCCGATAGCACCCCTTTTCTCCCTCATTTCTTCACCAATTCTTTTGCAGTTTCTTCCTAAATTCCTATTTTTCTTTCTAGATTAAGATTATACATCTAAAAACAAGGTTCATGCAACTTTAAATAAAACCCAGAAATTGAAATTACAGAAAAATTTTGGAGAACTCACCTTATGCCCAGTCTTCCATATATATATATATATATATAGGTATTTAATATTTTATATATATATATATATATTTATACATGGTTATATAATAATATATATACTTTATAATTCATACATATATATTTATATATGATGTGTATATATATATATATATATATATAATTTTATGCATTTATGTATACACACCCATATATGGATACATACACATACACGTACTTTGACGGTTGCTCGTGGCTTACTCGAGTATTGCCCAAGCATCGTCTGTATTCTTAAGACCGTTCATTTCATTTGATATCGTAATATAGAATCCTAACAATTCAATTTATTTTGGTATTACATTCATTGGCTTGGTCTACCTCGGTATTATTATTTGACTCTTTTTGGGCATTTTTGGAATTAGTCCGATTTATTTGGGTCGAGGTGTTACATTCTACCCCCCTTAAATTGAGTTTTGTCCCTAAAACTTGAATGTTCACAATCTAAGAAACGCTATTATCTCCTCATGCCAATTTCATCATTATAGTTCCCTTTTTAATCTGTCTCTTGGACTTATCTTTAGTATTGAGATACTATATTCTCAAGCAAGAAGATTTCCTAATACAGGGTTCATAGTTCTTTTGTATTCCTCTTTGTTTTAATTCAATAGTGAATTTTGAAAATCATGGGTTTAACCTTTTAACTTCTTTGGGACTTTTAACTCATTGTCTCCAAATTTTAGTATTAACCTTTCCATGTGTATTTCTTTAGTTCTTAGATATATGGCTAGGGGTTATTACTTTCATTACTCACCCTGAGTCATCTTTTCAGTTACTTGACTATTTTCCCTTGTTACCAGTATCTTGACTAGTTCCACGTATTGTCGTTATATTCATCTCATTTGGTACTAGGTCGTGATTACCTTACTATTCATGGTCTCTCAACTTCCATTGACGTCGTATGGCGCATCATGTGCTAGGTAAGGGTGTCACGACCTAAAACCCACCCTGTGCGGATCTCGTATCGCGACCGCCACCCATAGGCCCGGGGACCTCAGGGCGAAGGATCACATAAGTAGCGGTATCAGATGGTAGTGCGACATGTGTTTGCAGAAGCGTGAAAAAACTTTTCTTTCTTTTCTTTTCTTTATTTTAAAACTTGCACATCCATCCGGTACTGCCATTCTTCACATTGGTACACATGATTTAACATTCAGAGCATAATAAAAATCTTAAAGACTTTATAATTAATACATGTTTGATTGCCCCGTGGGGCTTATACATGCCAATGTACTGCTTTACTAATACAAAATTCAAAACTTAAAGTTCATAGTGCTTAACAAAAGAACTACTTAAACATTTCTTCCAAAGACAGCTAGACTCATCATCATCATCCTCAAATCAGTACTACCATCAATCACTTGAAAGGGGGGATCGGATAAAAATTCGGTAAGCTAATCTAAACTTGTGAGTAATTCCAGTACTTGTCATGGGGTTTCAATTGGCAGTGGTTAGTATAAGAGATTTTAGAAAACAATCACCACCAATTACTTGTATACTTTGAACACAGAATATATGCATTCCTTAAAACATATAGCTTTGAAGCAATTTAAGTATTCAAACTAAACTTATACATATGTACTTCAAAACATGTAGATATGAAAATAAGGGTAAAACCTGCTTCCATTCTTACACATATCACTTATCGCTTTCTTTAGTAGAATCCGTTTCGAACCGGACTCTAGTTTTTTTACTACAATGAAGATATCTCATGCCTAGGGGATTAGATCCTGATTTTTCGTGTCATAGTTGAGTTCTGAAGAAACTCAACGTCTCATGTAGTGCTTATGCATGCTTATCTTGCATTACCAGTGGCAACAGGAGGTATAAAACACTTACAAATAGATGCTATTTAAAAGTATTAAAACATAGTCTCCTTGTAGTTGCATTCTAAAACATGTAACATATAACTCCTTCAATAGGGGCTTCAAATACTTGAAATATGAAAATTCAGAATATTTAAAAGGATTTGGCATTTTAAACTTAGACATGCAAAAATATATTTTTAACGAAAACTGTAGTAGAAACCGTTCATTGAGCATGTCACAATAGGGTTTATAAGAACATAAATATTTTAAAACAAGAATCATGTAATACTGAATTCGATATTCAACACTTCATATCTTTTGAACTTAAACCTTTTCAAATCCATGGAGTTAAATCTCCACTTCAAATACAAGGTTACTCACCTTATGTGTCCGAGCTGGCCTGCCTTCCCTTTCCCTTTTCTTAACCTAAAAACAATTTATGAAAATTTCATAAATCTCACATATACTTAATTATCCTGTGATCTTTCTTACTCTTAGACTGTGTAAGTTTATCTTTAAGAATTAACTAACTCAATCTGCTTCATTGTTATATATCATGTCTATTTATTTATACATATATACTTATCTATAATAAACTTTTACCTGTGAAGCATGTCATTAAGCGTCTCTGTATTTTCTAGTTCTTCCTCTTCTTCTTTTAATTTGGCCTTAGCAAGTCTCCTTGCTATAGCCTCTTTCATGAGCCCTCCCATTGGGACTATAGGGACTTTGTATATAAATGGCCTGACTGAGACAATTTCGGTTGTCTTAGCTATCCTTATCTTCCGGGCGTTTACCTTTTGTTGCCACAACAGTTCATCCATGAAGTCCTGTTGCTTTTATCCATTATGGTTCACTTGTATTTTAACCTAAAACACAATTTAACGTGTTAGGAAATAAATTTCATTTCAACTATACTCTTCTGGTAGCTCTATTAATTTTAAATTTGATTTATTTACTTCACATGGTTACGTGTCGTGTCTTTTCGTATTTCATTTCAACATACGAGCCTTAGTTTAGTATTTCGACAATGTTCTAGTTTATAGCCACCTGACTGATGTTATTCATCAAATTTTATGTCTCTTTATTTTAGACACTTCTTTTGGTCGAATAGACTCTACCATTGAGTCCGGAACGTCGAAGAAAGTCAATTTAGGCTTTCGCGGAACTCTGTTTGGGTTTGCCAATAGTAGGGGTATTTTGGTCATTTAGCATTTTTACAGGTCTTTAATTTTTTGGGAACTCGTCTCATGACGCGGACCTCACCATTGGACTCAGGGGGTCCGAGATAGTAAGAATACACTAATAACTTGTTAAAATTGGACAACGAGCCATTTCGTCATTATTTAATTTAATTATTTTCATTTAATGTAATTCATACATAATATATATATATATATATATATATATATATATATTTTTGTGAGAATAATTGGCATGGGATTGTCCTGTCCAATTGGTTCGCACGCTTCACATGTTACCCTTGGTTCCCAGTTCGATTCCCAGGGTGCGCAGCACCCTTTTATTTTCTTTATTTTATTTCATAAATAATATATACATATTTATGACCATTTACATAACACGCGCATGCGTGTCCAAGTGGAAAGGAGTGAGGGTTTCATAAGGGAGGTCTGCCGTTTGAGTCTCAAGGGCTTCAGCCCCTTTATTTTTGCTGATTTTTCTTGTCCAAACAATGGATAACGCCCCTAAATCAGAATAGGCTATCCCTGTTCGCGTATACTTTATCAAATTGGGCCATAAGCACATAACCAAACAGGCCCAATTCCTGATTTTAAAACTTTAAAACCCTAAGCCTAAAACGACGTCGCCTCACTTATGTGGTGGCCCTACCCCCATCATAACACGTGTCTGAGTCAACATGCTTAACACGAATCAAGTTGGCGAGTTGACTCATCGTCTTCTTCATCAACCTAGACCATGGTTGCCCCAGTTCCTGGTTTTCTTTTTCTTCAATTTCGTGAAGTTTGGTCCCATGATTTCTCACTGTTTTCATTTCATATCATTTCTGGGACATCATGGAGGGTTTTGGCATTCGTTTAAGAGTTCAAATAGAGCTCTACAGTTCGGTTTAAATTTGATAATGAAACTTGTAACCTGATCGTTTATGCTCATTTCTTAGCCAATTCTTGTAGGATTTTGTCTGTTTTGGTCCCCTTTTCACAGGGTTTCACCTTTCATTCTTAAAAGGCGTTTTCATAGTGTGTTGGTGAGGTTCGGTTTTAGGAACCGAACCTACAACTCTAAATTTTTAGGGTTTTCTTGAGTCTTTTTGATCGCAGACATGTGTTTTTAACACCCTTAGAGGGTCTAGCTGAGGTCTCAATACACCAAACATGGTTTGGTTAACATGTTTTCAGACTTGCTTCAAGCAAGGTCCATTCATGGCTGTCCCTTCTGGGTTTGTTGTTTTAGACTTTTTTCGTAGTAAATTTTTATGCTTGTTCTAGTTTAAACATGTTCTAAACATCATATATGCATAAATCAAAGCTTAAACAGTTCATACGTAGGTAAAATTCTAGAGAGAGAAAACATGGTAAATCTTGTGTTTACTTGTTGACAGTGTTATTCTCCCCCTTCAACCTCTGATTTCCTTCCTTAGTTTCTTAGTTCCTTTTTCTTTTTGATTTCTCCTTAAGCAGTGAGCATGAAATTGCATGCACTTGCTTTTAAAGCAAGCTTCACCACCCTCTCTCTCTCTCTCTCTCTCTCAATTTCGCTCTCTCTCTCTCTCTCTCTCTCTACGTGACCTCACCGCCCTACTTCTAGCCTTCACTTCTCATCAATTTTTCTTACACCCATTTAATTTTACTTTTCCACTTTTTACTTTCCATTAAATTTTTGCATGATATTTTTGTGTAATATATATATATATATATATATAAAATATAATATAATATAACACACATACTAACACACTATCAGTCGACACTAACACACACTAATACACTACTCTGCACACACATATATATACATATATATATACACACTTTAAATCATATATATACCCAACACACACTTAATGTGTGTATTTTACTTATTATAATATACATATTATAATCATATGTATGTATATATACTATACACATAATATAATGCATATAGACATTTAATTAAATTTGGTATCCTTCGACCCTCGGTTTATTTGTAGTAAATTTTAACTACGGCCTGTTACCTCGTATTTTTTTTTTTTTTTGGTAAGTAAAAGATTTATAAAACCAAAGGAGGAACGAAAATACAAGAACAAGAGGGCATACCCTCGAACAGGCTAGAGGGAAGGAAGATCTTCTACAGGCAGAAGGGCTCCCGTCCCAAAGCTACAAAAACAAAGCATAACAAAACATTATAATAAAACATTACACATTGAAGATGCTACTTGGAAGGGACCAAATACATTGAAGATGTCTATTGGAGGCCGAGATTGCAATCCTTTTAGAGGCAGTGAGTTTACCACGAATCATTTCCTGAATTTGAGCTATGATAGCTGGGGGATTTTTTTTTATCATGGAGAACAATCTGCTATTCCTTTCCCGCCAAATAGTATAGACCGTGCAAGCTAGGGTGAGCTTTCCTAAAGTAGAAGAGAACCCCTTTCCATTGAAAGTATTGGATGCCCAACTAATGATCTGCTGCTAGTCTCCAGAAGGGCAATGAAAGCCACTTTTAGAGAGCAAATGGGACCATATGCTGGATGTAAAGGAACAAGAGAAGAAAAGATGGTTGTGACTCTCATCTTCACGCATACAGAAAAGACATTTGAGATCATGGCTAAGATGGGAATAGAATAGACGATCTTTGGTTCGAAGACTATTACGGATGGCCATCCAAAGAATAAATCCAACTCGAGGAATGGCTTTGGGGTGCCACACAAGCTTCCACCAATGAACCTGAGGCTTCCAGCTTCTAAGAGAATTCCAAACTGAGTTGATAGAGAAGGCCCCATTGGAGGAGGGCAACCAAATAGCCTTGTCATCCCTATGGGGAGAGGATGGAGGTTATTAGGCATGCCATTTTTTAGCTCAAGCAGATGAGGAGAGTTAGCTACCGGCCAGCTCCATTGATGATCCATAATAATGGTAGCAACTTTAGCATATCTCCCAAGGCCTGAATCATATATAACCCTTTTCCCCCATATTATCATATATGGAACCAGAGGGGAGCCAATAGTCAAACCAAAGAGAAGCAAAGAGACCATTCCCAATAGAAATTTTGATGAAAGGCTTGAACAAGGTTTTGAATTTAAGCATTTTCCTCCAAGCCCACGAGCAAGATTGGGGACATTTGATCTCCCAGAAACTCTTACCTTTCAGAAGATTGCTGCGAATCCAAAGATCCCAAGGGGAGTTAGAAGGGTTTTGGAAAATTGCCCAAATGAGCTTCCCTAGAGCTGCTTGATTCCAATCAACAAGCTTCTTTATCCCGAGCCCCCCTTCATTTCTAGGGCAAGTAATATCATCCCATGCAACTTTAGATCCGGTCCAGATGAGATGGTTGCCACTCCAAAGAAAAGATCTCATAGCTTGCTCAACTTGATTAACCACTTTTTTGGGGAGAATGAAATGGGAAGACCAGAAAACCTGGATGCTAAAAAGCACAGATTTGATAAGTTGAAGCCGTCCTGCATAAGAAAGAGACTTAGTAGACCAATGAGTGATTTTACCAATGATGCAATCAACCAGGGATTTACAATCCTGGGCTTTAAGCTTAGTTGATATCAAAGGAACACCAAGGTAATGGATAGGAAGGGAGCCTTCAGGAAAGCCAATGTGGTCAATGATATGATGCCTGTTGTTGTTATCCTCCTCTTGATAATCCTAATATGATTCAACATCTAACTCCAAGGGATTCTAATCTGATGTCTCAAGATGACCTTCCTTCTTCCTCGGCTCAATTAATGGCCGTGGAATCTGCTCTGGACTTGGCCACGGAAACTGCTCAGGACTTGAACCCTCTCCTAATCCCTCACATCGATGGTATTGATTATCAAACTCCTCAACATCCTAGTGCTAGTGGATCTTGTTTAGATGGGAGTTCTTTATGTGCAGTTAGCAAATCTTCTTCTACAGCTTCTCTGGGTTCTAACCCTTTAGTGGACAAGATAGCCAAAGTTGATGAAGCTGATACAGGAAGCAATTACAAAAGAAATCAGCTCAGAAAGCAAAGACAGCTGAGAAAGCTATTAAGGAATCAGGGACCTTCGGATCCAACAATCCTTCCGTTTCTCAATGAATTTTGCATGCTGGAATATCAAGGGTATGAATAACCCCATCAAGCAGAGGGAAGTCCGTTTTTAGGTTCAAGAGTATTCTCTTTGTTTTTTTGGTTTAGTTGAGACCAAAATCAAGGATGCTTCTAAAAATGCTTTAGCTAATTCCCTTATCCCTGGCTGGTCTTTTTTGCATAATTATTGTCAATCGTCCTCTGGGAGAATTTGGATTGGATGGAACAACTCTCTTTTGCAAATTAATTCTTCTTGTACCAATGATCAAGCCATTCACTACAATGTTACCATTCGAGACTCCAATACTTCTATGGTCATTTCTGTTATATATGGCTCCAACTCTCCTCTTCAGTGGAATGATCTATGGCGAGACATCATCCTCAAGGCCTCCATTTTCAAGGACGTACCTTGGCTTATATTTGGGGATTTCAATGCCATTCGTTTCCTCATAAAAGGAAAGGTGGTAGCCATGACTGGTCCAATTTTATGGATGACTGCAACAAATGCTTCATGAATTCTGAGCTTGAGGATTTAAGATATTCTGGGGTTTTTTTCACCTGGTGTAATGGTCAGGCTGCCCCCCACACTATTCAGAGGAAACTTGATAGAGCTCTTGTCAACCAAGACTGGCTCACTACTTTTCCATCTGTTGAGGCTGAGTTTCTTCCCCATGGCCTTTCTGACCACTCTCCAATTATTGTCAGAATAGGCATTCTGCGGAAAAGAGGCAAAATTCCCTTCAGATTCTTCAACTTTTAGGTAGACTATGATGATTTTCTTCCTATAGTGGAGCAGGCTTGGAATTCAAATATTCGAGGGACCGCCATGTTCATTTGCTGCCTGAAACTCAAGAAAGTAAAGTATGCTCTTAAGGATTTCAACCAGAAAAGTTTCAAGAACATTTCCTCTAGAGTCCAAGAAGCCCGTATCAAGTTACATGACATCCAATGCCTCCTTGAGCGGAATCTGGGTAATAGCAGGCTCATCTATGAGGAAAAGGAAGCTCTCCAATCTTATTATTCTATTCTTTCCAGTGAGGAGAGACTAGCTAAGCAAAAGTCCCAAGTCCAATGGCTTTCTGAAGGTGATCAAAACAGTTCCTTTTTCTTCAAATCAGTGATAAACAGAAGAAACCGAAACAAAATAGTCAGCCTCCTTGATGCTTCTGGTAACAGAATTGATTACATCAAAGAGATCAAGAGCTCCATAATTAACTACTATCATGATCTCCTTGGAACTAAAAGTTCCATACCATATCCAGGGAAGCAAGCTCTTGTAGCCTTTATCACTAAGCATTTGGCAAATAACTCCCTCACAGCCCTCCAATGCCCAGTTACTAAAGAAGAAATCCAGGACGCTCTCTTTAGCCTTCACCCTAACAAAGCTCCGGGGCCTGACGGCTTCAATGGTTATTTCTTCCAAAAAGCTTGGAGCATAGTCAAACCTGAGGTCACTGCTGCTATCTTTGAATTCTTTTCTTCTAGATCCATTCTCAAAGTGATCAACTCTACGGCCATAGCCCTTATTCCCAAGGTCCCTAATCCCTCATCTGTTCATGACTATCGCCCTATCTGTTGCTGTAACACTATTTACAAAACCATTTCCAAAATCCTCGCCAATCGCCTCAAGAAAGTCCTTCCTAGCCTCATTGACCTGTCCCAATCCGCCTTTATTCAAGGAAGAAATATCAGCGATAACATCCTGCTTGCTCAAGAGCTCATGCATAACTATCACAAGAACTCATGCTCTCCTCGTTGTACAATGAAAGTTGACCTTAGGAAGGCCTTTGACTCGATGCGGTGGGAATTTATTATTGATTCTATGTGCATTATGGGATTCCTTCAGCCTTTTATTGATTGGATTTACTGCTGCATATCTACTACTCGGTTCTCAGTTGTTATTAATGGCGAATTAGAAGGTTACTTTCCTGGAGCTAAAGGGTTAAGGCAAGGGGATCCCCATTCCCCCTATCTTTTTGCATGCCATATGACCACTTCTAGTACAAAGGGTATTACAAAGGGTATCTAGTACCTTGGTATTGGTACTAAGAAGTCAACGGTGTAATTAGACTACACCACTTCTATCGTTTAGAGTGTTTTGCCCTTCTCATTCAAGTACTTTAAGTTTTACTAAGGACGGAGTTCTTGATGGATTCACATTATTCCACTTGAATTCATATGGAGGATTAGGATAATAATCTGGAAGAAAATGTTTGGATTTTTATCTGTCCAAAGCTTATACACAATTGTCATTCCAATTTCTCCTCCCATTTTTTGTCACAAGTTCTGCCTCGGATTTACTACATGTGTTCGATTATGAGATTTGCAACATCACCCATTTAAGTTTCTTTTTGTGTATTGAACTTTCTTTGATTACGACCATTATCGTATTTCCCTTTAGCATTTTCAATGTCATATTCCCTTTTGTTTTCATGAATGCCTTTTGGTTCGTGGCAAGAGGGTTTACTCGTATTCTCTCTACATTACAATATTCATCCTATGCACGAGTAACCTCAGATTTATTCGAAATTTTCATTTGTGATCTCTCAATCACGTGTCCATTCCTTGAAGATTTATCACTCCTCTTTTCATTTCATTTTATTTTATTCCATTATTTTTGTACTATTCATTGGCATACCTGCCTTTGTTTTCATATTCATGTTGGGGAAATCAGTTCCACCTTTTTCTTTTTTTCAAATTATAAACTGGTACGAAGGCCTTTTATTTCTTGCTCACCATCAAGCTTTTCACAGATTTTGATTCCTCATCCCTTCATAGATTAAAGTATGGTACATATACTTAGAAAAATTTAGGGTAGTCTTTTACCCCAGTCACTGATTCTTTATATGACAGTCTATTTTGAAAGTGTTCTTAATGGTGTTATCATATTTGGTTTGCCTTGAATTTTTCACATCATCTGATCAGTTCAAATCTAAAAGTCTTATGACTTTTAATTTATAACCATTATTTTGGTTTCATTTACCTTTGCTCAAAAAGGTTGTTCAACTGTCTCATTTCTTATGCTCGTCATCATATTTGGTTTTCCATCATATGTTACATTTCTCTCCCCAATCGTTATTCAACTTTTACAAATTTTTTCTTTTTAAAGAACTTATTCAATTGTATAAGGAGTTCCTTGTACATTCTGTGACTTCATATCATATTTCAGGATTGTTCACATCAATTTGACATTCAAAGTTAATCAAGATTATGTCAAGTTCTTCCCACCATGGAATTTCTCAACTTCCTTAGTTCACAGATCTTATTCTTACTTTCTACCTCAATCTTAATTGTTCTCGTGGTATCTCAAAGAATTATGTATCACTTTAGCACAGTTGTTGTCCTTACCAGTTTTTCTAGACATTATTACATTAATCCTCAAAAGTCATTCAGAGTCATCAATCATTTATCTTTTGAAATAGATTCAGTTAACTCAATAAAGTACCGCTTACAATTGGGTCATATTGTCATCTAGATCAACAAGATCCATTGAATTTTGCCCAATGATCATTCATCACGTGTCAATCTCCTTTTAGAACCATCACATTTCATAATCTCACTTGATAGTCTCGTTCAATCAGTATTTGCCTCCCAATGATCCATTTGTCTTTACACTCAAAAATCCTCATATTTTTGATATGTCATCAATCCATCTGGAGTCTCAAACTCCTCACATTACTATTCATTTAAATCTACCGATTTTCCAAGATTTCCAAATCCCAATTCTATGTCACCACATATCTTCCAAAAGGGCATTAATCGTTGCCCTTGTTCAAATGATAGTTCCCCCTAATTCATTGATCAATTCATAGTTTAATGACTTAAGAGTCATCCACCTCAACCTCAACACTGGTACAAGTCTTCCAAAGAATCCTTAACCTTTGCCCTTAAGCATACTACTTCCTCCCAAAAGTCACTATTCATTTTATCATCTCAATTGTCCAAGAAACATCAAAGTCGGTTATAGTCTTTCCAAAAGACTATTAACCTTAGTATTTAACAAGCTATCGTCCTCCAAAAGTGACCAATCATTTAACTATTTAAATAATCAGATTCTTAGTTTCTTTAAGGGTATCTATTCGGTTAATAATCGTGTACTTATGATCTGTACCTCATATGCTCTATGTATATCATTCATGAATAATGATTTCCTTGTACCTCAAAACTCATATATCATCTCAATTTCATGGTTTCTCTAAATGATTTACTACCACTTCAGTCTTTACGATCATTTAGATCAAATTGATCTCTAACAGTTATTCAGAATCATTTTTCATATACCCTTCATCTAACTTGATAGAGTATTGACTAAAATCAGGGTCATGCATCATCTTAGATCACAAGATTCGTTGAATTTCTTCCTAATATTTATTCTTCATGTGTCAGCCTCTTTTCAAAATCATCACATTTCATAAGGTCAATTCTGATAAACTCGCTCATTTAGTAAATTTTTTTTTTTTTTGATAGGTAAATAAGATAGATAAAAAGAAAAGAATAAATACAAGATCAAGAGGGCATACCCTCGAACAAGCTAGAGGAAGGATGGACTTCTACAAACAGAAGAGCACCCGACCAAAAGCAACAAAAAAAAGAAAAAACTAAACAAAGAAAAAGAAAACAAAACATGAGGGCATACTGTCGAGCAAGCTAGGGGAAAGGAAGAGCATACATAAAATAGAAGAGCTCCCAACCCCAAGCAGCAAAAAATATTACACTTTAAATATGCTATCAGGCAAAGACCAAGTAAACTGGAGATGTCTATTGGAAGTTGAGTCCTGAATCCCTTTTGAGTGAGTGAGCCTACCACGGATCATGTCCTGAGTTTGAGCTATGATGGCATTTGGACTTTTCTGGATCTGGGTGAATAATCTGCTATTCCTTTCACACCATATGTTGTAAACTGTGCAAGCTAGCGTAAGCCTGCCTAAGATGGAGGAGAACGACTTGCCGTTGAAAGAGTTGGTAGCCCAAAGGATAGTTTGCTGCCAGTCCCCAGTAGGACAGTGAAAACCACTTTTAGAGAGCAAGTGGGACCATATGTTGGAGGTGAAAGGGCAGGAAAAGAAGAGGTGATTGTGACTCTCATTTTCTCTAGAACAGAAAAGACATTTAGGATCTTGACCAGTGTTAGAAGAGAACAGGAGGTCCTTGGTCCTTAGACTGTGACGAATGGCCATCCAAAGAATAAAACCAGCACACGGAATAGATTTGGCATGCCAGACAAGCTTCCACCAATTTACCCGGGGGTGGCGGCCCCGCAGAGTTTCCCAAGCTAAACTGATGGAGAAGTCCCCATTTGAGGAGGGCAACCAAATTGCCTTGTCTTCTTGGAGAGGGGAGGGAAAGAAATTTGAAGGCATGCCATTCTTTAGGTCCAGCAGATGAGGAGAATTTGTAATAGGCCAGTTCCAGCAATTTTCATGAATGATGCAACTCACTGTAGCAGATCTTCCTAGCCCCGAATCATAAATAACCCTTTTCCCCATGTTGTCATAGATGGAGCCATTGGGAAGCCAATAGTCAAACCAGAGGGAAGCAAAAAGCCCTGAGCCAATGAAAATTTTGATATGTGGCTTGAATAAAGATATGAATTTAATCATTTTCCTCCAAGCCCACGAGCTAGATTGAGGGCATTTGACTTCCCAGAAGCATTTGCCTTTAAGAAGATTGCAGCGAATCCACTGAACCCAAGGGGACTTTGAGGGGTTTTGAAAAAGAGCCCAAATGAGTTTCCCCAAAGCAACTAGGTTCCAATCAACAAGTTTCTTAATCCCAAGACCCCCTTCATCTCGAGGGCAAGTTACATTCTCCCAAGCAACTTTGGAACCAGAAAAGATGAGATGGTTGCCACTCCAAAGAAAAGATCTCATAGCTTGCTCAATCTGATTCACCACCTTTTTAGGGAGGATGAAGTGGGAAGACCAGAAGACTTGAATGCTAAAAAGCACTGATCTGATCAACTGAACCCGACCTGCATAGGAAAGATATTTAGTAGACCAATGAGTGATCTTACCGATGATGCGGTCAACTAGAGCTTTGCAGTCATGAGCTTTCCAGCTTGGTAGAGATCAAAGGAACCCCAAGGTAGCGGATAGGGAGGGAGCCTTCAGGGAAGCCAATGTGATCGATGAGTTGTTGCTTGAGATTGTAATCAACACCTGAAAATAAAATGTTACTTTTGGAGGCATTGTGGAGAAGGCCAGAAAAGGAGGCAAAAGTGTCAAGCCCTTCCTTGAGGGTAGAAGCTGAAGCAAGGTCCCCATGACAAAAAAGCATGATATCATCAGCAAAACAAAGGTGAGTCAGCTTGGATTTATGGCATCTCTAGTGGCGCTTAAATTGAGAGCCAGTTGACTTCTGATGAAGAATCATAGAGAGAACATCCATGGCAATCACAAAGAGATAGGGGGAAAGAGGGTCCCCTTGCCTTAAGCCCTTAGCCCCTCGAAAATAACCTTCCAACTCACCATTAATGACAATTGAAAAACGAGGAGTTGAGATGCAGCAATAGATCCAGTCAATAAAGAGCTGAGGAAAGCCCATGATGTTTAAAGTGTCAATAATAAATTCCCATCGCACCGAGTCAAAAGCTTTCTTAAGATCAACTTTCATTGTGCAGCGAGGAGAGCCTGAGTTCTTGTGATAATTATGCATGAGTTCATGGGCTAGAAGAATGTTGTCGCTAATATTCCTGCCTTGAATAAAAGTAGATTGAGAAGGATCAACAAGGCTAGGGAGAACTTTCTTGAGACGGTTGGCCAGGATTTTGGAGATAGTTTTGTAAAGGGTGTTGCAGCAAGAGATAGGCCAAAAGTCATGAATAGAGGAGGGGTTAGGAAGTTTGGGGACAAGGGCAATAGCCATGGCATTTAGCTCTTTAAGGATGGTTTTGGAAGAGAAAAATTCAGAGATAGCTGCAATGACCTCAGGTTTAACAATATTCCAAGCTTTTTTGAAAAAATGACTATTAAATCCATTAGGCCCAGGGGCTTTGTTAGGATGAAGGCTAAAGAGAGCTTCCTGAATTTCATCTTCAGTGACCGGGCATTGAAGAGAGGTAAAAAAATCAAAATTAAGGCGCTTTGGGATAAAAGTCTCAAGAGCTTGTTTACCTGGGTATTGGATAGGGCTTTCAGTTCCAAGGAGATCATGATAAAAATTGACAATAGTGTTCTTGACCTCTTTTATGTCATCAATTCTACAGCCATTCGCATCAAGGAGGCTGACAATCTTGTTACGATTCCTTCGGTTATTCACAGATTTAAAGAAAAAAGAGGTGTTTTGATCACCTTCCGAAAGCCATTGGATACGGGACTTTTGCTTGGCGAGACTTTCCTCACTGCTTAGAAGGGAGTAGAAAAGGTGATGAGCTTCTTTTTCCTCTTGCATGATATTCACATTCCCAGGGTCCCGCTCAAGGAGGTTTTGGATATCATAGAGCTTGTTATGAGCTTCTTGGACTCGGGAGGATGTTAATGAATCTTTGCTGATTGAGGTCCTTAAGAGCATATTTAACCTTCTTAAGCTTTTGACAACAAATAAACATGGCTGTACCTTGAAAGTTTGTTTGCCAGGCTTGCTCGACAGTAGGAAGAAAGTTATCATATTCAGCCCAAAAGTTGAAGAATTTGAAAGGGAGACTTCATTTTTGTAGAGAGATGCCGGATCTGACAAGAATAGGTGAATGATCTGAGAGGCCAGGGGGAAGAAATTCAGCCTCCGCGTTTGGGAAAGCTGAGAACCAGTCATGGTTGACTAAAGCTCTATCAATCTTCCTTTGTATAGTATGAGAACACCAGTGAAGTTGCAAGGATAACTGGAAGTGCCACACTGCCATAGACACAATTGGAAGCTTTCAATCATGGTGCTACTTTTCTTAAACCACACACACATGAAGGAATTTTAGTTGTGGAAGTTAGTTTACTTCATTTACTTCTAGCTTTTCTTAGAGCACACGCCATGATGCTGCTTTTCTTAAACCACACACAGTTGTGGAAGCTTTTCACCATGATGCTACTTTTACTTAAAGCTTACCTCTATTATGATGCAGACTTCAAATTGTAGTGCACATTTGATATTTTTACTTTGTTTCTTTTGCTTGATTCTAACTGAGCATAGGATCTAATTGTAGGAATTGGGTGGAAATTCTTGGTGGTTTGACCGATTTCTTGCCCAACATATTGCAGTCTTTTACTATTTTATGATTGTCTTTATGTATGCTTTAAGCCCAAGAATGGCATGTAAGTATGCAAATGTGGTTATTACTGCATGCTAAATTGTTGCCATAATCTCTCACTTACATCCTTCTGGTCCATTTGTCCTCATTTAGTAATTATCTTTGAGAGTCTATTCATCTTTACCCTATTAGGGTCTACTTATCACTTACTTAAGAATTTTCATAATTTTTGTTCATCATTAATTTATATAGAGTATCAACTCCTCTTCTAATTATCCATTAAATTTCCTTCAAACTATCTATCATTCAAGCCTCGTTTATTTATCTATAACATTTATCAAAATCTCCTCAAATATTTTCAATGCCATTCCTCGAGAATTGTCACGACCCGAAACCCACCCTCTGCGGATCTCGCATCGTGACCGCCACCCTCAGGCCCGGGGACCCTTGGGCGAAGGCTCACATAGGCAGCGGTATCGAATAGATATGCGACATGCGTTTTGCGGAAGCGTGAAAAACTTTTTCTGTTCTTTTCTTATTTTTAAATTACGCACATCCGTCCGATACTGCCGCTCCATACATAACATACATGGTTACACATTCAGAGTATAACTAAAACTTAAGGACTTATAACATTAATACAAAACATGTTCGGTTGCCCTGAGGGCTTAATACATATTCTTACATTGTCTACTAATACAAAATGTACTACTAGAGTTCATAGGTTTCTCAAAAGAAACTACTTAAACATATCTTCCCAAAAATAGCTAGACTCATCACCATCGTCCTCGAGACCCTGTCTGTTGTGAATCACCTGAAAGGGGGGTCCGAACAAAGTCCGGGTAAGCTAATCTAAGCTTGTGAGCAATTCCAGTATTCGTCATGGGGTTTTCAATTAGCAGTGGTTTAGTACATAAGAGTTTGTAAAATAATCACCGCCAATTGTTCGTATACTTTGAATACAGAATATATGCATTCCTTAAAACATGTAGCTTTGAAACATTTAAAGTATTCAAGCTATACTCATACTTCGTCAAATAGAGTATATAACTCAAAACATATGCATTTCATAAAACAGATAGCTTTGAAACATTTAAAGTATTCAAGCTATACTTATACTCATGAACTTCAAAACATATAACATAACATGTATTTCTTAAATAGAGTATATAAAACTCAAAACATATGCAGATTGAAAATGAGGGTAAAACCTGCTTCCATTTTCAAATCATTTGTCATCTTATCACTTTCATTAGTGGAATCCGTTTCGAACCGGACTCCCATATTACTTATAAATGGAGATATCTCATGCCTGGGGGATTAGATCCTGCTACCTGGCATTTTACAGGGCAATTGAGTTCCGTACAACCCAAAATCCTGCCTATTTTACAGGGCAACTGAAAACTCAGAATCCTGTCTAAGTGCTTCTGCACCATTCATCTTGCATTTAAAATATATTTAACATATGAGTATGTCAAATAGATATTTCTCATGAGCACTTTAAAACATAACATTCATAACTTCGTGATAAACATTAGTATACTTGAAATAGGCAAACTCAAAATATTTGACAAGATTTGAATTTTAACTTAGACATGCTGGAAACACATTTGAAGGAAAAACTGTTGCGGAAAACCAA
Organism: Nyssa sinensis; assembly: GCA_008638375.1. NCBI lineage: Eukaryota > Viridiplantae > Streptophyta > Magnoliopsida > Cornales > Nyssaceae > Nyssa > Nyssa sinensis. Next base: position 26,285,887 of record CM018041.1, on the reverse strand, counting down.
TTACTGAGCATGTCACCATAGGGTTATAAAACAGAACAATTTAAAACTGAATCATGTAAATACTGAATTTGAAATTTCAAACACTTCATATCTTTGCATTTAAATCTTTTCAAATCCATGGAGTTAAATCTCCACTTCAAATACAGGGTTACTCACCTTCGTCCTTTAGGGTTAGTGCTAATAATGCGCTTTCCCACTTTCCTTGTAGTTCCTAAGAACAATTCATAAACATCTCATCAACTTCACATTCATTGTAATATCATCTCGATATTCCTTAACTTATGCTTAAATCGTATTAGATCCTAAAACGATTTCATAATTTCATATTCACTTAACTTAACTCGTACTCTTAACCTATGACACAATTAATGTGTTTGGAATTGAATTTATTTCAATTTATACTCTTCTGGTAGCTCCATAAACTTTAATTTAAAGTTATTTACTTCATATGTTTACGTGTCGTGTCTTTTCGTATTTCATTTTCTCGTATACGCCTTAGTATTAATACTTTGGCATTACTTTAATTTATAGTCATCTGACAGATTCTATTCATCAAATTTTATGTCTTTTTATTTTAGACATTTCTTTTGGTCGAATAGACTGTACCATTGAGTCCGACGTGTCCAAGAAAGTCGGTTTAGGCTTTCCTAACATTTAATTCGGACTGTTATATGTAAAAGGACAAAATGGTCATTTATCGTTTTATGTGTCATATTTTTCTGTACTTCGTTTCGTAATTTGGACTCCATTATTGAGTCTGGGATGTCGGAGAAAGGCAATTTACACCTTTCCTGCTTTTAATTTGACTTTTGAGGTACTAGGGGTAATTTGGTTATTTTACCCCCTTACGTGTCTTTATGTTCGGGACCTCATCTCGTGTCATGGACCTCACCATTGGACTCAGAAAGTCCGAGATAATAAGAATACACTAATAACTTGTTAATTTTGGACAAGGGGTATTTTGGTCATTTACCCCTTTATGTATCTTTATTTTTCGGGCTCCGTCTCATAAAATGGACCCTACCATTAGTCTCAGAATATCCGAAATAGTAAGGATACACTATTCATATGTTTAATTTGGACTTCATTTGCTTCATATATGACCTAGGGGTAAAATAGTAATTTTACTTATTTATTAAATAATTAAATTAATTATTTAATGATTTTTCAGGGGCTTAATTGCATAAAATGTCCCTCAGTTGGGCCATAGTAGGATTGTCTAGAAGTTCTGGGGTCAATCCTTAAATAAGAAAAGTGTTGGTTTATTTAGTTTTTAATTAACTTAGAAAACCAAAGGGTTCGGTCTCAAACCAAGTGAACCGGTCCGGTCCATTCATAAGCCAACCGGTTTATCCGGTTTTGTGCGTGTTGCTGACGTCATGATGACGTCAGCCCTATCGTTTTAAAGATTTAAAACCTTATGAAACGCTGTCGTTTCATTTATTTGGTGGCAAGCCCAGAGGCTGCCACGCGTCCGAGTCGACTCAGCCTCATTTAAAAACCGAGTTGACCCATCTTCTTCTTCCCTACGTCGACCACGACTGAAAACCCTAATTACAGTTTTCCATTTCCTTCAATTTCGTGACTTTTTACTCAGTTATTTCTCACTGTTTTGATTCCAAAACATTCCTAAGGTACAAACGACCAACTTAGCATTCATTTGGGAATTCAAAACGAACTCTTTATTTCGGTTTTAAGCTTGATAATCCGAACTGTAATTCGGTCGTAAATGTGCATTTCTTGTTCATTTTTCATGAGGTTGGTCTTGTTTTGATCCTTAGTTCAAGGGGTTTCATTCCCCATTCGTAAAAGTGGGTTTGACATAGAGTTTAGAGGTTTGGGTTTCGAACCCGTAACCTGTAACTCGATATTTGAGGATCGATTCTTGAGCTTCGTGATCTCGTATATAGGTTTTTGTGATGCTCACAAGGTCTACTTTAAGTCTCTATATGTCACATCCCGCACCCCACCCTACGCGGATGTCGAAGATGTGATGCCAGTTAGCCGCCTTGTCGTTTTCCCAACCGACAATGCGACCAACTAAAGGCAATCTTCTGAAACTTAAAATGAATTGCATTCCAATGTAGGGTCAGAACAGCGGAATTTAAAACCATTTTATCTCGGGAATGCAACTCAACTATATACCTCATCAGTATGTACCACAGAGCAAGTCTATAATCAGACAGTTAATAACTCTAACCACAGAACACATCTATAACAGATATATAACCCAGAGCATATCAAATTCCTCCATAGTACCATTACCATGAGCCATGTCCCTACACATCTATTACATATGAATAAAGTCAACTATATCATCACGCTTACCTAAATAGCCAAGATCAATCCATTAGAACCCAAGTCTCCACATATTATTGCCATCAGATCCTCACTTGGGAATGCCTCTCAGTCTACTAATGACATGTCCTTGTGCTTTCTAATCCAATGGAGATATACCCTGAAAAATGTTAAATAAATGGAATGAGCTTAAACAAGCTCAGTGAGTAACATAGGTTCCTACCATGGGTTTCAAAACTAGTTCATATCTATATATATGCATGCTCAAATGTAACTCAGATAGAACAATGCAACTCAAGTAGAACAGATGTAATTCAAGAGAACGAATCGAATCAACATGAAACCAAATAGAATAGATCAATACTGAATACCAATCAAACAATGGTATATCAACAAATGTGCCTAAACCTTCCCCAGGCGATGTGGGATGGCATTACTTCCCATCCACCCCCTCACATGGAGGGCCTCATATCGCACACCTCTGGCTGGGGTCGGTATCAGAGCGGAACAGATCAGATATAGCTCAATAGAACGGATACAGCTCAAAGTGCCTGAACCTTCCCCAGGCGATGTGGGATGGCATTACTTCCCATCCACCCCCTCACATGGAGGGCCTCATATCGCACACCTCTGGGTCGGTATCAGAGCGGAACAGATAGGATTGAGCGGATGCTGAGCTCTAGGCGTCCCACAGAGGCAGCCATCCATCCACTGATATACTCAATCCCGTAGTGGGCCCCAGATAAGACTCAACATGACAAACAGAATCAAACAGACTCCAAAGGACAGGTAACAGAACAACAGACTTCAACAGAATCAACAGGATATATCAAAAGGCAAGATAGAACAAAATCAGGGCACAAGTAATGCAGATCAATAGGTATGCATGAAAGCATATGCATTTAAAACAGTTCAGTGTATAAACAGTTCAGCATACAAAGTAGTTCAGTAAACAAGTTTTAGATAGTACAGAAAATATACACCAAGTCAGGAGTCCGAGTTACTCACTATTCGTTGAGACTAATTCAGTATCCCCTCTAGTTGAGCCCAAGATGAGAGTCCTCCTAAAACAGTAAATATAGACATTAGTTGATAATATCGTACCTTGCTTATTTTACTTGGAGAAAACTAGGGTCATTGTTAGTTCCGATATGTCAAAATGTTAAAGTACTATTTTTCGGATCTCGGTTTAGTCTTCGTTATGCGTCTTAATTTTTTTTTTTTTTTTTTCAAAACCCCATCTTATAAAACGGACCCCATCATCGGGTCCAAGACGTCCTAAATAATTATAATGCCCTATTTATTTAACTTATTCGAGAAATAGGTAATCTAGTATAATTAAATTTAATTAATTAAATTTAATTAATTCAAAGTTCAAATTAATTCATTTACTAGATTATACGGTTATTAATAGGCAGCCACACAATTAATTCTCAAGCTACATAAGAAGTTCAATCAGGCTGCAGTGTATGGAGAAAGTTGACTTTCAATAGGTTTTAGTTGCAGCATGTCTATTGATGGACTTGTCAACAAAACAATGGGAGGAGTTAGGTGGCTCACCCATTGTATAAGCAGCTTCTGCCACGGCAAGAAGCAGTTGAACAGTTTCCAAATCAAAGTAAGTTTATAACTAGTTTATAATTTGTAAAGAGCCATAAGCATTATATCAAAAATCTCCCTATATTGTTTATGAATGAGCAATTAGACATTAGAAACATTTAATTTATATAAAATTAAGGGGCTGCTTACACTTACGGTTTAGTGTATGTATACCACTGCGCAGGTCTTTATCTCTACAATTGATTTCCACTCAATAGCTGAAACTATTTTATTTTGAACCGCATTTAATTTAATAGCTGCACTATATCAATTTAATAATTGAATTATATTTCGATCAAAGGCAATCAACAGCTGAATTCCATTCAAAGCAAGTGCACGCCCAGCAACTGCACCAGCAGCCGCACTAGCAGCCGCCCAACAGCCGCAACAGCAGCTGCCCAACAGCCGCACCAATCCCAGCTTTCCTATATATATATTTTTAATTCAATAGCTGAATTAGATTCAGATTAATAGTTGAATTGTATTCAATTTAATAGCTGAATTATATTTAATTTCATAGTTGAATTATATTCAATTTTATAGCTGAATTACATCCAATTCCATAGCTGAACTATATTTAATTTAATAGCTGGACTACATCTAAATCAATAGCTGAATTGTATTTAGATGAATCACATATCCCAGCAGCCAACACGATTCTATTACGGATTGTAAATTTAGAGAAATAAAGTTCATACCTGAGTTCAAATTGGACTGATTATTGGAGAAGAAGGAAGTCAAGATTTCTTGAGCTGAAATCTCTAAACCTTTGCCCTACTCCAACGCTACCTCTGTTGCCCTTCTTTCAATCACGATACCCACGCATTTATGTCTCTACAAACTTCTCCAAATCTCCATCCCAATTGCCTGCACGCATATATACCTAATACATATATCTTGATCCCTTCTAGCAGTTTCTACGGCTTCCTGGGCAGAGCATCGACTCCCCTTCCTTTTCTTTGCTTTATTTTTCTTTTGTTTTCCTCCTCATTCTAGTAGCTTCGGCTGCTCATATATATATATGTATATCTAGAAGCTGCTCAATCAGCCCCTTTTGTCACGTTTCAAGAGGTTTCTAGATTTCTCTTATATATATATATATATTATGCAAATAACTTGGTTGTTTCTTAATTGTTCCAGCAGCTTCGGTACAAAGAAGAACCAACAAAATTCCTTTTATTTGGTTACACCCTTTTCTAGTAGCTTCTTTGAATCTTTTAATAATAATAATCATATATTTATAATCTTATATATATATATACAATCTAATATATATATATATACACATTAATCTTGATATATATTTTTATCATGCCATTTATATATAATAGCGTATCCAAATATCTCATGTTGTGACCCCCAGCTTTTTCCTTCCAATAATTTTCTTTAGAAGCTCCATAAGAATATATATATATATTTAATATTTTTATTTCAAAATATTAAATTATCATAGGCCGATAAAATTGCCATACAGCTGAGATTTGGTTCACTATTATTTATTTTACCGATTTTGAGTCACCATTCGTGTCTTATATTTTATTTATTTTATTCGCATAATTAATTTTTTCGTATCAATCCCACTTATCCGTTTCGACACTCGGTCGATTAGATTAATTAATTTCTCGAGCATATGTCATTTTTATATCTGAGGACATTAAATCCAATTATAACTTACCGTATTTGAGCTATTTCAAATTATTAATGTCAAACAGTCTATTTTCTTAAGTCGGAATACACTCCGAATTATGTCAGATTTTGGGGGTATTACACTATACACCAAACACAGTTTGGTGATGATGAAATCAGACCTGCTGTAAGCAAGGTCTTCAATGGCTGCCATAACTAGGTTTCATGTTTTTAATTGTTTTAAAGCTAAAACTTCATCCTTAAACGAGTCTAAATACATTTTAAATGTGACATATATAAAATCAAAGCTTAAATCAGTTTATACATAGAGAAATTCTAGAGAGAGAAATAAGAATGTTTTCATGGGTTTACCTTTTTGGGTTGGTTTCCCCTTCCTTCTTCCTCTGTATTCCTCCTCTATTCTCCTTAGTTTTCTTCCCTTGATTTCTTTTGTGAGAAACAAGCAAGGTTTGCATGCTTTGTTTCTTTTAAAGACTCCCCACCGACCCTTCTCTCTCTTCTCTCTCTCTCTCTCTCTCTCTCTCTCTACAATCTGACTCCATAGCCCTACATTAGCCTGCATTTTTTTGCTTCCTTTCCCATCTCATAACTTTGCTTTTTCTCTTTTCTACTTTGCATTAAATTTTGCAAGATATTTTGTATATATATACATATAATATAACACACACACTAACACACTAAGACTCACACACATCATGTAGCCGACACACACACACCTTGTACACTGTTCACACTTTACACATGTATATATATATATATATATCAATATATTTAATGTATCTATGTACATACATGCATACATAAATATACATGTATGTGCCTTCCATGTAATGTGTATTTATAATATATTTAATAAAGTAATTATTTTATATGAATAATTAATTATTTTTGTAAATAATTAATTATTTCTTTGATTATAATATTTTTTTTATACTCATTTTTCTTGGCCTCGTAATGCGTGCCATATGACCTGGTATCCCTGGTCGGGATATTACAAGAAGCCTCATCGTTTATCTTTAAACATACTACTATTCCCTAAAGGTCACTATTTACTTAATCATCTCAATTGTTCAAGAATCACCGATTTCCATCATAACATATAGTCTTTTCCCCCGATATATAGTATTCATCAATAATAATCTCTCAATGGTATTGAAACAGTTAACATGTAACCTAGGGGTTCTGTTTTTAAGTTCAACTTAGCAGTAAGTGCGGGAACTATAATTCAATACGTATAGCCAATATTTAAACAATATGTAGGGCAGATTGTAAACAACTGGAAAATACCTGCGACTACTGGTATAGTAGCCCGATCATCTCCCGTGGTGTTTTTGAGACATTGTCCTTGGTGGACTTTCAGGCAGTTGGGGCATTTAATTATGCCTCTATTGTCATAATTGACCCTTTTGGCAAATTCCTTCCTGCCCCGTTTTATGGTCTTTGTTGGTGCAACTACTTTATTGTAAGTGGTCAACTGTTGGAGCCTGATTCTGGGTAGGGCGTTGATGACTCTTTCATAAGGCATTCTATTATGTTCAATTAATCTATCTGATCCATCTCAGTCAGATGATTTCTGGCTATTGGCGTATTCTTGGTGTTAACCTTTTCTGTAAAAGGTAATCAGTCAATGTATACGTAAAATAACAGTCAGTGTTCGTATAAAAAGTCTAACTTAGTAATGTCAGTGTTATCTATCGACTGATTCGTAGACTTTAACAGTTCTAGTACTCTAATCCTGTTTCCTATGACTCACTAGAACCTAAGACCTTGCTCTAATACCAAGCTGTTACGACCCGAAACCCACCTTATGCGGATCTCGTATCGCGGGACCAACCCTGTGATTGGATCTTTGCTGCTTCTTGCAATGGCTTCCATTGAAGCCTCCATTCATGATCAGGAAACAAGCCCATCAGATCCAATCACAAATGCTTCTTCTCTTCTCAGCTATCCCATTACTGGTTTCTATCCTGGTGCAAATGTGGACCGTATTAGTGTTGATGAAGCAACCGTTATAGCTCATGTCGCAGAAAATGAACGACAATGGCAGCAAGGACCATCACACGATATTCTTGATACAGCCACTGGATTATCCAATGCTTCAGCCGCCACTCAGACGCCTGAAAATCTTTCTCTTGCTCTGTCCTGGGCTGATGGCGTAGAGCATGGGGAATTTATCCCACAGGTGCTCTTGATCTAGAAAAGGAATATGGGGGCTTTTCAACTGATGATTCCTTCACGCATGAACCAACACCAGTCACCTCCAATGGCTACCAGAGAACTGGTGTTCATGGAAATGGTAGACGACAACCTCTCTAAGAGACGCGTGTAACTCACTCCTCACATGGTGGGCGTTGGAGAACCGCTCGTCCATCTTCCTCTCTGATCCATACTGCCAACGTGTCACACACTGAAGCAAGGCGAAATAATCCAACGGCTGCAATTGATAGAGCTCCAACGGATGGAAAAATCAAATCTGATATGCCTACAGGTGTAGCCCCAAAAGGTGCTGACAGTGCCCCCCATGCTAGTGCGGACAGTGCCATCTACGCTACTGAGAACAGTAGGTTGCCCCAGAGCTATTCTGTTCTCCAACAGAACACGCAAGCCACTCCTTTACACACAAATAGCTCCACTAGTGTTGTTGCTAGCCAAGCTAACTCCACGTGTCATTTAGCTGCTGCTCCTTTTCACATGCAAAGCGATGCTCTCGCCACAAGCAATGCTAATAGACTTGCTTTCCGATCCTCAGCTAGTGCTGCTGGCATCCATTCAGTCGAGGGCTCGTTCGGTGTTGGGGTTCCCATTACCTACTCTGCATCAGCAGTATGCACTAGGGCGGCAACTTCGAATACCAATGGGCTTGAGCCAACGGTCCAATCCACTTTAGGCCTTAGAGATATTCCTAATGCATTCTCTGATGCAGTCCGTCCCGTTGCTAACCAGATTGGTGAAGAGATCCCACAGATTTTCAGTCACATCCTCTATCCCTAGTGGTACCCCACAGGTCTCGTCAGCTATTAACCAAAGCTTTATTCCCCCTGTTCATCCCAAAACACCTGTTCAATCCCAAACACTTGTCCATCAGGTTGCCTTCGTCTCTCATGAGAAATACCTTCAAGGGCAAGGTATTCTCTTCTACTATAGGCAAGCTTACCCTAGCATGCACAGTCTATACTATTTGGAGGGAAAGGAATAGTAGATTGTTCACCACTTTAAAGAAAACTCCTCAGGCTATCATTGCTTAAACCCAGGATATGATCCGTGGCAGGCTCGCTACCTCAAAAGGGATTGCAAACACTATCTCCAACAGACATCTTCAAAGCATTTGGTCTCTTCCAAGTAGCATTTTTAATATGTAATGTTCTCATTCTTGTATGTCTTTGATGCCTAGTTTGTTTGAGGGTATGCCCTCTTGATCTTGTCTTTCTTTTGTTTAGTTCTTGTGGCTTTGGGTTGGGAGTTCTTCTGCCTGTAGTAGTCCTTCCCTCCCTTTAGCTTGTTCAAGGGTATGCCCTCTTGATTTTGTTCCTTTTTCTCCTTTTCTTTTATAGATTTATTTACTTACCAAAAAAAATCTTAAACAATAAATCAGTGGAAGTCTTATTACAAAATATTGTTCGACAATGTTAAAATATAACCCAACATGAAACTAACATAACCTCACCCTTTGGTGGTGAATACATGGGAGAAAGTACATCACTTCTAACATATTCCTCAAACTGTCCCCCTATGCTCTTGGACTCCTACTGTGGTCCTGTAGCATCCTTACCTGAAAATATAGTAAGTTGGGGTAAGCTAAATGAAGCTCAGTAAGTAAATTCCCATCTCCAACACGGGTTAGGGTTAACATAGAAAGAACATGGATTCATAAATATGGACATGATAGCCAATTATGTGATACAATGTAGTCATAGCCAATAAGGATAAAATGCCATAATGGCCAATAAACAGTAGGGTCACAATAAACAATCATGAGTAAGGAGTATCACATGAACATGAACAATAGAATTGGTCAACATAAGTGTACTACCATAATAAACTGATAGCAATCAATTACAATTAATGAGTGATCTGTCAACAGAAGACTATTCATAGGGAATGACAACATCCTATGAATCCGATAAACGTAAACATATCAGTCAAACATAAGTGATGCATTTACTCTACTCAACGCTTGGCAGACCCCCCTTAACCTCAATACAAATAAAATGCCCTCATAACTCTATGCATTCTTCAAATCAGTGAATAGTAGAAGAAATCGTAATAAGATTGTCAGCCTACTTGATGCTTCTGGTAATCGAATTGAGGACACTAAGGAGATCAAGAATACCATTGTCAACTATTATCATGATCTCCTCGGCAATGCGAGTACTATACCCTACCCTGGGAAGCAAGCTCTTGCTGGATTTATTTCAAAGCGCCTGCCTAATGACTCCCTCTCCGCCCTCCAATGTCCAGTCTCTGAAACTGAAATCCAAGAAGCTCTATTCAGTCTCCACCCTAATAAAGCTCCAGGCCCGGATGGTTTCAATGGTTTTTTCTTTCAAAAAACTTGGAGTATTGTTAAGACCGAGGTCATCGCTGCTATTTCTGAATTTTTCTCTTCCAGATCCATTCTTAAAGAGATCAATTCCACCGCCATTGCCCTTATTCCCAAGGTTCCTAATCCCTCATCCCTCCATGACTATCGGCCGATATCCTGTTGTAACACTCTCTACAAGGCCATCTCCAAAATTCTTGCCAACCGGCTCAAGAGTGTTCTCCCTAGTCTTATTGACCCGGCTCAATCCGCTTTTATTCATGGGAGGAAGATTAGTGACAATATCCTTCTTGCTCAAGAACTCATGCACAATTACCACAAGAATTCAGGCTCTCCGCATTGTACTATGAAAGTTAATCTTAAGAAGGCCTTTGATTCGGTGCGTTGGGAGTTTCTTATTGATACTATGAGCATCATGGGTTTTCCCCAGGTTTTTATTGATTGGATTCAATGCTGCATCTCTACGGCCCGTTACTCAGTTGCTATTAATGGTGAGCTTGAAGGTTTCTTCCATGGAGCCAAAGGGTTAAGACAGGGTGACCCTCTATCCCCCTACCTTTTTGTGCTTGCCATGGATGTGCTCTCTTTAATTCTTCACCAGAAATCAGCTGTTCCTCAATTCAAGTATCATTGGCGATGCCATAAAACCAAGCTTACTCATCTCTGCTTTGCTGATGATATTATGCTCTTCTGTCATGGTGATCTCCTTTCAGCTGCTATTCTCAAGGACGGACTTGACACATTTGCTACATTTTCTGGCCTCCTCAACAATGCCTCCAAAAGCAACATCTTCCTATCTGGAGTGGATTGCACCCTCAGGCATGGTCTCATGGAGCATATTGGTTTCCCTGAAGGATCCCTCCCTATCCGTTACCTTGGTGTCCCTCTGATTTCCACCAAGCTGAAAGCCCAGGATTGCAAATCATTGGTTCAGTGTATCATTGGGAAAATCTCCCATTGGGCTACCAAATCCCTCTCTTATGCTGGACGACTCCAACTTATCAAATCAGTGCTGTTTAGCATTCAAGTCTACTGGTCCTCCCATTTCATTCTTCCCAAGAAAGTGGTTAACCAAATTGAGCAAGCAATGAGGTCGTTCCTTTGGAGTGGTAATCACCTCATCTCTTCCGGTTCGAAAGTTGCGTGGGATGATATAACATGTCCCAGAAATGAAGGGGGTCTTGGAATTAAGAAACTCTCTGATTGGAATAAAGCTGCTTTGGGGAAGCTTATATGGGCCATGTTCCAAAATCCCTCTCATTCCCCTTGGGTTACTTGGATTCGTAGTAATTTGCTGAAAGGCAAGAACTTCTGGGAAGTCAAGTGTCCCCAATCTTGCTCTTAGACTTGGAGGAAAATGCTTCAGTTCCGATCTTTGTTCAAATCTAGCATCAAAATGTCTATTGGTAATGGCCTCTTTGCCTCTCTTTGGTTTGATTACTGGCTCCCTAATGGCTCCATTATTGACAATATGGGGGACAGAGTTATCTATGATTCGGGTCTAGGGAGACAGGCTAAAGTTAGCTCCATCATCTTGGATCACCATTGGAACTGGCCTATAGCTAACTCTCCTCATTTACTTGAACTCAAGAATGGTATGCCCTCCAACCTTCATCCATTCCCCCAACGGGATGACAAGGCCATTTGGTTACACTCCCCCGATGAGGACTTCTCCATCACCTCAGCTTGGGATCTTCTACGCTGCCGTAAACCCCTGGTCCATTGGTGGAAGCTTGTCTGGCACCCTGAAGCATTACCCAGGGCTGGGTTTATTCTTTGGATGGCCATCCGGATTAGCCTTAATACCAAGGACCGTCTCTTCTTCTCCCAGCTTGGCATTGATTCCAAATGTCTTCTTTGTATGCGCGAGGCAGAGAGCCACAATCACTTGTTCTTCTCTTGCTCCTTCTCGTCCATCATATGGTCTCATTTGCTATCTTTATGTGGGCTCCAATGCCCCTCAGGTGACTAGCAGCAGATTGTTCTTTGGGCTTGCAATACCTTTAAGGGCAAGGCATTCTCTTCTACTCTAGGCAAGCTTACTCTCGCATGCACAGTATATACCATTTGGAGAGAACGAAATAGTAGATTGTTCACCACTTTAAAAAAAACCTCCCTAGGCTATCATTGCTCAAGCTCAGGATATGATCCGTGGTAGGCTTGCTACCTCAAAAGGGATCGTAAACACTGTCTCCAATAGACTTCTTCAAAGCAATTGGTCTCTCCCTACTACCATTTTTAATATGTAATGCTCTTAGTGTTGTATGTCTTTGAGGGTATGCCCTCTTGCACTTGTATTTCTTTGGTTTAGTTCTTGTTGCTTTGGGGTGGGAGTTCTTCTGCCTGTAGTAGTCCTTCCCTCCCTTAGCTTGTTCGAGGGTATGCCCTCTTGATTTTGTACCATTTTCTCTCTTCTTTTATAAATTTATTTACTTACCAAAAAAAAAAAAAACTCCATGCATAAAAACGCCCTCAATACCATATGTCTGTTCACAAACTCGACCCGTAGGTCCTATCATCAACCCGTAGGTCTTGTCAACTCAGAAAGCATCGGATGGATATTGTGACTGAGCACAAATCCGACATTCAGAATAAATCATGATTATTTGTGATTCCATAAGAAGTGCATAAAAATGGAATATCATGCAATGGACATGTAACAATTGGCCTTTCAAGGCACAGTACAACATAACATTCAATGATATAGCAGTCAATAAACATCCACAAGATAGGACAATATCAATTATAGAACAATAACAGTTGGTACGTACGAGAGTACAAAATTGGCAGTAATAGAATGAACGTGGCTTGGAAAACCACATCTAAGAGATAGGGGTTTACTTACCTTATCAGTGTGTTCAAGTTCAGTATCCTGTAACCTTTTCCTTCCCTTTTGATTTCCCTATATATTAGTAAACATGTCTCAGTTTAATGTTATCCATCACATTTTATACTTCATTACTATAAGTATTTCTTTGCCTAAATTAAACTCTACTATTGAGTCATTAACGTCGAAGGAAGTTAGTTTAGGCTTTCACGGTTTCCAATTTGGACTTCTGTACTAATAAGGGCAAAATGGTCATTTTGTACTTTTACGTGTCTTTCTTTCTTGAAACCTAGTTTCACAAGTCGAACTTCACCGTTGACTCCGGAATGCTTGAAATAATAAAGATTCATTATCCATTTATTTCAATCAGAGTCCGTTCGACTCACATTTGACTCGAGGGCATTTTGGTCATTTGGCATTTTTACGGGTATTTTATTTTTTGGGACTCCGTCTCGTGATATGGACCTGACCATTGGGTCTAGAAGGTCCAAAATAGTAAATTTACACTATTCACTTGACTAATTTAAACATCGAGAATTAAATTAATAAATGATTTAATTAATTAAATATATTAACTAATACTGTTATATATATATATATATATATATATATATATACATTAATTCACTTTTATTAGATGTGCCTCAGTGGCACAGTGGTCCGTGCCTCAGGGGTTAGAACCCCACGTGACCCTCTGGTCTCTAGTTCAATTCGTGGGGGCAGTAGCCACCCCTCATATTTTTTTCTCTATTTCTCTAAAACAAATAGGAGATACCCTTATCTAGTATCATGTTATCCTTATCCCAATGAGCTTTTGATTTCAATTCCTTATCCCAATACCCAAATAACACCAATCACATATAATTGAAACAGTAACCCTTCACCTGTTGAACCGTACGGTGGGTCGGGTTCTGACTCAACCCGTGACTCGACTTCACCCGACCCTGCCAAAACAGTACCCCATTCCATGCGTTTTTGCGGTGGCCCTCCGTCATCTCCTTGAGTGTCGGTGGCCGGAAACCGAATTTTAGCATTTTTTTCTACATTTTTTTCTTGCTATTTTGAGCCCTTTTTAATCTTAACCTTCCCCAAACACCTTTTTACACATCTGGGTAGAGATTTGGGCCTTCAAAACTTAGTGAACAACCCTAAAATTTCAAAACCCATTTTTCCTATAGCACCCTCTTTCTCCCTCATTTCTTCGCCAATTCTTTTGCGATTTCTTCCTAAATTCCCATTTTTCTTTCTAGATTAAGATTATACATCTAAAAACAAGCTTCATGCAAATTTAAATAAAACCCAGAAATTGAAATTACAAAATTTTTTTGGAGAACTCACCTTCTGCCCAGTTTCGTTTCTCCCCTTTTTCTCCTTCTTCTTCCTCCTCTTTTCTCCTTCAATTTCTGATTTCCTTTCAACCAGCTCACGTATATGTGTGTGTGTGTGTGTATATATATATATAACTTCATCCACATTCTCTCTCTCTCTCTCTCTCTCTCTCTCTCTCTCTCTCTCTCTCTCTCTCTCTCTCTCTCTCTCTCTCTCCTTTTTTCTTTCCTTTCCTTTCTCCTCCTTTGACCTTTCCTTTTCTATTTTTGTAACTTCCCCTTCCCCCTCCTTTAATTTTTTCTTGAATTTTGGTAGGTTGCATATATATATATATATATATATATATATATATATATAACCATGCATGTTACTATATAGATGTAATATATATATATATGGTGTTATGAAAATATATATATATCTAGGTATTTAATATTTTATATAAATAGTTGTAAATATATATATATATATTTATACATGGTTCTATAATATATATATATATATATTTATAATTCTTACATATATATATATATTTATATATGATTATATATATAATTTTATGCATTTATGTATACACACCCATATATGGATACATATCAGTATACATACACGTACACGTACTTTGACACTCGCTCGCGGCTAACTCGGGTATTGCCTGAGCATCGTCTGTATTTTTAAGACCGTTCATTTCATTTTATATCGTAACATAGAATCCTAACAGTTTGATTTATTTTGGTATTACATTCATTAGCTCGGTTTGCCTCGGTATTATTATTTGACTCTTTTTAGGAATTTTTGGAATTAGTCTGATTTATTTGGGTCGGGTTGTTACAATATGATTTGGTCCCCTCTCCCCTAGCAAGACACAATTCAATGGGTCACTCAAACTTTCAAAGGGAAGTCGGCTCATGGTTATATAAGTAAGTTGGTACTTTCTACCCTGGTTCGTACAATCTGGCTTGAAAGGAATCGGAGGAGTTTCAATGATGAATCAAGAACCAAAGATCAGCTTATTGAGGGCATTAATTTGATGGTGCAGAGCGAGTTGATTGGTGACCGTAGCTTTAGACATTTTTTGCTTGATGAAGTTCTATTATGGCGGGCAATCTTGTTTAAAGGCCTTCCTTCCTTTTCCCACTTGCTCTTGTCTTGTTCTTCTGTTGTTTTTGTTGCTCTTTGTCTTTGAGGTTGTTCCTCATGTTTCTTCTTTTTGGCTATAAAATTTTACTTACCAAAAAAAAGATTTCTACCAACACAATTGAGGAAGCCTAGGAGCAACTTTTTGTAATCCAACATTCTTTGAACAATAATCCTCTTGATCTTGAGTTGAAGAACTAAGAAAAGCAAGCCTTGCAACACTTTACTCAATTGAGAAAATGGGAGGAAAGCTTGGCGAAACAGAAATTGAGGATTCAATGGCTTAATGAGGGTGATCAAAAGATGAGCTTCTTTTTTAAGAGTATTACTTAGAGTAGAAACCGTAACAAAATTAGAAGCTCAATTGACGAAGCTGGTAGAAGGATTGAAGATAGCAAGGAAGTCGCCACTGCTATTGTGGATTACTACCAAGATTTTTTGGGAAAGGTGATGTGAACCCATAAGATCGAAATCCCTTGAACCCATAATCGAATTGAAACTTACCCAAGAAAGCCAAGAATCAAGTCAAAATGATCTAGATCCGTTGAAAACTTGTTTCAAGAACCTAGATTTGATGAGAACGCCACAAAGGGTATGCCTTTGATAAGTTCGTAGTTCATTCAAGAACAAGAAGAGAAAACTGAAAAGTTCTCTATGCAGAAAGCCTCATTCACGTTCGTAGCCTCCAAATTGTGGCTACAAGTTCTTTTAAAACCCTAGGGCCAAATAAGGCCTACATCAAATAAAAGACACGGGCTAAACATCTTCAAGCCCAAAACGTCCTAAACTACTGACTAAAACTAATAAAAGAAATCCACTACATGAGTTAAATAGGCCCAAATACCTACAACCATAAAAACATAAAATAGGCCTACACGCCTATACTTAACGAAATAAAAAGTCTATACGAAACCACTAGGCTATGTAGCTTATATCACATGGACTAAGGCTGGTTCTTCTTCTTTCAAGCCCATTGTGAATGTGGGAGTCTTGGTCGATAACTTGGCCCAAGTGGATTGCACCAATCCTTCCTTTGATCTTTTTAGCTCTCGACCTTGTGTTTGGCCCTTCTGGAACTTGTAAAGTATCTTTAACGCTCGGCCCTTTTGGATTTTGTAAAGGATTTTTAAGACTCGGTCCACCATGGTGCCCATCATTCCCCCTCTTCTCAAAAGGATTCGACCTCGAATCGTCACCTGCATCAAAGGGAGAAAGATCAGAAACATTGAAAGTAGCAGAGACATTATACTCAACTGGAAGATCCACTTTACAAGCATTATCATTAATTTTCTCAAGGATTTGGAAAGGTCCATCTCCTCGAGGATGAAATTTAGTTCTTCTATGAGCTGGGAATCTTTCTTTATGCATGTGAACCCAAACCCAATCTCTAGGTTTGAACATGACTCGCCTTCGCCATTTATCGGCTTGGGAAGCAAACTTTTCATTCTTCTGTGCAATTTGAAGTCGTACCTTTTCGTGAATTGACTTCACCAATTCGGCCTTCCTGTGTCCATCCAAACTACTCCTGTCATCAATAGGTAAAGGCATCAAATCTAAAGGAGTAAGTGGATTAAACCCATAAACAATTTCAAATAGAGAATAAGAAGTAGTAGTATGCATAGTCCTATTATATGTAAACTCTATAAATGGCAAACAGTCCTCCCAAGATTTTAAATTCTTTTGAATGACAGTGCGTAAGAGTTGAGTTAGGGTCTTGTTGACTACTTCAGTCTGTCCGTCGGTCGGTGGATGAGCAAGTAGTGGAAAATAAAAGCCTGGTACCTAATTTTCTCCACAAAACCTTCCAAAAATAGCTAAGGAACTTAACATCCCTACCAGGAACAGTACACCTAGGTAGACCATGGAGTCGCACTATTTTCTTGAAAAACAAATCAGCTATGTTTGTGGCATCATCTGTTTTATGGCATGGAATGAAATGTGCCATTTTACTAAATCTGTCCACTACCATAAAAATAGAATCTCTACACCTTTTTGTCCTAGGCAGCCCCAAAACAAAGTCCGTAGATATGTCTATCCATGGCTCACTAGGAATGGGTAAGGGTGTATACAACCCATGTGGTAAAACCTTAGATTTGGCCTTTCTACTTGTGATGCACCTACCACATATTCGAGTGACGTCTCTTCTCATCTTAGGCCAAAAGAAATGTTCATGTAAAATTTCTAAGGTTTTTCTAACACCAAAGTACCCCATTAATCCTCAACCATGTGCCTCACGCACCAATAATTCACGCATTGAACAATTTGGCACACACAATTTGCTTTCTTTAAACAAATAACCATCATGCTTGTAAAACTTACCAAATGTCACTTTTTCACACGCAATATACACATAAAAAAAATCAGCGTCATTGGCATAAACGTCTTTCACATATTCAAACCCAAGCATTTTAGCACTCATAAAAGTAAGAAGTACATACCTCCATGATAAAGCATCAGCAACAATGTTCTCCTTACCTTGCTTGTAACGGATGAAATAAGGAAAGGTCTCGATGTATTCCATCCATCTAGCATGTCTCTTATTTAATTTACCTTGACCCTTGAGATACTCTCTAGAGTGCGAACAGGAACATAAAGTTCTTTGTCATGAGTGGGGTAATTTAGGGCCGCCCCACGTAGCTTCTCGCTGAAAAACGCGATGGGTCACCTATCCGGCATCAAAACGGCTCCAATTCCTATTCTTGAGGTATCGCATTCAATCTCAAAAGCTTTGTTAAAATCAGGTAATGCTAACACAGGTGCAGAACATAATCTTTCTTTAATAATAGCAAATGCATTCGCTTGATCAATCCGCCAATGAAATCCAACATTCTTTTTAAATATTTCAGTGAGTGGTGCAGCAATGGTGCTAAAATCCTTAACAGAACGCCTATAAAAACTAGCTAAACCATGAAAGCTTCTTACCTCAATGATGGCTTTAGGCGTTGGCCACTCCTTGATGGCCTCCTTGACTTTCTCTTCATCCACCTCATTACCTTTTGTACTAACAACATAACCAAAAAAAATAATTTTTTCCATACAAAAGGTACATTTCTTAAAACTAGCATACAACTTTTCACATCTCAACACATCGAACACACATCTAAAATGCTCAATATGTTCATCTAAGTTCTTGCTATACGCTAGGATATCCTCGAAGTACACGACTACAAATTTGCCTAGGAATGCACGTAATACATGGTACATTAATCTCATGAAAGTACTAAGCGCATTTGTAAGTCCAAATGGCATAACCAACCATTCATAAAGTCCATATTTAGTCTTAAAAGCAGTTTTCTATTCATCTACCTCTTTCATTCTAATTTGATGCTATCCACTTTTAAGATCTATTTTACTGAAAATACATGAGCCAAGCAATTCATCAGGCATATCATTTAACCTAGGAATGGGATGATGATACTTTACCATAATATTATTGACCGCTCTGCAATCAACGCACAGCCTCCAAGTCCCATCCTTCTTTGGCACAAGTAGCATTGATATTGCACATGGGCTCATGCTTTCTCTCTCACGGACCCCTATCTCATCAAATCTTCAACTTTCCTTTGAAGCTCCTTTGTCTCCTCCGGATTACTCCTATAGGCTGGTCGATTTGGAATAATGGCTCTAGGTACGAAATCCATTTGATGTTTTATGCCTCTAATGGGCAGTAACCCATTCAACATCTCCTCAGGAAATACATCCTCGAACTCCTACAACAATGAAACAGCCACACTAGGAAGAGATTGGTTAGTTTCATCAAGATTAAAATAAGATTCTTTGTAAATAAGAAAAATCATAGGCTGATCCGCTAAGAAGCCCTCTTAACCTCACTCTCCTTTGCATAAAAACTCATCTTTGTCTCTCCTTTTCTCTCTACATGTTCTCTTTCTTTTTCTCTTGTGGCTCCACTCTCTTTTCTTTATTCTCAGCCACCTCTCTATTTTGTTTTTCACTCTCTCTTTTTCTTGAGGTTTTGGCCTCAACCTTTTTTTTTTGCTCAATCTCACTTTTCAACTTCAGTTGGTCCTCATATACCTGCTTCGGGGGTTAAAGGAGCAAGCTTGATTGTCTTTCCATCCTTTAAAAAGTTGTATCTGTTCCTAAACCCATCATGAATCACCTTCCTATCATACTGCCACGGCCTCCCCAACAAAATATTACCAGCATGCATAGGAACTACATCACAAAGCACCTCATCACTATACCTTCCAATGGTAAAAGACACCAAAACCTATTTATTGACCTTGACCTCCCCACATTCATTCAACCACTGCAACTTATAAGGTGTAGGATGCTTGAGTAAAGGTAAACTCAACTTTTCAACTAGGGTGGTACTAGCTACATTGGTGTAACTTCCCCCATCTATAATCATACTACACATCTTGTTGCTTACATAACATCTACTATGAAATATGTTCTCTCTCTGTTGCTCCATATCATCTACCTTAATTTGGGTATTGAGAGCACGCCTAGGAACAAGAGACTCACCTTCTACGGGGTATTCCACTCTATCATCATCACTATCATCGACCAACTCAGGCATCTCATCACCTCCCCATTGTCACGCATAACTATCACCCGCTTGTTTGGACATTGAGACGCGATGTGCCCGAAACCAAAACATTTAAAACATTTCATATCTCTATTCCTTGAAGGTTGAAAATCTGCCTTGGGTTTGTTCTTGCGAGTTCCCTCATCTTGTCTCTTAGGTGGTTTGACCTTCCCTTTTGCTACAACTCAATCATTTCTATCCCATTTTGGTCTCCAAGGAGTTCCAGAAACTAGAGTATACCTTGCTACCCCATTTCTCTTTAACTACCTCTCCACTTTCATAGCCATGTGCACCATGTCTTCTACCTCCATATAATGCTACAACTCAACTAAATTGGCTATATCTCTACTCAGACCACTTAAAAATCTGGCCATTGTGGCCTCCCAACCTTACTTTACATTAGCCCAAATCATAGCCACCTTCATCTCTTTATGGTAATCCTCTTCTCCTCTGAATAGTTGTGACAATAAAAAATCAACTCTATTTTTTCTCCCACTCGAAATAAGCTTTAAGGTCATCCCTACCTTGGAAAGATGGTATTTTCACTTTGATGCTCCCAAGGTTCCTATCCACCCCATCTTGCCCCGTTGGATTTCTCTTATGTCCTCTTCCATGCCTACCTTCTCTAAGTCTGCCCATTTCACCCATTCCAACTTCAGATGCTATGTCTTCCTCAGCCTCATCATCTTCTTCGTTCTCATACTCATTTTCAATGATAGGTTCATATCTCCTACTATCTTGCCCACCTTGCAGATTTCTAATCGCAACGTCTTGCTAATCCATCCTATCCGTCATTTCCTCCATCACCAAATTTGACCGTTCAAACTGTTGTTGCATGGCCTACAAAACAAAGAATGAGTTAGCTGCCTCCTCCTTAGGTGTTGAGTCACTCTTATGAGACATTGTTAAAGCCCTGCAAAATAAGGAAAGGATGTTAGTGGTTAAAAAAGAACCTCACATACTTCCTTACGTGTTTACGCTCAAATTTTGTCACACCACTCGTGTTTCACTCTTTTGGGCTTTTCCAATACTATTCTCACCCACTCTTGCCTTTTACCTCACTTGTTTTCCCTTTCAAGTTCGTGAAGAACTAGTTGAACTAAATCAGGACACAACCTTGTATTATTCCAACAAGCAATAGATTCAAGAAGCAAGAAGGAATAAAAATGACACGGATCTCAAAGAATTGTACGAGAAAAATAGCAATTAGGAAACAAGTTACTAAAGAAAATGACACGGATCTCAAAGAGTTGTACGAGGAAGAGAGCAATTAGGAAACAAGATACTAAATAAAATGACACAAATCTCAAAGAATTGTACGAGAAAAATAGCAATTAGGAAACAAGATACTAAATAAAATGATATATTCGACCCCTTTGAAGATAAGGATCAATCAACATTAAATTTTCAGATTGCAAAGTATATCAAACAGCCATAAGTGAATTTTTTTTTTTTGTACTCATTTTTTTTTTTCTACAGCAACCCTTGAATACGCTATCTTCTTCTTTTTTTTTTTTTTTTAATACAGATTCAGTCACAAGCAGCAACAATAATTGTAAATTTTGAAAAAGATTGATCTGATTTTAACAACAAGAAATCGAAACAGAAGGTCTAATTGCCAAGATTATAGATATGGAAATTATAGATCTGGAATTTAAAGAAAAGATTCGTGTAATCAATTAAAGAATTCGCAGGTCCGCATTCTTGAATCAAATACACGGGCAGTTAATTATGAGAATCACAGATCTAAATTCAAACACACAAAATTACCAAGAATGATGAAGGAATTGCAAATCAGAATGATGAACAATTCGCAGATCAGAATAGAAAAAAAAAAAAACCTAGAACACGCCTAAGACAAAAACCAAATGCAAGAATTAAAAAGGATAAATCAGACCTGATTTGGAGTTTGAGCTCTGATACCAAACGATGTGAACCCATAAGATCGAAATCCCTTGAGCCCACAATCATATTGAAACTTACCCAAGAAAGCCAAGAATCAAGTCAAGATGATCTAGACCCATTGAAAACTTATTTCAAGAACCTAGATTTGATGAGAACACCACAAAGGGTATGCCTTTGATAAGTTCGTAGTTCACTCAAGAACAATAAGAGAAAACTGAAAAATTCTCTATGCCGAAAACTTCATTCATGTTCGTAGCCTCCAAATTACGGCTACAAGTTCTTTTAAAACCCTAGGGCCGAATAAGGCCTACATCAAATAAAAGACACGGGCTGAACATCTTCAGGCCCAAAACGTCCTAAACTACCGACTAAAACTAATAAAAAAAATCCACTAAATGAGTTAAATAGGCCCAAATGCCTACAACCATAAAAACATACAATAGGCCCACACGCCTATACTTAACGAAATAAAAAGTCTATATGAAACCACTAGGCTATGCCGCCACCCTCTGTAGCTTATATCACATGGACTAAAGCTAGTTCTTCTTCTTTCAAGCCCATCGTGAACGTTGGGGACTTGCTCGATAACTCGGCCCAAGTGGATTGCACCAATCCTTGCATTGCTTCCTTGATCTTCTTAGCTCTCGACCTTGTGATTGGCCCATCTAGAACATGTAAAGGATCTTTAAGACTCGGTCCGCCATGGTGCCTTTTAGTCCCATCAATCCCTCTTCCCAAAAAAGACCAACTCAAAGATTTCATAACCAAGGGTATTTCTCTTGCACAAGCTCAGCAATTAAGTGAGCCAATTGAGATGGGGGAGATTAAAGAGACTTTGTTTAGCTTGCACCCCAATAAAGCTTCGGGTCCGGATGGTTTTAATGGGCATTTCTTCCGAGTTACTTGGGATATTGTTGGTTAAGATGTTTTTGCTGCCATTCAAGAATTCTTTCAAGCAAGTTCTTTGTTGCATGAGATTAATTGAACAGCCATTGCCCATATGCCAAAAGTTCCGAATCTTTTTTTTTTTTTTTTTGGTAAGTAACATTTTATAACCAAAAAGAAAGATATACATGACGACCAAAACAAAGCTCAAAGACTCTAATACCCCGACCCAAGGTAGGTGGTACCAACTCGAGTTAGGTAGTACCCGACCCGGGTTGGACTGGGCCAAAATGTGTAACCCCGAATTGTAAGCCAAATTATTACTTGAATAAAACTGAATGTATAGTTTCAAAATGTATTCGATATACGATGCATAGGTATGAGTGACGGGCTGTAACGAGTACCTCGGGGGCCGTCGTACCGAAAGCCCAACTTTTACAGGAAAGCGTGTTTGTGAATGTGTATATATATATGTATTTAAATATACATATGTATATATATAAATAGAAATAAGTATGTATATGGCATAAAATTATGTATGTATATATACGCATATGATATATATATAGATATAATATATATATATATATGGCTATGATTATATTAATATATATATATATATATATATATATTGTAAAATATCTTAAAGCATTAAATGGAAAGGAAATAAAAAGTGAAGAGTGATCAGAACAAAAAAGAAAGAAAAGACAGGAAAAAGAGAGGAAGAAGGAGGAGGGAGAGAGAGAGAGAGAGAGAGAGAGAGAGAGAGAGAGAGAGAAGTCGATGGATATATGTGCATTGTGGGTTTAGAGAACTGGAGAAAAACTAAGGAGAAAGGGAGAAGCGAAGAGTGATTCTGAAGCTTAGAAGAAAGAAGAAGGGAGAAACCGAGAAGAAAAATAGAGGATCCTCCGAGCCAAAAGCCCAACACGTGTGAGTGGATTTTCATTCTGTTTTTCAGTTTTCAAACATGATTCGTTGAATTCTAGATAGAGGGGCATAACAAGCATGAGAAAATAATTAGTTTGCAAAAAGAATGAAGGAAAGTGGTTAAGAAATGAGAAAACTAAGGCCAGATGCAAGTTTTGATATAAGAATCGATTTTCAAGGTTTTATGCTTTAAAATAGAAACAAACTACTGGGATTTAATCCCTTGAGGTGCGGAAATCAAATAGGGGTGATTTGGGCTCAAAACAGTGAATGAAATACCATAAAATTGGAGATTTCAAAGTGGCCGAAAAATTGGGTTCTCACTGGAGACCCATTAGTTTTCGTCTATTCGTGAAGTTGGGTTGAATGAAATAGAAAACCAACCATGGGGTTGTAACCCTTGTGAAAAATAGAATAGAACTGCATTGAGTTTGGTCGAAAAGGTGATCGAAAAATGTTGGTCATCATTCGAGGGGATAACGGAACCCCACCAGAGAAGGTAGTGAACAGTGAAAATGATACGGTGTCGTGTTAGGTTACTTGGGTTTGAAACGGTGTCGTTTCATGTTATATATTAAGTAGGATTTGAGGTGTTTGGCGACAGACTTAAGAAATTGGAATTGGGATATCCTATCCCTGTTCTATAGTTGTCCACTGTTTGGCTATTCCAAACAGGAATAGCAATTCCTGTACTTAGAAATAGACCCAAAAGTTTAGTAATTTCTGAAATTACCCTGAATTTAGGATTAATTATGTTCTAACCCAAGATTAAATTATTTAAATTAAATTTAAATAAGAAAAATTACTAAAATGCCTTTATATCAAATGTGAGTCAAACGAACTCCAATTAAAGTGAATTAATAGTGAGTTTTTATTATTTTGGACCTTTTAGACTCAACAATCAAGTCTGATTTATGAAAATAGGTCCCAAAAAATAAAGACACATGAAAGCACAAAATGACCATTTTGCCCTTTTCAGTCCAGGAGTCCAAATTGAAATTTGTAAAAGTCTAAACTAATTTTATCCGACGTTCCGAACTCGATGATAGGGTCCAAATTAGCAAATAAAATATGTATAGCCATGAGATATATTTTGATACATAGCAAAGACTAATTTTGGTTATAGACTAAGTAATATCTTTTGAATGACAGGAGCGTAAAAAGGAAAGAGAAAGGTAGCTTGAATTTTCAGGGAATAGTAGAAGGTAAGTAATATCTGGCCTTTGCATGTAGTACACTCAGCCATGTCACAGTTCTTTCTATACGCACTTGTACTCTTAGTTATTTATTATCATATTAGATTCTCTATTATTCCACTTATGTGATATTTTCCTATCAGTGGAATAGCTTAGCAATTATGTTGTATCTTGATCATGAGTTCTTGTACATCTGTGCAAAGGATTATTCTGTACACTTGTACATAGGGCCAAGAGGGGCCAAATGTTATTCTCGGCAGCCCTAGTAACATAGTTGTAAAAAGCTATAGTTATATTATATTGCCTTGAGCCAGTTATGATCCACATTCTCTTCCGTGGATAACAGTATGATCTTGATATTTATAAGTGCCGAATTTGTGCTCAGTCACAAACTCCATCTAGATGCCTAGTATAACCCGAGGAAGGGGTCACGTCCCGAATAAGGGGACCAGTTTCCATCATGGCTATGAGGCATAGTGCATGACACCAGTACTGGAGGACGCAGTTATATTATTGAGCTCAGTGCTTTATGCAAGCAGGCTGTGTGTCGGGCCCCGTAGTTGATCGCATCCACCAGTTTTGACATCACTATCTATTTATTGAGATTCATAGTATGATCATGTGTTTGTATGAATGATCACGGAGCTGCACAAATTTTATTGAGTACTTACTATGATCATGTATTTAACAGCTTTTGATTATAGCATATGATGTTGTCTTTCAGACTAGATGTTCTTTGATTATTATTATCTATATTCCTAATCATTTGATATTTATTGATAAGCTATGATTGTTGTTACAATATTTTTTTTTTTGGTAAGTAAATAAATTTATAAAAGAAGAGAGAAAATGGTACAAAATCAAGAGGGCATACCCTCGAACAAGCTAAGGGAGGGAAGGACTACTACAGGCAGAAGAACTCCCACCCCAAAGCAACAAGAACTAAACCAAAGAAATACAAGTGCAAGAGGGCATACCCTCAAAGACATACAACACTAAGAGTATTACATATTAAAAATGGTAGTAGGGAGAGACCAATTGCTTTGAAGAAGTCTGTTGGAGACAGTGTTTGCGATCCCTTTTGAGGTAGCAAGCCTACCACGGATCATATCCTGAGCTTGAGCAATGATAGCCTGGGGAGGTTTTTTTAAAGTGGTGAACAATCTACTATTCCGTTCTCTCCAAATGGTATATACTGCGCATGCGAGAGTAAGCTTGCCTAGAGTAGAAGAGAATGCCTTGCCCTTAAAGGTATTGCTAGCCCAAAGAACAATCTGCTGCCAGTCACCTAAGGGGCATTGGAGCCCACATAAAGATAGCAAATGAGACCATATGATGGACGAGAAGGAGCAAGAGAAGAATAAGTGATTGTGGCTCTCTGCCTCGCGCATACAAAGAAGACATTTGGAATCAATGCCAAGCTGGGAGAAGAAGAGACGGTCCTTGGTATTAAGGCTAATCCGGATGGCCATCCAAAGAATAAACCCAGCCCTGGGTAATGCTTTAGGGTGCCAGACAAGCTTCCACCAATGGACCAGGGGTTTACGGCAGCGTAGAAGATCCCAAGCTGAGGTGATGGAGAAGTCCTCATCGGGGGAGTGTAACCAAATGGCCTTGTCATCCCGTTGGGGGAATGGATGAAGGTTGGAGGGCATACCATTCTTGAGTTCAAGTAAATGAGGAGAGTTAGCTATAGGCCAGTTCCAATGGTGATCCAAGATGATGGAGCTAACTTTAGCCTGTCTTCCCAGACCCGAATCATAGATAACTCTATCCCCCATATTGTCAATAATGGAACCATTGGGGAGCCAGTAATCAAACCAAAGAGAGGCAAAGAGGCCATTACCAATAGACATTTTGATGCTAGATTTGAACAAAGATCGGAACTGAAGCATTTTCCTCCAAGTCCAAGAGCAAGATTGGGGACACTTGACTTCCCAGAAGTTCTTGCCTTTCAGCAAATTACTACGAATCCAAGTAACCCAAGGGGAATGAGAGGGATTTTGGAACATGGCCCATATAAGCTTCCCCAAAGCAGCTTTATTCCAATCAGAGAGTTTCTTAATTCCAAGACCCCCTTCATTTCTGGGACATGTTATATCATCCCATGCAACTTTCGAACCGGAAGAGATGAGGTGATTACCACTCCCAAGGAACGACCTCATTGCTTGCTCAATTTGGTTAACCACTTTCTTGGGAAGAATGAAATGGGAGGACCAGTAAACTTGAATGCTAAACAGCACTGATTTGATAAGTTGGAGTCATCCAGCATAAGAGAGGGATTTGGTAGCCCAATGGGAGATTTTCCCAATGATACACTGAACCAATGATTTGCAATCCTGGGCTTTCAGCTTGGTGGAAATCAGAGGGACACCAAGGTAACGGATAGGGAGGGATCCTTCAGGGAAACCAATATGCTCCATGATACCATGCCTGAGGGTGCAATCCACTCCAGATAGGAAGATGTTGCTTTTGGAGGCATTGTTGAGGAGGCCAGAAAATGTAGCAAATGTGTCAAGTCCGTCCTTGAGAATAGAAGCTGAAAGGAGATCACCATGACAGAAGAGCATAATATCATCAGCAAAGCAGAGATGAGTAAGCTTGGTTTTATGGCATCGCCAATGATACTTGAATTGAGGAACAGCTGATTTCTAGTGAAGAATTAAAGAGAGCACATCCATGGCAAGCACAAAAAGGTAGGGGGATAGAGGGTCACCCTGTCTTAACCCTTTGGCTCCATGGAAGAAACCTTCAAGCTCACCATTAATAGCAACTGAGTAACGGGCCGTAGAGATGCAGCATCGAATCCAATCAATAAAAACCTGGGGAAAACCCATGATGCTCATAGTATCAATAAGAAACTCCCAGCGCACTGAATCAAAGGCCTTCTTAATATCAACTTTCATAGTACAACGCGAAGAACCTGAATTCTTGTGGTAATTGTGCATGAGTTCTTGAGCAAGAAGGATATTGTCACTAATCTTCCTCCCATGAATAAAAGCGGATTGAGCCGGGTCAATAAGACTAGGGAGAACACTCTTGAGCCGGTTGGCAAGAATTTTGGAGATGGCCTTGTAGAGAGTGTTACAACAGGATATCGGCCGATAGTCATGGAGGGATGAGGGATTAGGAACCTTGGGAATAAGGGCAATGGCGGTGGAATTGATCTCTTTAAGAATGGATCTGGAAGAGAAAAATTCAGAAATAGCAACGATGACCTCGGTCTTAACAATACTCCAAGTTTTTTGAAAGAAAAAACCATTGAAACCATCCGGGCCTGGAGCTTTATTAGGGTGGAGACTGAATAGAGCTTCTTGGATTTCAGTTTCAGAAACTGGACATTGGAGGGCGGAGAGGGAGTCATTAGGCAGGCGCTTTGAAATAAATCCAGCAAGAGCTTGCTTCCCAGGGTAGGGTATAGTACTCGCATTGCCGAGGAGATCATGATAATAGTTGACAATGGTATTCTTGATCTCCTTAGTGTCCTCAATTCGATTACCAGAAGCATCAAGTAGGCTGACAATCTTATTACGATTTCTTCTACTATTCACTGATTTGAAGAAGAAGGAAGTGTTTTGATCACCCTCGGAAAGCCATTGAACACGAGATTTTTGCTTGGCAAGGCTCTCCTCACTGGAGAGGATAGAATAATAAAGGTGGCGAGTTTCTTTTTCCTCCTGGATGAGCCCACTAGACCCTGGATTCTGCTCGAGAAGAATTTGGATGTCATGAAGCTTAGAGCGAGCTTCTTGGGCTCTTAAGAAGATGTTCTTGAATTTCTTTTGGTTGAAATCCTTAAGGGCAAACTTAACTTTCTTTAGTTTCTGGCAGCAGATGAACATAGCTGTGCCCTGAATAGCAGAGTTCCATGCCCGTTCAATGGTGGGAAGAAAATCATCATCATCAGCCCAAAAATTGAAGAATTTAAAAGGGCTCTTGCCTTTTTTCCGAGGAATACCGGATCTAACTATAACTGGGGAGTGATCAGATAATCCAGGGGGGAGGAATTCAGCCTCCGCAGAAGGAAAAGAAGAGAGCCATTCTTGATTAACTAGGGCTCTATCAAGCTTCCTTTGAATGGTATGGGGGGCTGCTTGGCCATTGCACCAGGTGAAAAATTGCCCAGTAAACCGCAAGTCCTCTAACTCAGAGTTCAAGGAAACATTTGTTGCAATCATCCATAACAGGAGTCCAATCTGAGCTGTCACCTTTCCTTTCATGAGGGAATCGAATTGCATTGAAATCTCCAAGCAGCAACCATGGGACATCCTTAGAAATGGAGGCCTGGAGAGAAATATTGCTCCATAAGTCATTCCGATGAATTGGAGAGTTAGACCCATAAATTACAGAAATGGCAATGGGAGAATTAGTGGCTCTAACTGTAGCATTGTAGTGAATGACTTGGGCATTGGCACAGGAAGAGTGAATCTGCAAAATAGAATTATTCCATCCTATCCAAATCCTCCCAGAGGGAGCATGGGTATAGTTATATAAAAAGACCATCCAGGAATGAGAGAGTTAGAAATAGGATCTTTAGAACTGGCCTTAACTTTAGTCTCAACAATACCAATGAAGCTAAGGGAATAATCACGAACAAAGGATCGGATTTCACGCTGCTTTGAGGGGCTGTTCAATCCCCGAATATTCCAACATGCAAAATTCATGGAGAATAGGAGAGGGGGTTGGGATCTGATGTCCCTTTTTTCCTTAAAAGTCTTCTCTGCCGTCTTTGCTTCTTGAGCTGATTTCGAGTGTAATTACTTCCAGTGTCAACCTCATCAACTTTGGTGATTCTGTCCGCTAAAGAATTAGATTCAGGAGAAGTTGTTGAGTCAGAATAGAGAGCTGCGGTTGGACTATCATTGTCTGGAAGAGACTTGCTAGAGTTAGCTATATTTGGGGACAACGGACACTCAGCACCTGCATTGTGGCGAGGAGGCTGATTAGAAGGCATGGACGTAACATGACCAGATGGGTGCTGATAAGATTCACGTGGCAGAAGAGGATCACTACTGGTGGTTCCTATCTCCATTGGATTGATGGGCTGTATTGTATAAGGAGATTCCTGTTGATCTTTAATCTTGGTGGAGAATTCAGGCTGAGAGGCATAGGCCGAGATGCTATCTGCGTTATCAAGGAGAGTAGCATTGCTAGAGGCACCGACTTCCATTGTTTTAAGCACCTGGATATCATAATTGGTTGGCCGCTCAGTATCCTGAGTGAGACTTGCAGGTTGAATGGCAGCAGCGGAGGTTCTATTAGAGATAAGAGAATTGTCAATTTGAATGGCCTTCCCCTTGCGTGTGACCACTCTCCATTCACTTTTGTTCTTGGTGTGAGCATCATGGGAAGAGGGTTGATTGGGCTGTCCTTCGGCAATTTTCATAGACGGGCATTTTGCAAGCCGATGGCCAAAGGTATGACAGTGGGTACACATGGCTGGAAGCCACTGGTATTCAACTTGAATTTCCACTTTGGATTGATCAAGAATTTTGATATCAAAATAATCAGGAAGATCAGTGGTAGCATCGACCTCAACACATATCCTGGCATAGCTAATTCGGGATTGAGCTTCAGTATGGGAATCTGCATATAGTGGTTTACCAATGGCGCTAGCAACATAGCTTAGTCCTTGGGCTGTCCAAAGTTCATAAGGGACATTGAAAAACTAAACCCAGACAGGAATTTTAGCCACATCTTGTTTAGATAAAGCCATACCAGGCTTCCATCTTTGAAGAATGATATGTCGCCCAGAAAAATGCCAAAGGCCACCTTCAAGAATGTTAGTGATAGCCTGCAAAGAGTCAAATTTAAAGAAGAAAAACCCATTGCCATTAGTTAGAACTTCATATAGACCATCTTTACTCCATAGTTTTTCAGCAACCCTTTTGACCCATAGGTATGGCATTTTCCGATCGAGAAAGTAACCCACTAATGTATTTTCCCAGCTTTGAACTCCTGCACGAATGACCTCTTGGGGAGGTTCAACCGTGATTCGATTCCCTTCAATTTGGGGCTGCTGGTATTCCAAAATGAATTTTTTAGCAGGAGCTTGAGGTTGGAAAAGGGAGGACCATACGGGGCCTGGCTGTGAAGTGCAAGACTGGTGCAGAAGGGGCTGGGATAATTTCTCATGAGAGACAAAATCAGTCTGATGAACAGGTGATTGGGATTGAACTGGTGTTTGGGGGCGAAAAGGGGAAATAGAGCTATGGTTAAGAGCTAACGAGCCCTGTGGGGAACCACCAATCTGGTTGGCAATGAGGCTAACTACATCAGGAGATGCATTTGGGATATCTCTAATGCCTAAAGTGGACGGTAGCTCAAGCCCATTGGAAATCAAGTGGGTCTCCCTAGTGCATTCTGCTGAAGCAGGTAGGGTAATGGGGTCCCCAGCACCGATCGAGACCTCCACTGAATGGACGCCAGCAGCACTAGCTAAGGATCGGATAGCAGGTCTGAAAGCTGAATTTGTGGCGAGGGTATCACCTTGCATGAGGAGAGATGCAGCAGCTACGTGACACGTGGAGTTAACTTGGCTTGTATCAGCACTAGTGGAGCCATTTGTGTGTAAAGGAGGGAGTTGCGTGTTCTGTTGGAGAACAGAAAATCTCTGAGACAGCCTGCTATTTTCAGTAGCATAGGGGACACTGTCCGCACTAGAATGGGGGTTGCTGTCAGCACCTTTTGGACCTGCTTCTGTAGGCATATCAGCTTTGATGTTTCCATCCGTTGGGGCTCTATCAATTGTAACCGTTGGATTATTTCTCCTTGCTTCCGAATGTGACACGTTGGCAGTATGGGACATAGAGGAAAATGGACGGGCAGTTTTCCAACGCCCACTGTGTGAGGAGTGAGCTACACGCGTCTCTTGTGGGGGCTGCCGTCCACCATTGCCAGGGACACCAGGTTTCTGGTAGCCATTGGAGATGACTGGAATTGATTCATGCAGGAAAGAAACATCAGTTGAGAAGCCTCTATATTCCCTTTCTAGATCAATAGCAACCTGAGGGATAAAATCCCCATGCTCTACGCCATCAGCCCAGGACAGAGCCGGAGACGGATTTTCAGGCGACTTAGTGGTAGCAGGAACCTTGGATAATCCAGTGGCTGAAGCAAGGATATCATGAGATGGTCCTTGCTGCCATTGACGTTCATTTTCTGCAACTTGAGCTCTAACGGTGGCTTCATCGACACCAATACGGTCCACATTTGCACCAGGACAGAAACCAGAAATGGGATATCTAAGAAGAGAAGGAGCATGTAGGATAGGATCTGAACTTGTGGCCTTAGGAGCTGAATGTAGGGATTTGATCATCGGAGATTGCAGTTACCATGTGGAATATTGCATAGAGATAACCATAGATAGTAGTTCCCTTATTGAAGACTATCTCCGTGTTGAGGATTGCTTCCTTATTCCCTGCTCGGCATCCGCTAAGGCGGTGACGAGGTCTGGAGTGTTGGTCTGGATCCTGTAATTAACTCTGAGATCCTTATCCGGATATATGTGCTCTGAAGGCATATGCTCGGTCGCTTCCGACCTTTTGTGCTGATCTGGATGCTCGAGCTCTTAGTCATTGGCTGAGCGAGAGCTGAGTTAGCCGAGCATGAGTTGGATTCATGATCATACGTGTCAAGTGCTGATTGGCCTGCTCTTTTATGGTATATCAGTTACTCCCCCCCCCCCCAAGTCCTAGTTTGATGCTAACAAGCAATTAGGGCTAAGCCTTTTTCGGAGAGTCATGTGTCCTGCCTGTCCGCCTTCCAAGGCAACTGTTGGGGCGTCATTTATTACGCAGCCAGAGATTAGGTCTTTTCAAGGTCATCATTGTACTGGGCCGATAGTTGGGTTTCTCGAATTCATTATTGTTCCGAACCGTCATGGCGTTTGGGCTTGGTGGGTCCCTTCTGATACTGTGCTTATAAATACGGGGTGAGATTTTGAAATGACCTTTTCCCCGTCATTTTCACTGTGCTAGAAGATCTCGTCCGCCATTGTTGGTTTGTGCGACCTTGAAGAACACCGGTTTCCTGAGTTAGAACAGGTTCGACCGATCTTTTCTCTTCTCTTGCTTCTTTCTTCTTAAGTCCGGGAGTAATGTTTGCTCCTCTTGAATCCTCAAATGTAAGTGAGGGGGTAGGAAATCCGTCTGAGATGGCTGTGTCGTCTCCTGTGGAAAATGTAGGTAACCTTGCCCCCGAAGATATTGGGGAGGGGCCTGTTGAACCTCCCCCTAGTCCTGAGGTTAGGATAGTTGATGCCTTTGAAGAGCCTCGAGACAGGGCTGGGGAGACCTCTGGTAGGTCTTCCCATAGAGAAGAGGGTGAGAGTGCTGTTACTCAGAGCCTTCTGGATGAGTGGAGGGTAAAATATAATTTTCCCCCAAACGTGACCTGCAGAGTACCAGGCCCCATGGATCGTCCCCAAAATGTTGAAGCCGGGGAGATATGTGTTTATCTTGCCTGGTTCGAAATGGGTTTGAGACTCCCATTGCCGGATTTAGTCAGGCGATTCTTCTGTTGATATAAGCTCTGCCCTGCCAACCTAAATATCAATAGTTGGCGGCAACTTCTAGGGTTTGTAGTGTTGGGACATCAAAACGAGGTAGATGTGTCCATGGATCTAATCCGTAGTAATGTGGATATGAAGTTCAAGAAGGCAGAAGGCCTTTTTTACATGTCCTTTGAGAAGGGGTTCCGACCCTTGTCCTCCGTTCCCACTTCTAATAAAACATGGAAGAAGTGGTGCTTCTTTGTTGGAGGAGGATGGGAGCATGAAGACTTCCAGGATGGTGAGGCCTCGCTATTCCCTCGTGCCACAGGTCATAAGGGTGAGGCTTATTCCCTTAGGTTTGTTTTAACTTCGTTGTGCCTTCCAAACTGATAATTTGATACGCCATTTCTTGTTTATGTGCAGTCAAAAGAGCTTGGAGGAGATCTGAGTTCACCGACGTACTACGAGATCAGTACCGTGTGCTGCTTTCGACTCCCAACTGAGCTCACACCGCCATTATTACTTCGGAGAATTTGATAGCTGCTCGTACTGTTGAGCTCAGGAAAAGGCTGACCTCGAGATGGGCGGAGGCGGAAGCCCAAGCGGTAGGGGAAACTTCCTCCCGAGTTGAGTCTGATCCTCCTCTGGAAGTGAAAATGAGGAATTTGGTTTCTGGCTCTCTCGAGGCAGCTCTTGTCGAGGCCGAGAAGGAGGCCGATCCTACCGTTCCTGTTTCGGCTGTTCCTTCTGCCCCTTCCTGTTTCGAGCAAAAGGGCTCGGAAAGGGAAGGCGCCTGCTGCACCGTCCGAGCCGTTTGATGAGTCGAACTATCAAATTGCCAAGAAGGCTTTTAACCAAATATGGGCTCAGGGCCCTCATCGGTACAGGGGGGACAACCCCTCAAAGCTGATGAATGAGATGATGAATCTCTAGATGAGGGTAACTTCTGAAGCTTTTCTTGTCTTTTCTGATTGTTTGTTCGTTTAATCTAACTTGTCTGTCTTGCATCGTGCAGAGCATGCACAGTTTAGCTGCTCTGATGGTGACTCCCATGAGCCTCGAGGAGGCTGATAAACTGAAGGTTGAAATGGACGAAATGAGGTTGGAGCTTGGGATAGCTCAATCCAAGGTTCAGACTACTGAAGAGGGTCTGAAGGAAGCTAGCACCAATCTTGCCGTGGCAGAGTCTAAGAGGGACATATATGCTCGGCAAGTTGTAGGGCTTCAGGCGGAGTTGGTCGAGCTCCGAAATTCCTTTGATTAGAAGGTTCAAGAGGCAGTTGATCATGCCAAGACTGAGACTGAGACGGAATTGAGAGAGGAAGTTGAACAGATGGGTGATGACCTGATCCGGTTTGGTTTTGAAAGCTTCCGAACTAGATTCCTGGCTAAGTTCCCAGATTTTGACGTGTCGTCAATCGTTCCTCCTGAACCTACCTCGTCTGGTCCTGGCCCGTACAAGACGGCTGGGGCTACCGTCCTTAATTTGGAGGAGGACCCAGGCCCTTCGGACAAGGCTTGAGGCTTTATCAGTTTTTTTGTTTTTTGCCAGTCCTTTTGATGTAATGAAATGCCCTTTTGAGCAGTAAAATTGACTTTTTCTTCAAATTCTTCTTGTGTTGTTCCCTTTTGTGAAATTTACTGTGAGTATGGCTGTTCTGAGCCCTTTCTATGTCGGATCAACTGTCCGTTTAGTTGATAGCTCCCTTCTGAGCTTTTGTAATTGAATAGTGAATGTAGATTAACTTCAACTGTCTCATCATAATAAGATAAGAAAGCAAACATAATCAGATAAACAGAACCCAATCCTGATTTTGTATCACACAGAGAGGGTAGTAAATTCTGCAGAGTTCTGAAGTAGACCGTTCTGAGCCAAAGATTTGTGAAAATAACTAGGCAGTTTTCGAGACTTTAGGATCAGGATATATCAGAGCTGTGGGCCTTTGTCGTATGAATGGCTTATCATAAAATAGATAAGACTGGAGGGTCTGTATACCGGATAGGAGGTTTGTACATTTAGACTTTGCCTCCCTCTTCTTTGCTAATTCAGGAGCTTTAGTGCCGGACTGTAGTTTTTTGTTCAAAGAGTTCTGTACCCTGTCTCTTGGTATATCGAAAAGGCACATTTAATGCATCGTTTATTTATTCGATTGTCGTTTGGGATTTCGAGGCCAATCTCTTTTTAACCGTTGCGACGGTTTAGTTGGGTGGCTTTTGGACTTCAAGGGTCTATATATATGGAAACGAGGGCATACGGTTGCTCCCAACCCTCTTGCTCCTAAATTGTTCCCTTGTAAGAGAGACTCTAGATGTTGCCGGAAATTTGTCACTCGCCCGGAGATGGTGGATGATTCTTCGTCTGAGTTCGGAATGATTAAACTGTGGCCGAGAGTTAACCTTCCCTTTGATTCAGTCTCCAAGGAAGGATTAAAGGAGGCACAAGTCCTCTTGTCCACCTTGGCCTCCGGTCGAAATTCTTCCTACTGGTGGGGGACTCTCCTTGATTCAACCGATGCCTGGAGCGTTGGTGGTGAAGACGAAGGTGGGACCCCTCATCTTCTTCGTGTCTCGGCAGAGATCCTTGCTCAAATCGGCTGGGGTGTGACAACTGCTTTGAAGGAGATGAATGGAGGCCCCCTGAGACCTAGAGCCCTCATCATCCGTTGGTCATAAGATCAATGATAGTGATGATGAAATGGCCTGGTTGCTCCTTGCTGCAGATTGGGGTTCAGGATTCCATCCTTTCAAATGGAGCCGGCGGCGGCTATAGAAGTTTTGGATCCTGTGCCCCTTTATCATCCGAGGCAGAAAGCCATGATGTTGCAGATCGTAGTGATGTAGTAGCTTCTGTAGTAGCCTATGTAATGATGTCTTTATTGTAGCCTCTGTTTTATTTCCAATCTCTTTGTACTGATGTTAATCTTCTGAATCATCAATAAAATTGAGTTCCTTCTTCTCAGATCTGATGTTCTTTGTATTTGAATGTACTCTTCTGGAGTTTAATCACCCTTCTGTGCACTTCTGATAAATAACTCTTCTGTATGTCTCAAGAATAGATCAAAAAACTTTTTACAAATTTGAAGTTTTGAAACAGTATTCTTTAAATCTGTTCGGCACTTGTACTGTTTGTTGCTCGTTGGTAGATAAGCAAAATAAGCTAAGTGTCAACTTTGAGGAGTTTAGATCTAGGAGACTTGTGTGAATTTTGGTCGAAGATGCTTAGAACTTCTGCCTTTGGATGGACTGGATCACAGAGTCTGCTAATTGAAGATGGACCAGGCTCGGAAGGCCTGTGCAATAGGGTGGACCAGGCTCTAGAGGCCTGTGCATTAGAAGATGGACCAAGTACTTAAGACCTGTACATTATGGACCAGGCTCTAGGAGGCCTGTGCATTATGGATGGACCAAGTACTGAAACTTGTACATTATGGACCAGGCTCTGGAGGCCTGTGTAATATAGACGGACCAAGCACTGAGACTTGTACATTATGGACCAGGCTTTGGAGGCCTGTGCATTATTATAGATGGACCAAGTACTGAGACTTGTACATTATGGACCAGGCTCTAGAGGCCTGTGCATTTATAGATGGACCAAGTGCAAAGACTTGTACATTATGGACCAGGCTCTAGAGGCCTGTGCATTTATAGATGGACCAAGTGCAAAGACTTCTACATTATGGACCAGGCTCTGGAGGCTTGTGCATTTATAGATGGACCAAGTGCAAAGACTTCTACATTATGGACCAGGCTCTGGAGGCCTGTGCATTTATAGATGGACCAAGTGCAAAGACTTGTACATTATGGACCAGGCTCTGGAGGCCTGTGTATTATAGATGGACCAAGTACTGAGACTTGTACATTATGGACCAGGCTCTGGAGGCCTGTGCATTATTATACTGATCCTCATATAGGTGAAGCTATAAATCTTAGGATCCAGACTCAAGGATACAATTTCCTACCCGGATCTGAAACTATAGCAGTCATCTATCGAATCTATTATAAGGTCATGAATACCTTGACCCCCAATATTCATATGAAGAGTACACAGGGTAAAACTCTTCTTATAGAATCAAATCTATTAACCTCAAATATTGCCCAACCCAGGTTAATAGATTGGGAAGAAATTAAATTTCCAGAAACATGGACAATTTTCAATGCGGTTCCTCCCAAACCAGTTGTCCATCAATCAATTGATCATATAATGCAAACATCAGATGGAGATGTTGCAATAAGTTTCCTTAGACAACCTAGAGCAATTCTTCCTAGGTTATCTAGAAGCTCATCTTCTAATTATTTTCTCCTCGAATATATTCAATAGTAAAATCTAAAAAAGAGAATAAATGTTGGAAATGTGGCAGAATTGGCCACTATGCCAATAAATGTAAAACAAAAAAGAAAATAGACAATCTTCAGATGGATGATCAAATAAAAGATCAACTATATAAAATATTTTTAAAAAGAACCAAATATTCAGACACTGAATCATCCAGTGATCCTAATGAGTCTTCATCACAATCTGAATTAGATGTAATCGAAACATCTAGTTCTGAATCAGAACAGAATCAACCTTCACCATGTTCCTGTTCTACTTTACAATCCAATCCAAATAATTATTGGAAAGCAATTGTGGAAATGAATGGGTTAAGTATTAATACTTTAACCAACCATCAACAAGCCTTGATAGATTTATCGGATCAAATCCAAGATCCTGAAATAAAGAAAAAATTAATTGAAGCATGTATTACATCTTCTGCTTCTTCCTCCGAAATCTCGAATCCCTTAATTGAAGGATATAATCTCAAAGAAGTTTTCAAAAGACTTGAAACTTCTCCCATCATAAGAACATCTTCCATCTCTGATCTAAGAATGGAAGTTAATAATCTGAAAGCTGAAATTGTTCAGTTAAAAAATCATCAGAACAATACTGATCTTGAAGTATTAAAACTTCAACAAAAAATATCAGTGTTAGACAATACTCAAACTTCAATTAATCAGGCATCTAATTCAGGACCTGAATATTTAAATAATCTTAATAACATTGTATTCCAAAAATGGTATGTGTTAATTACTTTGGTTATTAACCAAGAATACACCATATCCAATGCTATTGCATTATTATAGATGGACCAAGTACTGAGACTTGTACATTATGGACCAGGCTCTAGAGGCCTGTGCATTTATAGATGGACCAAGTGCAAAGACTTGTACATTATGGACCAGGCTCTAGAGGCCTGTGCATTTATAGATGGACCAAGTGCAAAGACTTCTACATTATGGACCAGGCTCTGGAGGCTTGTGCATTTATAGATGGACCAAGTGCAAAGACTTCTACATTATGGACCAGGCTCTGGAGGCCTGTGCATTTATAGATGGACCAAGTGCAAAGACTTGTACATTATGGACCAGGCTCTGGAGGCCTGTGTATTATAGATGGACCAAGTACTGAGACTTGTACATTATGGACCAGGCTCTGGAGGCCTGTGCATTATTATAGATGGACCAAGTGCAAAGACTTATACATTATGGACCAGGCTCTAGAGGCCTGTGCATTTATAGATGGACCAAGTGCAAAGACTTGTACATTATGGACCAGGCTCTAGAGGCCTGTGCATTTATAGATGGACCAAGTGCAAAGACTTGTACATTATGGACCAGGCTCTAGAGGCCTGTGCATTTATAGATGAACATTCCATGGAAGTAAAAGAAGCATCTCTATTGATAATACTTCCGTAAGTGTTCCACCTTCCATGGCCTAGGAACAGGCTTCCCAGTCATGTCTTCTAGCCAGTAGGTGGTAGGCCGAACAACCTTTGTTACTTTGTAGGGGCCTTCCCAATTTGGTGACAATTTTCCCATAGTGGGATCCTTGGTGTTTTGAAAGACTCTTCTTAAGACAAGGTTTCCGACTTGAAAGCTGACCGTCTTGAGTCCTACTTTGGATTTGTCAATCATTCTCCGTTGATAGGCTTCCATTCTGATGCTGGCTTGATCCCTTCTTTCTTCAAGCAAATCCGAGTTTTCCATCAGCTGCTGATCATTGGATTCTTGCTCAAAGGCTTCAGTCCTCATGGTTGGCATACCGATCTCAACCGGAATTACTGCTTCTGTACCATAGGCCAGTGAGAAGGGAGTTTCAGAGGTGGGCATTCTTTTGGTTGTTCTGTAGGACCAAAGAACTCCAGGGAGTTCTTCTACCCACTTCCCTTTGGCCTTTTGCAACCTTTTCTTTAACCTGTCGAGGATCGTTCGGTTGGTGACCTCCGCTTGCCCATTTGCTTGTGGATGGCCTGGGGAGGCAAAGTGTTGCCTAATGTTGAGGTTTTCACAGAATTTCTTGAAGCCTTTACCCGTGAACTGTGTCCCATTGTCAGAGATAATCACACGTGGTATGCCGAACCTGCAAACAATATTTTTCCAAGTGAAGCTCTCAACTTCCTTTTCTGTGATATGTGTTAGAGCTTCAGCTTCGGCCCACTTAGAGAAGTAGTCAATGGCTACCAGGAGGTACTTCCTATTCGGTGGTGCCTTTGGTAGTGGACCCACGATGTCCATTCCCTCACTGAGCAAAGGGTCACGGGCTTGGAATCGGGATGAGCTCATGATGAGGTTGGTGTTAATATGGGGCAAACCTTTGGCATTTTTCGCACTTTTGGACATACTCCTTAGCCTGCCTTAGCATGCTAGGCCAGTAATAGCCCTGAGATAGAGCTCGGTGAGCTATAGTTCTACCCCCATTATGATTCCCGCAAATTCCCCAAGACATATTGTGATTCTTCTGGAGTTAAGCATTTTAACAGAGGTTGAGAATACGACCTTCTGTACAGCTTGTTGTTCAGGATTTGGTATCGAGCCGCTCTGATTCGGATTCTCCTTGCTTTGTTTTTGTCTTTGGGGAGGAGCCCGAATTACAAGTACTAGAGGATTGGAGTCATCCAGCTCTAGGGCTGTTCAGTAATTTGAGCAACTTGGGCTTCCTCTATGCTAGGTCCTGGCTGATAAGAGATTTTTACTATGGAGTTTGCTTCAGACTTTAAGCGGGACGCCATGTTAGCCAAAGCATCTGCTCTGCAGTTCTGGCTTCTTTCAATTTTCTAGATAGTAAATGTCTGGAAGGAATGCCTCAAGTGGTTCACCAGTTCGGAGTACCGGAGCATCCTATCATCTTTAATGGCGAATTCTCCCAAGACTTGGCTTACCACCAGTTAGGAGTCTGAGAAGACATTGAGGTTCTGAGCCTCATATCCCAAGGCAAGCTTCATGCCTAAGATTAGGGCTTCATATTCTGCTTCATTGTTTGAAGCTTTGAATCCCAAGCTGACTGCTTTTTCTGACATGAGCCCATCAGGGGACTGTAGTACCAGGCCTACTCTCGAACCTTGATCGGTTGACGATCCATCGATGTATAGCAAGCCAGGTTCCCGAGGTTTCGGTGAGTTGTGCCTTGTTTTGAAGTGCCGGGGTGAACTCGGCAACAAAATCAGCCAAGTCCTGCCCTTTGATGGAGTTTCGGGGTATATATGATATGTCGAATTCCCCTAGCGCCACAGACCACTTCACCAATCTTCCCGATACCTCAGGTTTCCTCAGTATTGACTTCAGAGGATAAGCAGTTGGGATCTCGATTGGATGGGCTTGGAAATAAGATCGAAGCTTCCGAGCTGATATGACCAAGGCATAGGCCAGCTTTTCTACTTCTGGATATCTCTTTTCCGTGTCAAGTAGTGCCCTACTGACGTAGAATATAGACCTCTGTACTCCCCTGTCCTGTCTGATTAATGCGGAGCTGACCGCGTTTTCAGAAACTGCAAGGTACAAGAGTAGCTTTTCTCCTTGTACTGGTTTTGACAGGAGCTCTGGAGAGGCCAGATACTCCTTTAGTTTTTGAACGAATTTCCCGCATTCTTCCGTCCACTACAAAGCTTTGCTGCCCTTCAGAGCTTTGAAGAAAGGTAGGCAACGATCAGTAGATTTGGAGATAAATCTGCTCAGTGCCACAATTCTGCCATTCAGTTCCTGAATTTCCTTTCTGGTTCTTGGTGACTTCAGTCCAATCAGAGCTTGGATCTGAGTGGGGTCTGCTTCGATACCCCTCTAAGAGAATGTATCCCAAGAATTTTCCCTTCGTAACCCCGAAGGTACATTTCGAGGGGTTGAGCTTCATCTTGTGCTGTCTGAGGATATCGAAGGTCTGGGCTAAGTGCTGGGGGTGACTACCTTTCTGCAGACTCTTCACCAGCATGTCGTTGATGTATACCTCCATGGTACTGCCGAGTAGTGGGCTGAACATCTTGTTCACCAACCGCTGATAAGTGGCTACAGCATTCTTCAAACCGAAAGGAATTACTCTGTAATAGTAGAGCCCTCGTTCGGTTATGAAAGCTGTCTTCTCTTGGTCTGGAGGGTACATCTGGATCTGGTTGTACCCAGAGTAGGCATCCATGAAGCTCATAAGCTCATGCCCCGCAGTGGCGTCAACCAGTTGGTCTATCCTTGGCAGTGGAAAGCTGTCCTTGGGGCACGCCTTGTTGAGGTCTGTATAATCAACGCAGACTCTCCACTTGCTGTTTTTCTTCTTGACGAGCACGGTGTTGGCTAGCCACTCGGGATAGAACACTTCTCGTATCATCCTGGCTTCAAGCAGCCTCTGGACTTCTTCATTTATAATCCGATGCCGTTCAGGAGCAATCGGTCTTCTCTTTTGTCTGACTGGTGGATGATCTGGATCGACCATCAGCTTGTGAGTTATGAGGCTAGGGTCTATACCCTCCATGTCCCTTGTTTCCCAAGCAAATATAGAAAGGTTATTTTTCAGAAACCTGACTATATTTTCCTACTCGGTGTGCGTCAGATCTGGGCCGATGTACAAATAACGCCCCTCTCCTACTGAACTGACCAATACTTTGATAGGCTCGCCAACAGGTTTGGCTCTGCTGTCGCGTCCCCTTGGGCTCAGGGGTTCTTCGATGCTGGATGGGCAAACTTCCACCTCGGGAGTGTGGGTGAGAACTGGATCTACACAGTCCCGAGTGTACTGTAATTTCTATTTAGGAGCCTTCTCCTTGAGGGCAATAGCATGGCACTCCCGGAGGTTGGCTGACACCCTTTGACAAAGTGAACGTTCTGGTTGTGGACGTACTTCAGACACTGATGGAGGGTCGAGGTGACTGCCCCTATCTAGTGCAACCAGGGTCTCCCGATTATGACGTTGTAGGGAGATTTCATGTTCAACACCATGTACTCCGAGATGGTGGTCTTCTGCCCTTCATCCTCTCCTACAGTGGTAAGAAGGTCGACTCTCCCCAATGGGGTGCTGAGATTGCCATCAAAAGCTGCCATCACGACAGTAGTGGGCTTGACGTTGTCATGGTCCATCCCCATCTGTGTAAGTGGCTCATGGAACAGTATGCTGACGGAGCTACCAGAATCGACCAAGACTCTCCTGATCTCGAAGTTGGCAATTTTGAGGGTGATAACAAGGGCATCACTGTGAGGGCAGTGTACCCCTGCTAGATCTTGTTCAGTGAATTGGATCTCCGGTGCTGGCTTGAGCCTCTTTTCTACGTTAGAGATCTGTAATACGTTCGGGGCAGCTCTGGCCTCCCGAGCATATCTCTTTCTTGCCCTGTTGGACATTCCTGTGATAGGGGAGTCGGCATGGAGGACGTAGATGACATGGTTGTTCTGCCTCTGAGGCTCGTTTCGTCCTTCCCTCTGCTCTTGCCTCTGCTCAGGCCTCTGGTCTGGCCATTGTTGAGGCTTGTCTTCTTGGGGGTTCTGCCTTCCGTCTTGCTTGACGAACTCCCGAAGACGCCCCTTCTTTATGAGCTGCTCTATCTCATATCGGAGGGTCCTGCATGTGTTAGTTGTATGTCCATGATATTTATGGAAATTACAATACTTACTTTGGTCCCGAAGGCTGGGATCTCCATTGATTGGTTCCGGCCACCTCAGGTTCTCCCGATCTCGGATCTGCCAGAGCACCTGGTTCGGTGTGGTGTTTAAAGGAGTAAAGTTGGTGAACTCCCTTGGTCCGGAATTGTACACAGCTCTGGGTGCTGTTCTCTTCTCTAGGCTCCTGGCCCTCTTTTTGTTGGAGTCTCTTCTGTGGTCCTCCTTCTTATGATCCTCCCTCTTTGGATTATCCCTCTGGGTCTGGTCTTTGCCCTTCTAGGATGTGCAGTTGGCTTCTTCCAAGTTGATGTACTTTCTGGCCCGATCCATTAATGCAGCCATGTCGGCTGGGGGGCTCTTTGTTAAGGAGTCTCTGAAACTACCTTGGGCAAGCCCACCAGTTAGGGCTCCTACAAGGAACTTCGGGCTGTAGTCAGTGATCTCCGTGAGTTCAGCATTGAAGCGCGCAATGTAGGCTCTGAGGGACTCCTCCTTAGTCTGCTTGACGTTTAACAGGAACTCTGGTCCCCTTCTGAGCCTTTTGCTGGTCATGAACCTGTCCAAGAATTGTCTACCGAGCTCATAGAAGCCGGTAATTGAGTTCGGAGGGAGGTTGTGGAACTACTTCAGAGCAGTTCCCTTCAAGCTGGTGATGAAAGTTCGGCACATGAAAGCATCAGAGGCTCCGTGAAGGGCCATCGTATGCTGGTAGTGAGAGAGATGATCTCCTGGATCTCTAGATCCATCGTACAGGGTGAACTTGGGCACCATGAACTTTCTGGGCCTCTCTTCTGACATGATGGCGTGAGTGAATGGGGTGGCTAGTCTTCCGAGCAGCCTGGCCAACTCGTCTTGCTTTGGAGGGTTCTGAGG
Source organism: Nyssa sinensis (assembly GCA_008638375.1). Lineage (NCBI taxonomy): Eukaryota > Viridiplantae > Streptophyta > Magnoliopsida > Cornales > Nyssaceae > Nyssa > Nyssa sinensis. Next base: position 26,241,784 of record CM018041.1, on the reverse strand, counting down.
TCCTCTCAAGGCGATTGTTCGGTCCATAGACTCGGCAATTTCCTCTACCCTCCGCGGGTCTCAGAGTCTGACATCTTGCGAACCTGCCTGACAGCCTCGGCTTCAGGGTAGTAGGGTTGAGTACGCCCTTCGGACGGAGGAGGGTTCCGAACCGGAGGGATTGGTGCTGCATGGGGATGAGGCTCCTGTGGTGCCGGATGTGCTCCCAAGGCCCTTGGAGTTGGGGCTCGAGTAGTGCTCTGGTAATGGATGTTAGGAACGAAGGCTGATGTTCCCCAACCTGGAGCTTGCTGATGGTTGTGGATCTCTGCCAACGCGGGCAACACTCTGGGGGTGCCCGGGTTGGTTATTTGGAGCCTGCTCATGAAGTTCTTTATTCTCCGTGGCAACAAGAGGTTGAGTTCCCGCAGCAATGTTGACCGGTGGGTTAGGAGGGTTCATCCCTTGATTCTGTGTGAGCGTTGCCAGCGTTCTAGTGATGGCAAGCAACTGTTCCTACACCAGTTCATTGTGTTGTTTGATCGATTCGATCTCTTGTCGCATGGTATTAACAGTTGGCCCCCCTGCTCGTGGAGCAGGCGGCTGACGCTGAGAGCTTTGCGGAACCTGAGTATTCTGTCGTGGTCGGAGATTTGGGGCCATAGTTTTCCAGTGAGGAAAGAGATGAGTTTATGAATAGAGCTCCGTGACCTGTAGAACACTCAGAAAGATGATCAGAGGACCACCGGATTGGCTCCGGCGTTGCCGCTCCGATGCTTAAGTAAGTAAAAGGAATTGAAAGACTGTATTGAAAGCCAAAGAATGAGCATGAAAATAAAGCGTACCTTTAGGCTTTAATTTATAGACCGTGGCCTTCCTAAGTTGATTAGGATTCAGAGCCATGAATGTAGGGATTTGATCATCGGAGATTGTAGTTACCTTGTGGAATATTGCATAGAGATAACCATAAATGGTAGTTCCCTTGTTGAAGACTGTTTCCTTGTTGAAGACTGTCTCCGTGTTGAGGATTGCTTCCTTATTCCCTGCTCGGCATCCGCTAAGGCGGTGACGATGTCTGGAGTGTTGGTCTGGATCCTGTAATTAACTCTGAGATCCTTATCCGGATATATGTGCTCTGAAGGCATATGCTCGGTCGCTTCCGACCTTTTGTGCTGATCTGGATGCTCGAGCTCTTAGTCATTGGCTGAGCGAGAGCTGAGTTAGCCGAGCATGAGTTGGATTCATGATCATATGTGTCAAGTGCTGATTGGCCTACTTTTTTATGGTATATCAAGTAGTATAGTCTTGTAGCACTCCCGTGTATTCACGTCCTGGGAATGAGATGATGTATTAGAAATTTTACAGGTTGTATTTTGTAATAGTAGAATGATACGTACATGTAACCCTTTTTCTTTATTATTTTCTGTTATATTTATATATGATGATGTATGTGGTTACATATTAGTTGCACTGATGATAATGTAACAGGATGATCAGGTCCGGTTCAGCAAAAGGGCTGGGCCGGATGGTTACGGTCCGCTAATCCGTAGAGGGTGGGTTGCGGGTCGTGACAAACTTGGTATCAGAGCATTAAGTTTAGAATGACTAGGGAAACCTAGGTTTACAAGTGATACATGGGAGTTAAGACTAGTGTACTACTATTGTCAAATGTCCAAGTAGAGTCAATTAGTATGTGGGCTTAACATGATGGATAAACGATTATGTATTTGATGCTAACTTTTAACGTTTTGGCAGTGAATGGTCCAAACTAGATTGGCAGTATTACGTCACGCACAGATGGATCCCACATTTGAGGAGAGGATGGGTCTTCTAGAGTGTATGCTGGAGTAGGTGATACAGTCCTTATCCCAGAACCAAGCCAGCATTAGTACACCAGCACAGTCAGTAGTTCAGCCAGCTCAACAAGAGTCGCCCCTAGTACAGCCAGACCGCTAGGGGAATGATAGAGATCCAGCTCATCTCTACAAGCAGTTCCAAGCGATGAAGCCATCTAGTTTTGATGGCACTAAGGGCTCTATAGCCGCTAAAGAGGGGCTGTTAGAGATGGACTGTATTTTTGAGATCATGACGTACACTGAGGTCCAGAAGGTGGCCTTTGCTACATTCACTTTCAGAGGAGCAGCTCAAAAGTGGTGGTTGCTAGAAAAGGCCAGGGAACCGTAGATAACCTGGTAGAGGTTTACACAGGGGTTCAATGAAAAGTATTTTCCTCAAGAGGATCGAGATAGACAAGTAGCCGAGTTCCTTGTTTTTCAATAGGGGAATATGATTGTGGAACATTATGAGGCCAGATTTACAGAGTTAGCCTGGTATGCTCCTATAGTTATCATGACAGAGGCAATGAAAGCCCGTAAATTCAAGGGCGGTCTGAGATGGGCGATCAAGGATCGTATTGAGCCCATGTAGTTGACTACCTACAGTAAGGTGGTGAGTACTGCCAAGATCATTCAGTTGAGTGGAGAGGCATTTGCCAAGAGGAGGGCAAACACGAGTCAGAGGCCAGCAATGAACTAGGGCAAGCAGTCAGGTCCTACTTTCACCAAACTAGGGGTAGGGTCCAGGAGTAAAGAAACCAGCTAGAAGAGGGTTGCTTCCACCATTAGGGGCGTAGCCAGATGTCCCACCTGCCACAAAAGTCACAAGGGGCCGTGTTACAAGGACAACAATGTCTACTATTCCTGCGGTCAGACTGGTCACTTCAAGGTAAACTGTCTCCAGAAGAATAGATTGATAATGAGTACTACAGCTACACCGCCTACCCGAGTTAGTGCCCTAAGGACAAGATCTCAGACACAAACACAGACATAGAGTCAGGGGTAGAGAGATGAGCAACAACGCTCAGGGTGGGTATTCTCACTAGCTCCAAGGGATGTACAAGCTACTACTTCAGTAGTCGCAGGAACTTTACAAATCTGTTCATAGTATGCTCAAGTTTTATTTGATACTGGTTCCACACATTCTTTCATGTCTCTATTATTTGCCGCTAAACTGAATATAAAGATAGAACCCCTAGGATACAAGTTATTTGTTACAGTGCCGTCAAGGGAATCATTATGTGGGAACACTATCTATAGAGCATGTATGGTACAAATAGAGGGCACACAATTATCTGCTGATCTGACACCGTTAGAGATACATATATTAGATGTTATACTTGGCATGGATTAGTTAGCCATACATTATGCCACTACAGACTGCGTGGCTAAGACAGTTAGTATACTGCGTCCAGGTTGTCCTAGTATTCAGTTTCAGGGGACAAGTGTGGCTCCTCAACCATTATTTTGTCTCTTCCATATAGGCTAGGCGACTACTATGTAAGGGGTGTCAAGGGTATTTGTGTAATATTGTGGACACCTGATCACAGCAGCTTGCCTTAGATTAGATCCCTATTGTTAGAGAATTCCCTGAGGCATTTCTAGAAGATTTTCCAGGGATACCAGTAGACAGAGAAATGGAGTTCACTATTGATGTTGAACTAGGCACGTCACCTATTTTTAAGAATCCTTACAAAATGGCACCAGCGGAATTGAAAGAATTGAAATTGTAACTCCAAGAGTTACTAGATAAGGGTTTTATCAGACCCAGTACATCACCATGGGGTGCACCAGTGCTATTCGTACAGAAGAAGGATGGAACTATACAGTTGTGTGTTGATTTCCACGAGCTGAACAAGGTGACTTTCAAAAACAGGTATCCTCTACCACGTGATAGATGACTTGTTTGATCCGTTAAAGGGAGCACAAGTGTTCTCTAAGATTGATTTGAGATCTGGATACTATCAGCTGAAGGTGATACCTTGAGATGTGGAGAAAATGGCTTTTTGGACCAGATATGGGCATTATGAGTTTTTCGTGATGCCATTTGGGGTCATTAATGCCCCAGGTGCATTTATGGATTTGATGAACAGGATTTTCAAGCCATATTTGGATATTTTGTAATTGTGTTTATTGATGATATCTTGGTTTATTGTAAAAGCCAGTTAAAGGGAGCACAAGTGTTCTCTAAGATTGATTTGAGATCCGAATACTATCAGCTGAAGGTGAGACCTCGAGATGTGTAGAAAATGGATTTTAGGACTAGATATGGGCATTGTGAGTTTTTTGTGATGCCATTTGGGGTCACTAATGCCCCAGTTGCATTTATGGATTTGATGAACAGGGTTTTCAAGTCATATTTGGATGATTTTGTAATTGTGTTTATTGATAATATCTTGGTTTATTCTAAAAGCCAGGAAGAGCATGAGGTGGACCTGAGGAAAGTTTTACAGAGACTACGAGAGCAGAAACTATATGCTAAACTAAAGAAATGTGAGTTCTAGCTTCCTAGTATTTTATTTTTCGGACACGTGATTAGCAAAGAGGGGATCTCTGTTGATTCTCAGAAGATAGAGGCTATTGTTAATTGGCCCCATCCCACTAGTGTTACTGAGGTACGGAGTTTTATGGGATTGGTAGGTTACTACAGGTGGTTTGTTAAAGATTTTTCCAAGATAGCTATGCCAATCACTCGGTTGACTAGGAAAAACGTACCATTTGTATGGGTTGAGGAGCAGGAGCAGAGTTTTTTGGAATTGAAGAACAGGTTGATGACAGCTCCAGTATTGACAGTGCTAGACGGGCTAAGGGATTTGTGATTTACAGTGATGCCTCATACAAGGGCTTGGGGCAGTGTATTGATGCAGAATGTTAGGGTAGTAGCCTATGCTTCATGGCAGCTAAGGTCACATGAGAAGAACTACCCGACACATGACCTCGAGTTAGCAACCATTATTTTTGCACTGAGGTTGTGGAGGCATTAATTGAATGGAACGATGTGTGAGATATTTATTAATCATAAAAGCCTCAAGTATTTATTTATACAGAAGGAACTTAATATGAGGCAACGTCGTTGGTTAGAGCTAATCAAGGACTATGAGCTCAGTATTCAGTACCATTTAGGGAAAGCAAATGTGGGAGCTGATGCTCTTAGCAAGAAGTCGTAAAGAAGGAGATTTAGATGAGGCACATAGTTCGAGATTCACCAAGCACCCAGGGAATACCAAAATGTACCATAATGTCAGAATTACTTATTGGTGGTCCGGGAGGAAACGGGACATAGCTAAGTATGTTGCACACTGTACCACATGTCAGTAGGTTAAAGTTGAACATCAGAAGCCCAGAGGACTTTTACAGTCACATCCAATACCAGAATGGAAATGGGAGCATATTACTATGGATTTTGTGTCAGGGTTACCAAAGACGTCAAAGGGGAGTGACCGCTTATGGGTTATTGTAGATAGACTTACCAAGACAGCTTATTTTCTTGCGACCAGGACGATACAAACCTTAGGGCGTTTGGCTGAGCTTTATATTAGGGAGATAGTTCGATTACATGGAGTCCTAGTGTCTATTGTATCAAACCGAGATCCACAGTTTACATCTCAATTTTGGAGGAGTTTACAGCAGGCTATGGGCACAGAGCTGAGTCTTAGTACTGTATACCACCCCAGAAACAAATGGTCAGGCAGAAAGGATTATAAAAACTCTAGAGGATCTATTACGGTTCTGTGTCAAAGATTTCGAAGGGAGTTGGGAGGATCAGTTGCCTTTAGTGGAGTTCACATACAACAACAGTTACCAATCCAGTATTGGTATGGCCCCATTTGAGGCAATGTATGGCAAGAAGTGCCTATCACTGTCACGACCCGAAACCCACCCTATGCAGATCTCGTGTCACGGGGCTGACCCAATGGTCATCCTTTCTTTTTCTCTCTTCCTTTGTATCAGTATCAATGACCACAATATAGATAATGTAAATCTTAAACAGTACCTCAGCGGAAGTCTTAATATAAAATATTGTTTGACAATTGAAAATTTAAACCGACATAAAACCTAAACGTAATGCCACTCTTAGATGGTGAGTACATGGGAGAGACTACATCATTCTATCATGCTTCTCAACTGTGGCTCCCTAAGCTTCTGAACTCCTACTGTGGTTCTGTAGCATTCTCACCTGAAAAAATAAGTGAGTGGGGTGAGCTAACAAAGCTCAGTAAGTAAAAGCCCATCTCCGACATGGGTTAAGGTTAACATAGAAAATATGAACTCATAGGGTGAACATGATAGCCAATCATGGAAACAATTGCAGTTAACGATAAAATTCCATAAGGCACAATAAGCAAGTATGAGTAATGGTATAGCATGAATATGGGAAAGCTCAATAATAATAGACAACATGAAAAGATACTACCACAATAAATCGATCACAATCAAGTACAATTAATGAATGAACTGTCAACATAGAATTATTCATAGGGAATGGCAACATCCTATGAACCCAATAAACGTAAATATATCAGTCAATCATAAGTGATGCATTTACTCTGGTCAGGGTTTGGCAAACCCTTGGTCTTTTGGGGCCCGGCATACCCTCCTTAACATGAATGCATATAAAATGCCCTTATAACTCACTGCGTAAAAATGCCATCATTGCCATATATTCGTTCACGGACTCGACCCTGTAGGTCCTGTCAAATCAACTCGTAGGTCTTGTCAATCAGATAACATCGGATGGATATTGTGACCGAGCACAATTCCAACATTCATAATAAAACATGACAATTTTATGGGTATTTTATTAATTTGTTAAAATTTTGGGCTGTTGTAATAGTTTCTGAAAATCAGTTCACTAGTGCAGTGGCTTGGCTTAGCAGTGTTGCCACCTCGGTGGACTGTTTATGAAGCAATGCGTTGGAGTTGGGCTCACTTGGCTAATTACATTGGGCTGAACAGTAAGGGATATTGGGCTTAATATATGATGGGCATGCCGGTGGCTGATTTAGAAAATGGGACTAATTCCAACATTATGCAGCTTGGCTTGAATCTGTCTCAGTTCAATTAGCTCGGATTAATGATGTAGCTCTAGAGAGGATGAGATGAAACCAAATACCATAAATTGGAGGGGATGAGCTGAGGACTATTCCAGAAAATAAGATGCCGTTGTACCGTCTACATAGGCAATCCTAGGGGTTGCATAACAACGGCCGAACACGATGGGTCGACCACAACAGATTTGTCATCCCCGTTCATCGTCGAATAACGTCAGCGGCAACACTCCTTCTGGCTTCGCCCATATAGTCCTTTCTTATTCAATCCAACTAGAGACTGTTGGTATTGATTGATCTCACTGGATAGGTCGGAGCGTGATGGGTATTCGACGAAATCACCCCATTTAACGTCGTCAGTAGTGGTGGAGATTGGGCAGTCGATCTGATCAGAACGGATAGTAGTCTAGGAAAGGAATTTGGCCGTTGATCTGGGCTGTGTTGGTGTAGTCAGAAGAGCAGAACTGTTGGAGGTGATGGTGGTCTGTTGATGGTGAGGCGTTGTTTCATTGATGACGGAGAGGTTGGCAGTGGAGCTGGGGTTACAGAGTAATTGAGGGACCCTCTTTTTGGGGCTAGATTTCTGGGGTTGGTGGTTGGGGTAGGAGGTGAAACAATGATGAGATTTTTGGTTCTTCAGCTTCCTTCTCTGCTTTCTTCATTTCTAAGTACAATACCGTTTGCTTGCTTTCTAAAGCGTGTAATCCCAATAAACAACCTAGTTTTTGAGAGATCAATTGATGGAGTAGTGATGCGTTACATTTCCAAAATCTGAAATCCTTATCATCTTCTAAAGCTGTAACCCCTTCCCCAATTCTCTCTCTCTCTCTCTCTTCCTCTCATTAACTTTTCCTTCTTTTTTTTTTTTTTCTTTCCTTTCCTTTTCTGTTTGACTTCCCAGATTTGTAAACCCCTCCATTATGGTACTAAATTTGTGTAGGTTACTTTATATATAATCTTATATATGTTACACTTTATATATAAATGTTATCACATGTATCATTATATAAATATATATACATATATATATATATCAATATATCTATTTTGATCTTTCATATAGATATATAGTTGTATATATTTATACATGATTTTTATTTTGAAATTCGTTCATGGCTCGCTCGGGTATTGCCCGGGCATCATCTGTACATTCGAAACTATCTAGATTTCACAACCGTCCATTTCATTCGATATCATAACATAAAGTCCTATCGACTCAGGTTTACATGGTTCACTCGGTTTCAATTTAGGTCAGGGTATTACATTTTACCCCCCTTAAAATGAGTTTTGTCCCCAAAACTTGGATGTGCATATCTACGAAGCTCTATTATCTCATCATGCCAATTTCATCATCCTCATAATTCCTTCTTTTAATCTGTCTCTTGTACTTGTCTCTGGTATTCAGATGCCATATTCTCAAGCGAGAAGATTTCTTTATACTGTTCACAGTTCTTTTGTATTCCTCTTTGTTTTAATTCAATAGTGAATTTTGAAAGTCAAGGGCTTGACCTTTTAACGTCCTCAAGACTTTTAAGTCATTGTCTCCAAATTTTTGTATTAACATTCCCATGCGTATCTCTTTAGATCTTAAATCCCTAGGTCATATTTTCAGTTACTTGACTACTTTCTCTTGTTATCAGTATCTTGACTAGTTCTACGTCTAGTCACTATATTCATCTCATTTGGTACTAACTCATGATTACCTTACTGATCATGGTTTGTCAACTTTCATTGGCATCCTATGGCGCATCATGCGCCGGGTAAAGGTATCTAGTATATTGATCTTTTCTTTTCGATCCGTTTCTTTGTTAGTGGTCATAGGAAGTCAACGGTGTAACTAGACTACCCCACTTCTATCGTTTAGAGTGTTTTGGACTTCTCATTCCAGTACTTTTAAGTTTTACTAAGGATAGAGTATCATATTCACTTTTGTTTTCATGAGCATCTTTTGGTTCATGCCAGGACGGTTTACTCGTATTCTCTTTGCATTGCAACATTTTTCCCATGCATGGGTTTAGATTTCTTCGAAATTTTCATTTGTGATTTCTCAATTACGTGTCCGTTCTTTGAAGATTTATTAATCATCTTTTCATTTCATTTTGTATTATTTCATTATTTTTGTACTATTCATTGGCATACCTGCCTTTGTTTTCAGATTCGTGTGCATTTTGAGGAAATCAGTTCCTCCAATTTCTTTTCCAAATTATAGACTGGTATGAAGGCCTTTATTTCTTGCTCACAATCATGCCTTTCATAGATTTTGATTTCTCATTCCTTCATAGATTAAAGTATAGTACATGTACTTCGAAAAAGTTTAGGGTAGTCTTTTACCCCAGTCACTGATTCTTCATATGACAGTCTACTTTGAAAGTGTTCTTAGCTTTGTTATCATATTTGGTTTATGTTGAATTTTCACATCATTTGATCAGTTTAAATCTTAAAGTCTTATGACTTTTTAATTTATAACCATTATTTTGGTTTCACTTACCTTTGTTCAGAGAGGTTGTTCAAATGTCTCATTTCTTATGCTCGTTATCATATTCGATTTTTCATCATATGTTACATTTCTCTCCCCAGTCGTTATTCAACTTTTACAAATTTGTTCTTTCAAAGAACTTATCCAACCGTATAAGGAGTTCTTTGTATATTCTGTGACTTCATATCATATTCGGGATTATTCACATCAATTAGCCATCCCATCATTTTATCGATACATTTGATATTCAAAGTTAATCAAGATTATGTCAAGTTTTTCCCACCATGAAATTTCTCAACTTCCTTAGTTTCACAGATTTAGTTATTCTTACTTTTTACCTCAATCTTAATTGTTCTCGTAGTATCTCAAGGAATTATGTATCACTTTAGCACAGTCGTTGTCCTCACCAATTTTGCTAGGCATTATGCCACAATTTCTTTCTCTCTAATTGCCAGATTACGTTAATCCTCAAAAGTCATTCAGAGTCATCGATCATTTATCTTTTGAAATAGATTCAACTAACTCAATAAAATACCGTCCACAATTGGGTTATATTGTCACCTAGATCAATAAGATCCATTGAATTTTTCCCAATGATCATTCATAACATGTCAATCTCCTTTTAGAACCATCACATTTCATAATGTTCACTTGATAGTCTTGTTCAATTAGTATCTGTCTCCCAATGATCGATTTGTCTTTACCCTATATGACTCACTCAAGAATCCTCAGGCTATCATAGCTCAAATTTAGGACATGATCCGTGGCAGGCTCACTACCTCGAAAGGGATTGCAAACACAAATTTCAACAGACATCTTCAAAGCATGTGGTCTCTTCCAAGTAGCATTTTTAATATGTAATGTTCTCTTTCTTTGTATGATTTTGTTGCCTTGCTTGTTCGAGGGTATGCCCTCTTGATCTCGTTTTTCCTTTAATGTTGTTTGTTTGGCCTCATTGCTTGGGGTTGGGAGCTCTTCTGCCTGTAGAAGCCCTTCCTTCCTCTAGTTTGTTCGAGGGTATGCCCTCTTGATGTTGTATCTCTTTCTCTTTTTTTTTTTTTTTTAAATAAATTTACTTACCAAAAAAGAATCCTTATAGTCTGATATATCATCAATCCATCTAGAGTCTCAAACTCCTCACGTTACTATTCATTAAGTCGTCCTCAGACCATCTCTCATATATATTTGTTGTTAAATCCATCGACTTTCCAAGATTTCACAATCCTAATTCTATGTCACCTTATATCTTCCAAAAGAGCATTGACTGTTGCCTTTCTCAAATGATAGTTTCCCCCAATTCATTGATCAATTCACAGTTTAGTAACTTAAGAGTCATCAACCTCGACACTAGTATGATTCTTCCCAAGAATCCTTAACCTTTGCCCTTAAGCATACTACTTTCTCCCAAAAGTCACTATTCATTTGATTATCTCAATCGTCCAAGAAATATCAAAGTCAGTCATAGCACAGTCTGTCTCAAAGACTATTAACCTTAGTATTTAAACAAGCTATCATCCTCCAAAAGTCACCGATCATTTAACTATTTAAGTCATGAGATTCTTAGTTTCTTTAAGGGTACTTAAATCGGTTAATAATCGTGTACTTATGATTTGTACCCCATATTGTAACACCCCGACCCTGATTAAGAAATGATTAGTTACTAATCATTAATTTGAACCAAACATAAAGAATAATTTAGAAGTTAATCGAGAACATCATGATAGACCATAAAATAATGTCTGAACCTCATTACCAATTAATTAGGTGAAATGATGTTACTTTAACACTAAGAAAACTCGAGTTAACAAACTACAGGAATTCCAAGGGATTAATAACCGACACTAGACCTTAAATATTGAAGCTAACCTAAATAGAAAGTGACTGGAAGAAACCGCGTCGAAAAAGGAGCAACGGAAAAGAAAATATTTAAGAAATAGCCAAAATGGAATTTTGCGCCAACCAAACAGGGCCTAAGCCTAAAATAGGGAAAAATAGCCAAAAGTGAGGCCAAGGGGAATTGAACCCTTGACCAAGTGGGACAAGATTCTCATTACCCAAAAAATTACCAAGTAGGCTGCTACCATTTTTGTGCCTATATATGCAACCAAATTGTATTTAAACCCAAATTAGCCAAGGCCACCTCCCAAATTGGCCAATGGCCATGCATGCAATCCCCACATCATTACCCCACATCATCCCCTATCACCTCCGATCAGCCACCAAACCCACTAAGTCTGATATACATATATATATATATATGTATAGGTTATATGTAAGAGAAATGCCATATCATATATAAGCATACCCCACACTCTTTGACCCCAAAAAGAATCAGTTACTCCTCAGACTTGTGTGTGAGTGTGTGCTCGTGGAGTTGGCTGAGAGAGTGAGGTTAGAGAGAGGAGAGAAAGGGCATGGTGTGAGAGGGAAAGTTGACCCCATCCAAGTGTGTGCATGCATGAGAGTATCACCAAGTGTACCTGAAGAAGTCTGAGCAACCCTAAGAAGCATTGAGAAGACCTGAACCAAGCCAAAGAAGAGAACAGCCACTGCCAAAAGGTATAAACCCAAAACTGCAAAATTTTCTGTTTAAATTTTGATATTGTTTTGACGCTAGTTGAGCCTAAATAACTGCATGCATGATACCTAAAATGTAATATCTTGAATGAGGCAAGACATTAGAGCCTGAAACAGCCTAGAACACTAAGCCGTACACCCAACCGCCATTAATGGACCTCGGATTATGCAGGTCTAAATCGACTTGCACAAAACTTAAACTGGGTCATCTAGCCTTAAACTAGACCTCATTAGGGTTCCTAAACCACTAACCTGCGACCTTGAAACCTAAGAAATGAACCCTTAATATCGAGTTGCAGGTTTCGGTCGTGAAACCTAATTCTTTTTTTGACACTTCTAAGCTCGACTTTGAGAATAGGAAAGGAACCCCCATGCCTTAAGGATCACGCAGAACCCAACCCCATTAAAAATGATTGCGAGATGAGGATTGATTGCCGAAATTATCAGGTTCGGCTATCATGTCTTGGACCGAGCATTTGGGTTAGCTATATGACCTCAAATGAGTGCCAAGATGATCTCTATGATGACAAAAACACTATAGGTTGAAAACAGTAGCAAATGATCGAACCAAAATCCACGAAATTAAAGAAAAATGGAACCCAGAATTAGGGCAACAATGTTTAATTTGGTGAAGGAGACGACCGAGTTGACTCGCTGTTGAATCGAGTCACCCAAGCTAACTCGGACACGTGTCAGGACGAGACCAAGTCCACCGAATTATTAGAACGGCGACGTTTTGGTTGGTTTTAAATTTAAAAAAAAAATTAGGGCTGACGTCATCATGACGTCAGCTTTATGTGTTTAACCGAACCAAACCGGCTGGTTCAGCTAAAACCGGACCGGTTCAGTTCCAATGCAACTGAACCCGCTGGTTCAGTCCGGAAGTTAGGGAAATTGTAATTTGACCCCAAAACTTCAATGAAATTCCACTGTGGCCCAATCTAAAATAAATTAATATTAATTGAATAATATTTAAATATTAAAAATTACGAAATTGCCCTAGTCCTCAAACAAGTCAAACGGAGTCCGAATAAAGTAAACAAATAGTGGATTTTGACTATTTTGGACGTTTCGGACTCAATGGTGTGGTCCGTTTTACGAGACGAGACTCCTAAAAAATTAGGACACATTAAAGTACAAATTACCAAATTGCCCCTGACATGACCAAAGCCCAATTAAAAGCCAAGGAGGTCTAAATTGACTTTCTTCGACGTTCCGGACTCAACGGTAAGGTCCGTATTACGAAATAAAGTACGAGAAAATATGATGCGTCAATAAAATAAGACTCATGATAAGACGTTAGGATGTAATACGATTTAAGCATAATTAGAAACATCAATAGGAGATATTTGAAGTACATTGAAGTTAATAGATTATTGTGAATTGTTTCTAGGAACTACAAAGGGAAGGGAACAACCAACTAATAGTGCAAACCCAGGGAATCAAGGTGAGTAACCCTGCATTTGAAGTGGAGATTTTAACTCCACGATTTAAATGATGTTTTAACCTTCAAAATATCTGAAGCATTGAATGTTTAAATTCCATATTTCATGATTCCTGTATTGAAATATTCCGCTCTTATAATTCTCTTCCGACATGTCCAGTGAATGATTTTTGTTACAATTCTCTTTGAAAGTATTTAACATGTCATCTGTTCTGAAATGTTATTCCAACAATGTGAAGATTCTGTCAAGAACATCATGTTTTAAATGCTCATAAAAGCATTTCTTGAAGAAGTCATGTTTAAATGCTTATAAAAAGTATTTCTTGAAGAAGCTAACGTCTTGAAAGATAATAATGATGCATAAGCATCACCAGTTATTGAACCCTTCGGGTTCTCAATTCAGAATAATGCCCGGTAGCAAGATCTAATCCCCCAGGCAACGAGATCTCTCAGAAGTAAGACTAGGGTCTGGTTCGAAACGGATCCTTTAGTTAAAAAGTGAAAAGATCATAAATGATTTTAGAAATGAAAGCAGGTTTTATTCTCATTTTTATGCCTCTTTATATGCTTGAAATGCATATACTCTGTTTGACGAAATGCTTATTTAGCCTTGAATACTTTAAATGTTTCAAAGCTATCCGTTATAAAAAATACATGTACTCTGTGTTTAAAATATACGAACAATTGGTAGTGTGCATTTTATAGACTCTCATGTGCGAAACCACTGCCAATTGAAAACCCATGACAGATGCAGGAATTACTCATTGGGCTTTTCGAAGCTCACCCCATTCCCTAAATTTTTTTTCAGGTAACGATGACGAGTGGGAGCCTTGCTCTATCTTGGGATGATGATTAGTGGCTTTGTATAATCATAAACTTTTGAGGACACTAGAACTTGTAATGGGACTAGATTTTGGGATGTACTAGATTTTGGAAAATTATGTACTTAAGCCGAGAGGCAACTGGATATGTCATGTATATATAAAACCTTAAGTTTTAGTATGCTCTGATTATTATTATTATGTGTACCGCTATGAAGAGCGGCAGTACCGGGCGGATGTGCGACAGATTTTAAAAAGAAAAGAAAAAAGTTTTTTTTTTCACGCTTCCGCAACCACAGGTCGCACCGCCATCCGATACTGTTGCTTATGAGAGCCTTGCCCTAAGGCCTTCGGGCCGAAGGGCGGCGGTCGCGATTACCTTAATCCGCACAGGGTGGGTTTCGGGTCGTGACACATATGCTCTATGTATATCATTCATGAATAATGATTTCCTCATTGTACATCAAAAATCATATATCATCTCAATTTCATGGTGTCTCTAAATGATTTACTACCAGTTCAGTCTTTACGATCATTTAGATCACATGGATCTCTAACAGTTATTCAGAATCATTTATCCTCTACCTTCATATAACTTGATAGAGTATTGACTAAAATCGGGTCACACATAATTTTAGATCACAAGATTCATTGAATTTCTTCCTAATATTTATTTATCATGTGTCAGCCTCTTTTCAAAATCGTCACATTTCATAAGGTCCATTCTGACAATCTCGCTCAATTAGTAATTGTCTTCACGACTCTATTCATCTTTACCCTATCAAGGTCTACTCATGACTTACTCAAGACTTTTCAAATTTCTGGTACATCATTAATTTATTTAGAGTATCAACTCCTTCTGTAATCATCCGTTAAGTTTCCTTCAGACTATCTCTCATTCCAGCCTCGATTATTCATCTATAACATTTTTTGAAATTTCCTCAAATATTTTCAGTGTCATTCCTGAAGAATCCTCATTGTTTATTTTTAAACACACTACTATTTCCTTAAAGGTCACTATTTACTTAATCATCTCAATTGTTCAAGAATCACCGATTTTCATCATAACATATAGTCCTGTCCCCCGATATATAGTATTCATCAATAATAAATCTTTCGATGGTATTGAAACAATTAATATATAGCCTAGGGGTTCTGTTCCTAAGTTCAACCTAACAGTAAATACGGGAACTATAAATCAAATATTTAAACAATATATGGGTAGATTGTAAGCAACTGGAAAATACCAACGAGTACTGGTACAGTAGCCCGATCATCTCTTGGTGGTGTTTTTGAGACATTATCTTTGGTGGACTTTTAAGCAGTTGCCTCTATCGTCATAATTGACCCTTTTTGATAAATTCTTTCCCACCCTGTTTTATAGTCTTTGCTAGTGCCACTACTTCATTTTAAGTGGTCAACCGTTGGGGCCTGATTTTGGGTAGAGCCTTAGTGACTATTTTCATAAGGTGTTCTATTATGTTCAATTGATCTATCCAATCCATTTTAGTCAAGTGATTTCTGGCTATCGGCGTATTCCGAGTGTTAACCTTTTCTGAAAAAGGTAATCAGTCAATGTATACATAAAATAACAGTCAATATTCACATAAAGGTCTAACTTAGTACTGTTAGTGTTAACTATCGACTGACTCTTAGACTTTAACAGTTTTAGTACTCTAATCCTGTCTCCCATGACTCACTAGAACCTAAGACTCTGCTCTGATACCAAATTGTCACGATCGAAACCCACCCTATGCGGATCTCATGTCGTGTGACCGACCCAATGGACGTCCCTACTTTTTCTTTCTTCCTTTGTGTCAGTATCAATGACCACAATATAGATAATGTAAAACTGAAACAGTACATCAACGGAAGTCTTAATATAAAATATTGTTTTGACAATTGAAAGTGTAAATCGACATAAAACCTAAACATAATGCCACTCTTAGGTGGTGAGTACATGGTTGAGATCCTCAATTGTCTGCTTCCTGAACTCCTACTGTGGTTCTGTAGCATTCTCTCCTAAAAAAAATAAGTGAGTGGAGTGAGCTAACAAAGCTTAATAAGTAAAAACCAATCTCCGACACGGGTTAGGGTTAGCAAAGAAAAATATGAACTCATAGGATAAACATGATACCCAATCATGGAAACAATTACAGTTAATGGAAAAATTCCACAAGGGCCAATGAACAGTAAGGCACAATAAACAAGTATGAGTAATCGTTTAGCATGAATATGGGAAAGCTCAATACAAACAGTCAACATAAAAATATACTACCACAATAAATCGGTCACAATCAAGTACAATCAATGAATGTACTGTCAACATAGAATTATTCATAGGGAATGGCAACATCCTATGAATCCAATAAACGTAAATATATCAGTCAATCATAAGTGATGCATTTACTCTAGTCAGTGTTTGGCAAACCCACGGTCCTTTAGGGCCTGGCATACCCTCCTTCACATGAATGCATATAAAATGCCCTTATAACTCACGGCGTAAAAATGCCATCATTGCTATATGTCTATTCAGAGACTCAAACCGTAGGTCCTGTCAATCAGATAGCATCGAATGGATATTGTGACAGAGCACAATTCCGGCATTCATAATAAATCATGATTCTTTTGTGATTCCATAAGAAGTGCATAGAATGGAATATCATGCAATGGACATATAACAGTAGGCCTTTCAAGGCACAATACAACATAGCAATCATGGTATGAAAGTCAAAAAGCATCCACAAGATAGGACAATATCGATTGTAGGACGATAACAATGGGTACGTTCGTGAGTACAAAATTTGGCAGTAATAGAAATAATGTGGCTTGGAAAACCACGTGTAAGAGATAGGAGTTTACTTACCTTTAATCCATGTGATCTACCTCAGTATCCCGTAACTTTTCCTTTTCCCTTTGAGTTCCCTATCATTCAGTAGACATGTTTCAGTTTTAATGCTATTCATCAAGTTTTGTACTTTGTTAGGAATAAGTATTTCTCTTGCTAATTTAGACTTTACTATTTAGTCTGGGATGTTGAAGAAAATCAGTTTAGGCTTTCAGGGTTTTCAATTTTGACTTATGTACCAAAAAGGGCAAAATGGTCATTTTACACTTTTACATGTTTTTATTTTTCAGGACCTATTTTAATAAATTGGATTTCACCGTTGAGTCCAGAATATTTGAAATAATAAAGATTCACTATTCATTTATTTTAATCGGAGTTCATTTGGCTTAGGGGCATTTTGATCACTTGACAATTTTATGGGTATTTTATTAATTTGCTAAAATTTCGGGCTGTTGTAATAGTTTCTGAAAATCAGTTCACTGGTGTAGTGGCTTGGCTCAGTAGTGTTGGTTTTATAAAGCAATGTGTTGGAGTGTGGCTCACTTGGCTAATATGCATTAGGCTGAACAGTAAGGGATTATGGGCTTAATATATGATAGGCAAGCAGTCGGCTGATTTAGAAAATGGGACTACTTCCAACATTATGTAGCTTGGCTTGAATCAGGCTCAGTTCAAGTGGCTCGGATCCATGATGTAGCTTGGGAGGGGATGAGATGAAACCAAATACCATAAACTAGAGAGGATGAGATGAGGACTATACCAGAAAATAAGATGCCATTGTAGCATCTACATACGCGATCCCAAGGGTTGCGCAGCAAAGACCGAACACGATGGGTCGACCATAATAGATTTGTCATCCCCGTTCATCGCCGAATAACGACAGCGGTAGCGTTCGTTCTAGCTTCGCCCATATAATCCTCTCCGATTCAATCCAACTGGAGATTGTTTGTATTGATACATCTCACTAGACCGGTTGAAGCGCGAAGGGTATTCAACGAAATCACCCTATTTATCGTCGTTAGTAGTGTGGAGATTGGGTAGCCAATCTGATCGAAACGGACAGTAGTCTGGGCAAGGAATTTGGCCGTTGATCTGGGCTGTGTTGGTGCTGTCAACGATGCAGAATTGTTGGAGGTGATGGTGGTCTGTTGATGGTGAGGCGCTGTTTTGTTGATGACGGAGAGGTTGGCAGTGAAGCTGGGGTGAGAGAGTCATTGAGGGACGCTCTTTTTGGGGCTAGATTCTGGGGTTGGTGGTTGGGGAAGGAGGGGAAATAGTGATGATTCTAGTTCTTCAACTTCCTTCTCTACTTTCTCCATTTCCATGTACAATACCATTTGCTTGCTTTCTAGAGTGTGTAATCCCAATAAACAACCTAGTTTTTGAGAGATCAATTGATGGAGTAGAGATGCGTTACATTTCCAAAATCCCAAATCCTTGTCATCTTCTAAAGTTGTAACCCTCTCCCCAATTCTCTCTCTCTCTCTCTCTCTCTCTTATTGATTTTTCCTTCTTTTTTTTCTGTCCTTTCCTTTTCTGTTTGACTTACCAGATTTGTAACCCCCTCTATTATGGTACTAAATTTGTGTCGGTTACTTTATATATAATCTTATATATGTTACACTTTATATATAAATGTTATCACATGTATCATTATATATATACATATATATATATATATATCCATATATCTATTTTGATCTTTCATATAGATATATAGTTGTATACATGCATACATGATTTTTATTTTTATTTTGATATTCGTTCATGGCTTGCTCGGGTATTACCCGGGCATCATCTGTACATTTGAAACTATCTAGATTTCATAATCATCCATTTTTTTCGATATAATAACATAAAGCCCTATCGACTTGGGTTTACATGGTTCACTCGGTTAAAATTTGGGTCAGTGTATTATTACAATCACCACTATGCTGGACTGAAGTAGGTGAAAGGAAGCTCTATGGACCAAAGATTGTAGAACAGACCACCAAGAAGATACGACTGATCAGGGTAGACAGAAGAGTTACGTTGACGTATGGAGGAGAGAGTTAGACTTTGCTATAGGTGATTACATTTTTCTAAAAGTGTCACCAATGAAAGAGGTAATGAAGTTTGGCAAGAGAGGGAGACTAGGGCCATGATACATTGGACCATTTGAGTTCATTAGCAAAGTGGGGCCGATAGCATATCAGCTTGCCTTACTCTCAGAGTTAGCACATGTACATAATGTGTTCCATGTATCGATGTTGAGGAAATGTGTACACAATTCAGACCAAGTGATAGAGGATGAGCCTCTAGACGTTCCAGAGGATTTGAGTTACATAGAGCAGCCAATTCAGATCTTGGACAGTCGAGAGCAGGTACTACAGAACAAGACGATTCCTTTAGTCAAAGTTCTGTGGAGGAACCACCAGGTTGAGGAAGCTACTTGGGAGAGGGAAGATGACATGCGAGCCAAATATCCTCATTTATTTTTGCCTTAGTATGTGCTATGTTTGGGGGATAAACTTTTTGTAAGGGGGGGAGAATGTAATACCCCGAACCCGAGTTAGGCAGTACCCAACCCGGGTTGGACTGGGCCAAAACGTGTAACCCTGAACTGTAAGCCAAATTATTACGTGAATAAAACTGAATGTACAGTTTCATAATGAATTCGATATACGATGCACGGGTATGAGTGACATGCAGTTCTGAGTACCCCGGGGGCCGCCGTACCGGAAGCCCGACTTTTACGAGAAAGCGTGCCAGTGAGTGTATATATATGTATATATATAAATAGAAATAATTATATATATGGCATAAAATTATGTATGTATATATATCCACATGATATATATATAGATATAATATATATATATATATATATATATTGTAAAATATCTTAAAGCATTAAATGCAAAGGAAATAAAAAGTGAAAAGATATCAGAATAGAAAAGAAAGAAAAGACAAAGGAATTAGAAAGGAAGGAGGAGGAGAGAGAGAAGTCAGTGGATATATGTGCGTTGTGGGTTTAAAGAACTTCAAAAAAAAAAAAAAAAAAAAAGGAGAAAGAGAGAAGCAGAGAGTGATTCTGAAGCTTAGAAGAAGGAAGAAGGGAGAATTCGAAAAGAAAAATAGAGGATCCTGCGAGCCAAAAGCTCAACACAGGTGAGTGAATTTTCATTATATTTTAAGTTTTCAAGCATGATTTGTTGAATTCTAGATCTCTAACAAGCATGAGAAAATAATTAGTTTGCAAAAAGAATGAAGGAAAATGGTTCAGAAATGAGAAAACTAGGGGCAATTGCAGGTTTTGATATTAGAATTGATTTTCATGCTTTTATGCTTTAAAATAGAAACAAACTACTGGGATTTAATTCCTTGAGGTGCAGAAATCAAATAGGGGTGATTTGGGCTTGAAACAGTGAATGAAATGCCACAAAATTGGAGATTTCAAAGTGGCTGAAAAATTGAGTTCTCACCGGCGACCCACTGGTTTCCGTCTATTCATGAAGTTGGGTTTAATGAAATAAAGAACCAACCATGGGGTTGTAATCGTTGTGAAAAATAGAAGAGAACTGCATTGAGTTTGGCCAGAAAGGTGATCGAAAAATGTTGGTCGTCCCCGGAAGGGATGACGGAACCCCACCATAAAAGGCAGTGAACAGTGACAATGATATGGTGTCGTGTTAGGTTGCTTGGGTTTGAAACTGTGTCATTTCATGTGATATATTAAGTAGGATTTGGGGTGTTTGGCAACAGACTTAAGAAATTGGAATTGGGTTTAAATTGGAATTGGGATATCCTATCCCTGTTCTATAGTTGTCCACTGTTTGGCTATTTCAAACAGGTATAGTAATTACTGTACTTAGAAATTGACCTAGAAGTTTAGTACTTTATGAAATTATCCTGAATTTAGGATTAATTATGCTCTGACCCAAGATTAAATTATTTGATAATTATTTAAATTAAATTTAAATTAGGAAAATTACTAAAATACCCCTAAGTCAAATGTGAGTCAAACAAACTCCAATTAAAGTGAATGAATAATGGATTTTTATTATTTTGGACCTTTTGGACTCAACGGTGAAGTCAGATTTATGAAAATAGGTCCCAAAAAATAAAGACACGTAAAAGTACAAAATGACCATTTTGCCCTTTTCAGTCCAGAAGTCCAAATTGAAATCTGTTAAAGCCTAAACTAATTTTATTCGACATTCTGGACTCGATGACAGGGTCCAAATTAGCAAATAAAATATGTGTAGCCTTGAGATATTTGTAACACCCCGACCCAACGAAGCATCATAAAATCACTCAAATATTAATTAGTGATCAAGACCTTAAATAACGAAGACGGTTTCGAACCCCAACACGTGAATTTTCAGTAAAAGTCCCAGGAAACCAGGACAACTGTACATCATTTCGTTGCAATCACCAATCTATTTTTGTTGATTCCATTGAGACTGTATACTTTCACTTCGATCACCAACCTTTAATTACGATGATGAGTTTAGACATGAAAAGTGAGTGCTACGTCCGGTTAACAAGTGAGAAAATAATAATAATAATAATTATATTGTAATACGTGACAACGTAATTACAAATGTATATACATACATATTTAATACACACAAATTGTGTAATATTAGAAAATACAAGCACATAATTAAATATACATATTGTATATAAGAATATATTAGTGAATATAAATACAAAATTGAGTATATTGTATATGTAAACACATAAATTGATATATATATATATATATATGTATGTATATGGGCTGCCCATGTGTATAGATATAAGCGGGAGTTGAGTCGTTCCAAGTTTTTAAATTCTTTTGAATGACAGTGCGTGGGAGTTTAGTTAGAGTCTTGTTGACTACTTCAGTCTTTCAGTCAGTCTGTGGATGACAAGTTGTGGAAAATAAAAGCTTGGTACCTAATTTTCCCCACAAAACCTTCCAAACGTAGCTAAGGAACTTAACATCCCTATCAAACACAATACTTCTAGGTACACCATGGAGTTGCACTATTTCCTTGAAAAACAAATCAGCTATGTTTGTGGCATCATCGGTTTTACGGCATGGAATGAAATGTGCCATTTTACTAAATCTGTCCACTACCACAAAAATAGAATCTCTACCCTTTTTTATCCTAGGCAGCCCCAAAACAAAGTCCATAGATATGTCTACCCATAGCTCACTAGTAACGGGTAAGGGTGTATACAACCCTTGTGGTAAAACCTTAGATTTGGCCTTTTTACATGTAATACACCTACTATATATTCGAGTGACGTCTCGTCTCATCCTAGGCCAAAAGAAATGTTCATGTAAAATTTTTAAGGTTTTCCTGACACCAAAGTGCCCCATTAATCCTCTACCAAGTGCCTCACGCACCAATAATTTATGCATCGAACAATTTGGCACACACAATTTGCTTTCTTTAAACAAATAACCATCATGCTTGTAAAACTTACCAAATGCCACTTTATCACATGCCATATACAAATCAGAAAAATCAGCGTCACTGGCATACATGTCTTTCACATATTCAAACCCAAGCATTTTAGCACTCATATAAGTAAGAAGTACATACCTTCGTGATAGAGTATCATCAACAATGTTCTCCTTACCTTTCTTGTAATGGATGACATAAGGAAAGGTCTCAATGTATTCCATCCATCTAGCATGTCTCTTATTTAATTTACCTTGATCCTTGAGATGCTTCAATGATTCATGATCGGTGTGGATCACAAACTCCTTAGGCCAAGGTAGTGCTGCCACATTTCTAGAGCGCGAACAAGAGCATAAAGTTCTTTGTCATAAGTGGGGTAATTCAGGGCCGCCCCACTTAGCTTTTCGCTAAAAAAGGCAATGGGTCGCCTATCCTGCATCAAAACGATTCCAATTCTTATTCTTGAGGCATCACATTCAATCTCAAAAGTTTTGTTAAAATCAGGTAATGCTAACACAGGTGCATAACATAATCTTTCTTTAATAATAGCAAATGCATTCGCTTGATCAATCCCCGAATGAAATCCAACATTCTTTTTAACCATTTCAGTGAATGGTGCAGCAATGGTGCTAAAACCCTTAACAAAATGATGCCTTTAAGCATTAGCCACTCCTTGATGGCCTTGACTTTCTTTTCGTCCACCTCAACACCTTTTGTACTAACTACATAACCAAGAAAAATAATTTTTTCCATACAAAAGGTACATTTCTTAAAATTAGCATACAACTTTTCACATCGAACACACATCTCAAATGTCCAATATGTTCATCTAAGTTCTTGTTGTACACTAGGATGTCATCAAAGTACACGACTACAAATTTTCTTAGGAATGCACGTAATACATGGTTCATTAATCTCATGAAAGTACTAGGTGCATTTGTAAGTCCAAATGGCATAACCAACCATTCAGTTAAGTCCATATTTAGTCTTAAAAGCTGTTTTTCATTCATCTCCCTCTTTCATTCTAATTTGTGGTATCCACTTTTAAGATCTATTTTACTGAAAATACATGAGCCATGCAATTCATCAAGCATATCATCTAATCTAGGAATGGGATGACGATACTTTACCGTAATATTGTTGACCGCTCTACAATCAACGCACATCCTCCATGTCCCATTCTTCTTTGGCACTAGTAGCACTGGTACTGTACATGGGCTCATGCTTTCTCTCACGGACCCATTGCTCATCAAATCTTCAACTTGCCTTTGAAGCTCCTTTGTCTCCTCCGAATTACTCTTATAGGCTTGGTCGGTTTGGAATAACGACTTCAAGTACGAAATCAATTTGATGTTCAATGCCTCTAATGGGCGGTAACCCACTTGGCATCTCCTCTGGAAATACATCCTCGAACTCCTGCAACAAAGAAACAGCCACACTAGGAAGAGATTGGTTAGTTTCATCAAGATTAAAATAAGATTCTGTGTAAACAAGAAAAATCATAGGCTGATTTGCTAAGAAAGCCCTCATAACCTCACTCTCCTTTGCATAAGAACTCAGTTTTGTCTCTCCTTTTGTCTCTGCAGGTTTTCTTTCTTTTTTCTCTCATGGCTCCACTCTTTTTTCTTTATTCTCAGCCACCTCTCTATTTTTTGTTTCACTCTCTTTTTTCCTTGAGGTTTCAGCCTCACCCTTTCTTTTTTCCTCAATCTCACTTTTAAGCTTTAGTTGGTCCTCATATACCTGCTTTGGGGTTAAAGGAGCAAGCTTGATTGTCTTTCCATGCTTTACAAAGCAGTATCTATTCCAAAACTCATCATGAATCACCTTCCTATCATACTACCACGGCCTCCCCAACAAAATATGGCCAGCATGCATAGGAACTACATCACAGAGCACCTCATCACTATGCCTCCCAATGGTAAAAGCCACCAAAACCTTCTTATTGACCTTGACCTCCGCACATTCATTCAACCACTGTAACTTATAAGGTCTAGGATGCTTTGGTAAAGGTAAGCTCAACTTTTCAACTAGGGTGGTACTAGCTACATTGGTGCAACTTCCCCCACCTAGAATCATACTACACACCTTGTTGTTTATATGACATCTAGTATGAAATATGTTCTCTCTCTGTTGCTCCATATCATCTACCTTAATTTGTGTATTGAGAGCACGCCTGGTAACAAGAGACTCACCTTCTACGGAGTATTCCACTCCATCATCATCACTAGCATCGACCAACTTGGGCATCTCATCACCATCATTCTCACTCTCAGTCATCACCTCCCCATTGTCACGCATAACCATCACCTGCTTATTTGGACATTGAGACGCGATGTGCCCAAAACCAAAACATTTAAAACATTTAATATCTCTATTCCTTAAAGGTTAGGAATCTACCTTGGGTTTGCTCTTGCTAGTTCCCTCATCTTGTCCCTTAGGTGGTTCAGCCTTCCCCCTTTCTAGAACTTCGATCATTTCTATCCTATTTTGGTCTCCAAGGAGTGCTAGAAACTGAAGTATACCTTGCTGCCCCCTTTCTCTTTAACTGCCTCTCCACCTTCATAGCCATGTGCATCATGTCTTCTACCTCCATATAATGCTGCAACTCAACTACATTAGTTATGTCTCTATTCACACCACTTAAAAATCTGGCCAATATGGCCTCCCGATCCTCCTCTACATTAGCTCGAATCATAGCCACCTCCATCTCCTTATGGTAATCCTCTGCACTCCTACTCCCTTGTGTAAAGTTTTGTAATTTTTGGTAAAGGTCTCTATATTTAGTGGCTTGGTACAAATCTCTGCCTCATGAGAACTTTCAACTCACCCCATGTTTCTACAGGTCTCTCATAATTCCTCCTCCTATTGGTCACCAATTGATCCAACCAAATAATTGCATAATCAGTAAACTCAATTACCGCTAGCTTTACCTTCTTCTTATCTGAATAGTTGTGACAATAAAAAATCAACTCTATTTCCTTCTCCCACTCTAAATAAGCTTCAGGATCATTTCTACCTTGGAAAGATGGTATTTTAACTTTGATGCTCCCACGGTTCCTATCAACCCCATCTCACCCCCTTGGATTTCTCCTATGTCCTCTTCCACTGCCTAGCTCCTCTAGGTCTGCCCATTTCGCCCATTCCAACTTCAGATGTTATGTCTTCCTCAACCTCATCATCTTCTTCATTCTCATACTCATTTTCAATGATAGGCTCACGTGTCCTCCTATCTTGCTCACCTTGCAGATTTCTAATCATGACATCTTGCTGATCCATCCTATCCCTCATCTCCCCCATCACCAAATTCAACCATTCAAACTGTTATTGCATGGCCTACAAAACAAAGATAGGGTTAGCCATATCCTCCTTAGGTGTTGAGTCACTCTTATGAGACATTGTTAAAGTCTTACAAAACCAAGAAAGGATGTTAGCGGTAAAAAAAACCTCACACACTCCCTTACGTGTTTATGCTCAAATATTGTCACACCACTCGTGTTTCACTCTTTTGGGCTTTTCCAATACTATTCTCACCAACTCTTGCCTTTTACCTCTCCTATTTTCCCTTTCAAGTTCGTGAAGAACTAGTTGAACTATATCGAGACACAACCTTGTATTATTCCAACCAGCAATAGATTCAAGAAACAAGAAGGAATAAAATGACAAGGAACTCAAAGAATTGTACGAGGAAAATAGCAATTAGGAAACAAGATAGTAAATAAGAATGACACAGATCTCAAAGAATTGTACGAAGAAAAGAGCAATTAGGAAACAAGATACTAAAGATGATATATTCGGCCCCTTTGAAGATAGGGGTCAATCAATACCAAATTTTTTGACCCTTTTGAAAATAGGGATCAATCACAACCAAATTTTCAGATTGTAT
Organism: Nyssa sinensis; assembly: GCA_008638375.1. Lineage (NCBI taxonomy): Eukaryota > Viridiplantae > Streptophyta > Magnoliopsida > Cornales > Nyssaceae > Nyssa > Nyssa sinensis. The sequence continues at coordinate 26,215,432 of CM018041.1, read as the reverse complement.
AGTATGTCAAACATCCATAAGCGATTTTTTTTATTTTTTTTTATTTTTTTTTACAGCAACCCATGATTACGCTGTCTTTTTTTTTTTTTTTTTTTTGAATACAGATTCGGTCACAAGCAGTAACAATAATTGTAAATTCCAAAAAAGATAGATCTGATTTCAATAGCAAGAAACTAAAACAGATGGAATCAAAACAAAGATTATAGATATGGGAATTATAGATATGGAATTTAAAGCAAAGATTCGTGTAATCAATTAAAGAATCGCAGGTCTGAATTCTTGAATCAAATACATGGGTAGTTAATTGTGAGAATCACAGAACTAAATTCAAACACACGAAATTAACAAGAATGACGAAGGAATCGCAAATCAGAATGATGAACAATTCGCAGATCAAAACAGAAAAACCTCTAACATGCCTAAGACAAAAAAATAAAATGCAAGAATTAAAAAGGATAAATCAGACCTGATTTGGAGTCTGAGCTCTGATACCAAATGATGTGAACTCGTAAGATCGAAATCCCTTGAACCCACGATCAAATTGAAACTTACCCAAGAAAGCCAAGAATCAAGTCAAGATGATCTAGACCCGTTAAAAACTTGTTTTTTTTTTTGATAGGTAAAAAGATATATAAAAGAAGAAAAGAAATACAAGATCAAGAGGGCATACCCTCGAACAAGCTAAAGGGAAGGAGAACTACTACAGGCAGAAGAACTCACGACCCCAAGCAGAAAAGAAACCATGACTAAACAGAAAATAATACAAAGCAAGAGGGCATACCCTCGGACAAGCTAAAAGGGGAAAAAACAAGAAATTACAAGAGCTCTTGACCCATGCTGAGAAACATTACACATTAAAAATACTACAAGGTAAAGACCAAGTACACTGGAGATGTCTATTGGAGTGAGAGTCCTGAATCCCTCTTGAGGTAGTGAGCCTGCCACGGATCATGTCCTGAGTTTGAGCTATGATTGCCTTTGAGTTTCTCTCAATCTTGGTGAATAATCTGCTATTCCTTTCACGCCAAATGTTGTAAATTGTACAAGTAAGAGTGAGCCGGCCTAAAATGGAGGAAAATGACTTACCTTTGAAAGAGTTGGTGGCCCAAAGAACAGTCTGATGCCAGTCCCCATTTGGGCTTTGAAATCCACTTTTAGAGAGCAAATGGGACCATATGTTGGAAGTGAAGGAACAAGAAAAGAAGAGGTGGTTGTGACTCTCATTTTCTTTTAAACAGAATAGGCATTTGGGGTCATGACCAAGATTAGAAAAAAAAAGACGGTCCTTGGTCCTTAGACTGTGACGGATGGCCATCCAAAGGATGAACCCTGCACAGGGAATAGCTTTTGGATGCCAAACAAGCTTCCACCAATTTACTTAGGGGTTACGGCCACGCAGGGTATCCCAGGCAGAGTTGATGAGAAGACCCTATTTGGGGAGGGCAACCAAAAAGCTTTATCATCATGGAGGGGGGAGGGAAGAAGATTAGGAGGCATACCATTCTTAAGGTCCAGAAGGTGAGGAGAATTAGCAATGGGCCAGTTCCAATGATTTTCACGAATGATGTAATTCACTGTAGCTTTTCTACCAAGACCCGAATCATAAATAACCCTTTCTCCCATATTATCGTAGATGGAGCCATTAGGAAGCCAATAGTCAAACCAAAGAGAAGCAAAACACCCATTGCCAATGACAATTTTGATGTACGATTTGAATAACGGGCGGAATTTGATCATTTTCCTCCATGCCCACGAGCAAGATTGGGGACATTTGATTTCCCAGAAGCTTTTGCCTTGAAGAAGATTGCTGCGAATCCATTGAACCCAAAGGGATTTAGAGGGGTTTTGAAAGAGAGCCCATATGAGTTTCCCCAAAGTGGCTAGGTTCCAATCAACAAGCCTCTTAATACCAAGACCCCCTTTATTTTTAGGGCAAGTAACATCCTCCCACGCAACTTTGGAACCAGAAAATATGAGATGGTTGCCACTTCCAGAGAAACGATCTCATAGCTTGTTCAATCTGGTTTACCACCTTTTTAGGGAGGATGAAGTGGGAAGACCAGAAAACTTGAATGCTCAAAAGGACAGACCTGATCAGCTGAACACGACCTGCATAGGAAAGAGATTTTGTGGCCCAATGAGTGATCTTACCAATAATGCGATCTACTAAAGATTTGCAATCCTGGGCTTTCAGCTTGGTAGAAATTAGAGGCACTCCAAGGTAACGGATAGGAAGGGAGCCTTCAGGAAAGCCGACTTGAGCAATGATGAGCTGCTTGAGGTTGGATTCCACACCTGAAAGGAAAATATTACTTTTGGAAGCATTAAGCAGAAGGCCAGAGAAGGAGGCAAAAGTGTCGAGCCCTTGCTTAAGTATAGAAGCTGAGGCAAGATCCCCATGACAGAAAAGCATGATGTCATCAGCAAAACCAAGATGGGTCAGCTTGGACTTATGGCATCTCCAATGGTATTTAAACTGAGATCCAGTAGACATTTGATGGAGAATCAAAGAGAGGACATCCATAGCAATCACAAAGAGATAGGGGGAAAGAGGGTCACCTTGCCTTAAACCCTTAGCCCCGGGAAAATAAGCTTCCAACTCTCCATTAATGACAACTGAGAAACGAGGAGTAGAGATGCAGCAAAAAATCCAGTCAATAAAAAGCTGAGGAAACCCCATAATTCTCAAAGTGTCAGTTGAAAACTTGTTTCAAGAACCTAGAGTTGATGAGAATGCCACAAAGGGTATGCCTTTGATAAGTTCGTAGTTCATTCAAGAACAAGAAGAGAAAACTGAAAATTCTCAAAGCAGAAAGCTTCATTCACGTTCGTTCCCTGCAAAATTATGGCTATAAGTTCTTTTAAAACCCTAAATGAAACCCTAGGGCCGAATAAGGCCGACATCAATTAAAAGACACGGGCTAGACATCTTCAAGCCCAAAACATCCTAAACTACCAACTATACTTAAAACTTAAAATAGGCCTACATGCCTATACTTAACGAAATAGAAAGTCTATACGAAATCAATAGACTATGCCTGCCCCCTCTGTTGCTTGTATCACGTGGATTAAAGCTGGTTCTTCTTCTTTCAAGCCCATTTTGAACGTTGGGGTCTTGCTCGATAACTCGGCCCAAGTGGATTGCACCCGTCATTGCATTGCTTCATTGATCTTCTTAGCTCTCAACCTTGTGATTGGCCCTTCTGAAACTTGTAAATGATCTTTAAGACTCGGTCCACCATGGTGCCCATCAAGTGGAATAGCTTAGTAATTATGTTGTATCTTAATCATGAGTTCTTGTACATCTGTGTAATGGACTATTCTGTACACTCGTACGTAGGGCCAAGAGGGACCAGGCGTTGTTCTCGGTAGCCCGGTTACATAGCTGTTGATATACCACAAAGTGACAAACCAGTCTCCATGTGACACGTATGACTACAAACGAGTCAAAGCTCAACCATCCAAAGCAGGCTCAGGCACTCAGCCATCCCGAGCAGGCTTGGGCACTTAGGCTTCAGAACTCACAGGTCTAAGTACAAGACCTTCAAAGCATCTCTCAGTGTTCAGAACTCATCACCGCCTTAAACATCCTACCGAGCTAACATGGCAACTGCCACTCTCCGATCATCAAATCCCTACCTTTATGGCTCCAAATCCTAATCAACTTCAATTCAGTTTTATTGACTTAGCATTGGAGCGGCTACCACCAGAGCCAACCCGATGGCCCTTTGATCCTTTTCTTTGAGTGTTCCTCAAGCAACGGAGTTCGGAGCCCCTACCAACCAAAAAGTGTAGTATCAGTTTGGCACTGTCTGTGGGAACGACAATTGTTCTTTCAACAAAAGTGCTCTTCTTACGAACAAACTCATCCTCCTTCGCACCGGAGGACTATGGCTCCCAATCTTCGACCGAGAAAAAATGCTCAAAATCCTCGAAACACTCAACTCCGGCCCCCTGCCAGAGGAGGAAAGGGACAAGCAATTGATCCCGTGCAGCAACAGCTCGACCAAGTTAAGTGACAGAACAAGTTAATGCAAGAACAACTTCTTGCCATTTCTAGAATTGTGGCGATGCTTACCCGGAATCACGAAGCCAATCCTTTGAATCCAGCCGTCAACACGGCTGATCAAAGGACACAACCTCCGACTGCCACCATGGATGGAGGACTCCATGAAGAGATTCCCAGTAGTCAACCGATGTACCCCCAAGGTACCACCAAATTGGCGAAGACCCCCAGCCATCAGCAGCCGCAGGCAGGAGGGCACCAACTTTTATTCCAGACATCCACTATTGAAGCACCACTAGGGCTCCAACCCTAGGGGCTTCAGGAGCAAATCCAACGTCATAAGAGTCTCAACCTCAAGCGGCTCCAATTCCTCCAGCTTAGGAGGACCAAAGTTACCTTTCGGCTATAGACCAGGGTCATCCCATCCATATAGGCGCTGAAGCCGCAAGGCAGGATTCGCAGCAACCAATCCCGCCCAGGGATCCACGAAGAGCTGAAGAAGTTGCGGACTCTATGGACCGCACTATGGTGATGAGAGGTATTCAAATCCCTCCAGAGCAGGACGAACTAGCTAGGCTGCTCGAAAGGCTTGCCATGCCATTCACCCCTGCTATCATGGCCGTGGAGAGGCCAAGGAAATTTTTCGTCCCAAAATTCACCCCTTACAATGGGACTGGGGATCTAGGGGACCATCTTTCTCATTACCAGCACACCATGGCACTACACGGGGCTTTTGATGCCTTCTTGTGCCATACATTCATTACTAGCCTCAAGGGCACAACACTAAAGTGGTTCCACCACCTCTCACCAACCTCAGTCACCAGCTTCTATGAGCTCGGCAGGCACTTCCTAGATAGGTTCATGACCAGCAGAAGGTTAAGGAAGGGCCCATAACTCTTGTTTAAAGTAAAATAATCCAAAGAAGAGCCCCTCCGAGTATACATTGCACGTTTTAACGCCAAACTCACAGAGATTACAGATTGCAGCCCTAGCCTTTTAGTAGCTACTATGACCTCTGGACTCACACAAGGAGGCTTCAGGGATTCTATGACTAGGAGCCCTCTTGCCAACATGGCAGCCCCCATGGACCAGGCTAGGAAGTACATAAATCTGGAGGAAGCAAAGAGCCTTTCTTAAAAGGTTAAAAAACAAGCCCAACAGGATGACCAGAAGAAGGACTCTAGTACAATCAGGAAGAGGATCAGAAGGCCAGACAAAAGAACAGCCTCCAAAACTCCAAACAACACTACTCCAAGGGGGTTCACCACCTTTACTCCTCCGAATGCCTCCCTAACTCACATACTACGGCAAGTCCGAGCATGTCACGACCCGAAACCCACCCTATGCGGATCTTGTATCGCGACCGCCACCCTTCGGCTAAGGCTTTAGGGCAAGGCTCACATAAGCAACAGTATTGGACGGCGATGCGGCCTGTGTTTGCGGAAACGTGAAAAAAACTTTTTCTTTTCTTTTCTTATTTTGAATCTTTTGCACATCCGCCTGGTACTGCCGCTCTTCAAAACGGTATACACGATTATACATTTAGAGCATAATAAATATGAACGTATGTTTAGTGTATATATATATATATATATATATGAATGTTCTCAATGTATATATGGACATTTAAATACCTATACATATATGGATAACACTTATGTGCGCGCTATCCCGTAAAAATTGGGCTTCTTGTGCGACAGTACCCGAGGTACTCGGGACTGCCTGTCGCTCACACCCATGCATCGTAACTAAACATAATAGTCTAACGTACGTCCGATTTTATTTATGTCATATATTGGCTTACTGTTCGGGTTTACATTTCATGGCCCGATCCAACCTGAGTCGGGTACTGGCTAACTGGGTTGGTACCATTTAACTCGGGTCGGGGTATTACGTTCTCCCCCCTTATTAGAGTTTTGTCCTCAAAACTCGAGTATTCTTTATTTTAAGAGTTCTAGTCTCTTTCCCTTCTACGTTATTTCTATCTATCATGTTCATGCATTTAGTAGTAGTTAAATTTAAATGACAGTCGTGTATATATGTATAAGACAGAAATTTAATATTTAGACAGAATACCTAGCTGACCCTCAGGTGGGTCCCTTGTTAGTTTGGTTCCACTTCGGGCAATTCTTTATGAAATGTCCCCCTTTTCCACACTTATAACAACCTCCTCTGAGCATACGGCAGGACGCATAATGTCTCCTTTTCTCCTTTTACATACAGGGCATTGTAGAGTTGTCTTTTTATTAATGCTTCCTCCTATCTTCCTATCCTCGTATGTAGTAGGTCGTTCCTACGGTTGGGGATTTTTTACTTTCTATTGTGTTCCGCGTTGGGTTTGGATATCGTACAGAGTTTGAACTATTACTTCTAGGATCTGTTCAATTCTGTTTACTCATTCTTCTAGATTACTCGTGTCTCCTCGTATATCAGCCATTTTCGCCGTAAAATAACTAGGGTTAGTTTTTTATTACATGCTATAGTCACATAAGGTTATAGTTACCTACTTGTAAATTAAAATTTAAAGTTTATCATTTTTGATTTTTCGAAGTGGTTTCATAGTCCACATTTACTTTTTATCTTCGTTTTCTACTTCTATTTAACTACGGGTCCCATACCTCGTCTTCTTATCGAACACGTACTTCTACTCACTTACTTTACTCTAATGCAGGTCCCATACCCTGTATTCAATCAAGTCACGTACTTCACATATCCTCTTCACGAAATACGGGTCCCATACCCCGCCTTCACATCAAATCACGTACTTCACATATTTACTTCATGTAATGCGGGTCCCATACCACGCCTTTATTTCATATCACGTATTTCAATATCTTAGGTAGCCTAAAACATATCTAACTTATAGTTCTGTTTCTAATTCTTCTAGTGTCACTAAGTTTGTTTAAGTCACCTAGAGCTCTGATACCACTCTGTGGTATTAGAAATCTTAATTACTTCTAAACCTCAATCACGACTTGGTCTTCCCCAAAGACCATTAACCTAAGCTTTGATACCACTCTATCACGACCCGAAACCCACCCTATGCGGATCTCGTATCGCGACTGCCACCTTCGGCCGAGGCTTTAGGGCAAGGCTCACATAAGCAACTAGTATCGAATGTCGGTGCGGCCTGTGTTCGCGGAAGCATGAAAAAAACTTTTTCTTTTCTTTTCTTATTTTGAATCTTTCTCACATCCGCCCGGTACTGCCGCTCTTCAGAATGGTATACATGATTATACATTCAGAGCATAATAAAAATCCTAAATTTTTATACGTAGAACATATCCAGTTGTCCCTCAGGACTCAGTTACATAACACTCTAACATTTACTATAATCAAAAAGTGACAACCACAATCCACAATACATCCCATAACTGCCAATACAAAAGTGACCAAGATATGGTCCTACTACCACCATGCTACCCTGTAAAGAACTTCCTATGCCCTTCCGCAAAATGGGCAAGGCTTTCACATCTTCATCACAAAATGGGGGGGTCGGATAAAAATCCAGGTAAGCTAATCTAAGCTTGTGAGTAATTCCAGTATTTGTCATGGGGTTTCAATTGGCAGTGGTTTAGCACAAGAGAGTTTATAAAATACTCACTACCAATTGCTCGTATATTTTAAACACAGAATATATGCATTCCTTAAAATAGATAGTTGTGAGTCATTTGAAGTATTCAAGCTAAACATGTGTTACTTTAAACAGATATAGAAAAACTTCCAGACATGTAGATATGCATAGTAAAATGAGGGTAAAACCTGCTTTCATTTCAAACACATTATCTTATCACTTTTATTAGTGGAATCCGTTTCGAACCAGATTCCCGACTTATACATCTACAATGGAGAATCTCGTGCCTGGGGGATTAGATCCTGCTACTTGGCATTCATTATGTCAATTGAGTTCCGTAGAGTCAAAAATCATTTCATCATGTCAATTGAGTTCCGTAGAACCCAAAATCATTTCATCATGTCATTTGAGTCTCGTAGAACCCAAAATCATTCCTGGTGCTCATGCACGTTTAGTTGCATTATAAAAGCATTTAAAACTTTTAACTTCTTCAATAGATGCCTTTTTAAAAAACATTGAAATACTGCTTCTTTAAATAAATGCTTCTCAAGAACATTTAAATATGACTTCCTCAATACATGCATTTAAGAGCATTTGAAATATGACTTTTTCAAACAGATGCTTTTCATGTGCATTCTAAACATGATGTTCATGACTTCATGATAGAATCTTCAATACTTGGAATATGCAAATTCAGAATATTTTAATAACATTTTGTATTTTAAATCTAAACATGCTGAAACATTTTAAGGAGAAACTGTAGAAGAAAACATTCACTGAGTATGTCACAACAGGGTTTATAAGAACAAAAATACTTTAAAACAGGAATCATGTAATACTGAATTTGACATTCAAATGCTTCAGATATTTTGAACTTAAAACTTCTTCAAATTCATGGAGTTAAACCTCCACTTCAAATACAGGGTTACTCACCTCGGTCCTTAGGGTTAGTGCAAATAATGTGTTTCTTCATATCCACTGCAATATCCCTATTGATGCTTCTTAACTTATGCTTAGATCGTATTAAATCCTAACTCTAATCTTAGGCGTTATATTCTTCTGGTAGCTTCGTTAAATTTTAAAGTTTAATTCTATTACCTTACATATTTACGTGTCACGTTTTTCCGTACATCAATTCATAATATGGACCTCACCATTGAGTCCGGAATGTCGAAGAAAGTCAATTTAGACCCTCTCAGATTTTGATTTGGCTTTAGGGGCAATGGGGCAAAATGGTCATTTTACCCCTTTTTCGTGTCTTTATTTTTTGGGGTCCCATCTCGCAAAACAGACCTCACCATTGGTCTCAGAATGTCCAAAATAATGAGAATTGACTATTCACTTTGCCTCGTTTGGAGTCCGTTTGACCCATTTTTAACTTAAGGCACTTTAGAAATTAAAGTATTATTAAATCAATTTACTGTTGGGCCTTAGTGGGATTATTCATAAATTCTGGGGTCAGTTTATAATTTCTCAAACACCTGGTCTGAACTAGTAGGTTTTTTAAACTAAACCCTAAACCGATTCCACACTTCATTGAACCAACCGGTTCAGTCTGTTCTAAAGAACCGGAACCCAATAACCTATTCCCTATCCTATCCATGGTTAGGATAACCCCCAAACTCAATTTCAGTTTCTTATTTCTGTAGCCAAACAAGCCGAATGCACTTTTTAAATTTAAATTCTTTAAACCTAAAACGACGTAGCATCAATTGCCCCATTTATTTCCGGTCGGGTCCCGTCCCAACCCGACCTAAACTCGGTTTGACTTTAACTCGAGAGACCCCTCGTTATTCCGATCGTCTTCTCCGGCCATTACTTCGGCGCCGGTTGCTAAAAAACACAACCCTTCACTGTTTTCCATGATTTTAACGTCCAAATCTAACTGTTTTTACACCAAATGAATTCTGGGACTTTAAAAAATGTTTTAGAACAAGTTTGGGCCCCAAACTTCACCGGTTTCTGACACCCACTTCCGGTTTTCGGCGTTGCACCGGTGGGAATAACTTGGCCATTAAATGGCCATTTCTTAACTATATTAACTGATTCAAGTTGCGTTAAACTCCTAGAAACATTTCCTACTTGTTTCTAATCCTAGAATTAAGATTGCTTTGGCGTATAAAAACCCACCATGGTTGACTGTTTATCACCATTTCAGTTTCCTTAGTTTTTCTTTAAATCCCAAAGTCCTGATTAATCCTAACATGCAGTTATAGTAAATTCAAAAGAAAATTATTCAAATGGTTAGCTGATTGTTAGTTGAGCCTTCCCTTTCAAAAATCAGTCCTCTCTTCTAGGTTCTTCTTCTTCTTCTTCTTCTTCCGTACCTCAACTTTTCTGTTCTTTTACACCTTAGTTTCTCTCTCTCTCTCTCTCTCTCTCTCTCTCTCTCTCCCATATTTCCTTTCTCTCCCTTAACTCCCCTCCTTGACCGACCTTAAGGTCGGTGGCATTCCTACTTGTAATCATGGATGATACCACACACGCACACACGGCTGCATGGCAACCTCCACTCTTTCTCTCTCCTCCTTCTCAATTCTTCTATATGCTTCCATTGCTTTCTCATCCCTTCTTACTTCATTTCTTTTTCTTTTTATTTATTTTCTTTATGCAAATATATATATATATATATATATATATTTCAAAGCCGTATTTGTATATATAACTATGAACGTATGTTCAGTGTATATATATATATATATATGAATGTTCTCAATATATATATTATATAGACATTTAAATACCTATACATATATGTATAACACTTATGTTCGCGATATCCCGTAAAAATCGAGCTTCCTATGCGACGATTCCTGGGGGTACTCGGGACTGCCTATCGCTCACACCCATGCATCGTAACTAAACATAATAGTCTAACGTACGTCCGATTTTATTTATGTCATAAATTGGCTTATAGTTCGGGGTTACATTTCATGGCCCGATCCAACCCGGGTCAGGTACTGGCTAACTCGGTCGGGGTATTACAGAGCATGTGAAAACCTAAAGTGGCCAGAGCTACTAAGAGGCGATTCCAGCTACCGGGACCAGAGCAAGTATTATGATTTCCACAAAGACCACGGGCACGCAACTGACACATGCAAGGCCCTTAAACATTGATGTGAACCTCGCAAGAAATAACAAAACTCGACAATGAAAAGGAGAATCCAAGATCGTTCTACAATCAAATCTGAATGGAAGACCTCGACCCGTTGTTTATGACAAATAAGAACCTCGGTATATATGACCTCAACCTGTTGTTTAGTGCGAAACAAGAACCTTGGTATAAGGAAGACGCCACAAACGGTGGTGGAAATCCGTTTAATAAGTCGTTGGTGAACGCCACGGGAAATCCCGATAAGTTCAGATAGTTCTTCAAAGAACCGTAGAGAAAATACTCTCACAATTTTACTGAATCATCGTCTTTTTGCCAAATGCGGCTACAAGTTATTTTTAAAACACTCTATGAAACCCTAGGGCCGAATAAGGCCTACATTAAACAAAAGATATGGGCTAAACATTTTCAGGCCCAAAACATCCTAAACTACCAACTAAATTAATAAAAGAAACCCACTAATTAAGTTAGAATTTCGCGTAGCCAAAAACGTCATCAGTGCAGGTACAGCAACTTCAAACCCAATTTTGACCTTGATTCAGCCCGAAGGAAACCTCAAAACATGAAAGTTGTATAACTATTCCTTGGCTTTCCATAGCATCTTGAATCATCCCAATCGGAGCTCGGATGAGAGAGTTATGCGCAGATTACGAAGCGACGTTGAAACTGTACGAAAATTGCCCAATTAGCGTTTTTGCCAATTTAAGCTTAGCCTTGGCCAGATTCTTCTCAAACTTGAATCATGTTGATGAATCTTTGTTGCCCACATGGTTCATGCTCAATGGGCCTCCACGAATTTTCCTGGGTCCACGCCTCTTGAATCAATCCGTTGAGTACATCTTTAAACTTCTTTGCTCGTGCTCTCGTAACTGGCCCAATTGGGACTTGAACTGGATCCCTTGAAGTTGTGCTATGATTTGCATCATTCCCCTCTTCTTGAAAAGGATTTGCCCTCAAATCATCACCTACATCAAAAGGACTCAAATCAGTAACATTAAAAGTAGCACTTACATTGTACTCACCAGGTAAATCTAGCTTGTAAGTGTTGTCATTGATGCGCTCTAGGACTTGGAAAGGACCATCTCCTCTTGGAAGCAATTTGGAACGTCTTTGCGCCAGAAATCTCTCTTTTCTCATATGCAGCCAAACCCAATCTCCGGGTTCAAAAATCAGCTTGTGACGCCCCTTGTTGGTTTGTTTTGCATACTGCTCCGTTCTTCGCTCAATGTTGAGTCTTGCTTTCTCATGAATCTGCTTGACAAAGTCAGCTTTCTTTTTGCCATCTAAATTAACATGCTCAGTCAAAGGTAAAGGAGATAAGTCCAATGGAGCTAAAGGATTAAATCCATACACAATTTCAAATGGTGAAAATTTAGTAGCAGAATGAACAGATCTGTTATAAGCAAACTCAACATGTGGTAAACATTCTTCCCATGTTTTGATGTTCTTTTTAATGATTGCCCTCAATAAAATAGACAAAGTCCTATTTACTACTTCAGTTTGACCATCAGTTTGTGGATGACAAGTAGTAGAAAACAAGAGCTTAGTACCTAGCTTACACCACAAAGTCTTCCAAAAATAGCTCAAGAACTTAGCATCTCTATCTGAAACAATTGTTCTAGGCATGCCATGTAATCTCACAATCTCTCTAAAGAACAAATCAGCAACATGCGAGGCATCATCCGTTTTGTGACAGGGAATAAAGTGTGCCATCTTAGAAAATCTATCCACAACCAAAAAAATTGAATCTCTCCCATGTTTAGTCCTAGGCAATCCTAACACAAAGTCCATTGAAATATCAATCCAATGATCACTAGGAATTGGTAAAGGAGTATACAAACCGTTGGACCGTACTTTGGATTTAGCTTGCCTACATGTGACACATCGACCACAAATTCTTTCAACATCTTGTTTCATGTGAGGCCAAAAGAATTGTTCTTGCAAAATAGCTAAAGTCTTTGAAACTCCAAAATGTCCCATTAATCCCCCACCATGAGATTCCTGCACTAACAACTCCCTCAGGGAACAATTAGGCACGCATAACCGATTCGCTCAAAACAGGAATCCATCAAGCCTAAAGAACTTACCACAAGCAACTTTCTCACAAGCCCGGTATTCCTCACAAAAGTCATGGTCATCAGCGTATAAATTTTTAATGCGCTCAAAGCCAAGCAATTTTGCATCAAGTGTGGAGAGTAATGCATACCTGCGAGAAAGTGCATCGGTGACAACATTCTCCTTACCTTGCTTATACTGGATGACGTATGGAAACATCTCAATGAACTTTACCCAACGTGCATGCCCTTTGTTGAGCTTGTGTTAGCCCTTCAAGTGTTTCAAGGACTCATGATCGGTGTGAATAATGAATTCCTTAGGCCATAGATAGTGTTGCCACGTCTCTAATGCTCAAACCAATGCATACAATTCCTTATCATAAGTTGGGTAGTTTAAGGCTGCCCCACTTAGTTTCTCCCTGAAGTAAGCAATTGGTCGTCCTTCCTGCATAAGAACTGCGCCTATGCCAATACCTGAAGCATCACATTCAATTTCAAAAGTTTTCAAAAAGTTAGGTAAAGACAATAAGGGGGCGTTGGTCAGCTTCTCTTTGATTAGTTGAAACGCCTTTTCTTGTTCTTCTCCCCAGCGAAATCCAACGTTCTTCTTGATTACTACGGTAAGTGGTGCGGCTATGCCACTAAAGTCCTTCATGAACCGCCTGTAAAAACTAGCAAGTCTATGAAAACTACGAACATTACCTACACTTGTGGGACTCGGCCACTCTTGGATTGCACGTACCTTCTCTTCATCAACCTGTATACCCTAGGCACTAACAACAAATCCTAGAAATGCAAGCTTATCGATGTAAAAATTACACTTTTTCAGATTAGCAAACAACTTTTCTTTCCTAAACACATCTAAAACAGATTTCAAATGTACTACATGATCGTCCACATTTTTGCTATAAATAAGTATATCATCAAAGTAGACAACAACAAATCTGCCTATAAATGCACGCAAAACATGATTCATAAGTCTCATAAAGGTGCTCGGAGTATTAGTGCAGGTACAGCAAATGATGTGATACCAAATGATGTGAACCTCCTTAACCCATTGTTTAGTGCGAAATAAGAACCTCGGTATAAGGAAGACGCCACAAACGGTGGTGGAAATCCGTTTGATAAGTTGTTGGTGAACGCCACGAGAAATCCCGATAAGTTCAGATAGTTCTTCAAAAAACTGACGAGAAAATACTTTCCAAAAATTTACTGAATAATCATCTTTTTGCCAAATGCAGCTACAAGTTATTTTTAAAACACTATATGAAACCCTAGGGCCGAATAAGGCCTACATTAAAAAAAAGATATGGGCTAAACATTTTCAGGCCCGAAACATCCTAAACTACCGACTAAAAATAATAAAAGAAATCCACTAATTAAGTTAGAATTTCATCCAGCCAAAAACGTCATTTGTGCAGGTATAGAAACTTCAAACCCAATTTCAACCTTGATGCAGCCCAAATATCGAAAAACTAAAAACATGAAAGTTGAAGAACTATTCCTTGTCTTTCCATAGCATCTTGAATCATTCAATCGGAGCTTGGATGAGAGAGTTATGCCCAGATTACGAAGCGATGTCGAAATTGTACGAAAATCACCCAATTAGCATTTTTGTGTACTTAACTTCTTAGCTATCGACTTTGTGATTGGCCCATCTGGAACTTGTAAAGGATCTTTAAGACTCGGTCAATCATGGTGCCCATCAAACATGAAATCGAGCAGCTCATATGATGACTGCGGGAGTTTGTCAGGCAGGACGGGAGGCAGAACCCCCGCAATGACAGACCCCAGTAGAGAAGGCCGGACTAGAGGCCGGAACAAAGGGAAGGACGGAATGAGCCTCAACACCAAAATAATCAAGTTATCTTCGTCCTCCATGTAGATACCCCGTCAACAGAGAAGTCCAACAGAGTGACAAAACGGTATTCTCGGGAGGCCAGAATTACTCCCAACATCCTACAGATCTTCAATTTCGAGAAAAGATTGAGGTCGGTACCTGAGATCCAGTTCTCAGATCAAGATCTTGCAAGAGTACACTATCCTCACAGTGATGCCCTCGTTATCTCCCTCAAGATTGCTAACTTTGAGATCCAAAGAGTCTTGGAGGACATAGGGAGTTCTGCGAACGTGCTATTCTACAAACCCCTCAAATAGATGAAGCTCAATCCCAATGACATCAAACCCACCATTGCTATCATGGCAGGATTTGATGGAAACCTCAGTACCCCACTAGGGAGGATTGAACTTCCAACCACATGAGGAGAGGGAGATGGATAAAAGACCACGATGTCAGAATAAATGGTTCTGAATGCCAAGTCCCCTTACAACGTCATAATTGGGAGACCTTGGCTACACCAGATGGGAGCAGTCACTTCGACCCTCAACCAATGCCTGAAGTACGTCCACAATACTCCATCAAAGTATGTCAACCGACCTCTCGAGAGTGTCATGCTCTCGTGCTCAAGGAGAGGGCCTCCAAATAGCAATTACTCCACGCTCGTGAATGCGTGGATCCAGACCTCACCCACCATCATGAGGCAGAAGACTGCCCTTCCAAAATTTGTAAGCCTCTAAGCCCTAGAGGAAGGGACAGCAAGGCCAAGACCGTAGGAGACCCCATCAAAGTGCTGGTCAGCTCGGAAGAACAAGGGCGTTACTTACAAATCGGTCCAAACCTAGCACCTGCCGAGCAGAAGAGATGGTAAAATTCCTAAGAAACAACCTCTTAGTGTTTACCTAGGAAACAAGGGATATGGAGGGCATAGATTCAGACCTCATCACTCACAAGTTGATGGTAGATCCTGATCACCCCCTAGTGAGACAAAAAAGAAGGCCACTCGCTCTAGAGCGACATCAGATCATTAATGAGGAGGTCCAGAGGCTGCTAGAAGCCAAGATGATATGAGAGGTATTCTATCCAGATTGGCTTGCTAACACTGTTCTGGTAAAAAAAAAAAAAGGAAAATGGAGAGTTTGTGTTGACTATATAGACCTCAGCAAGGCCTGCCCAAAAGACAGCTTTCCACTGCCAAGGATAGATCAGCTAATAGATGCTATTGTAGGACACGAACTCATGAGCTTCATGGATGGTTACTCTGGATATAACCATATCCAAATGTACCCTCCAGACCAGGAAAAGACAACATTCATAACCGAGTGAGGTCTCTATTGCTATAGAGTGATGTCGTTCGGCCTAAAGAATGTTGGGGCAATATATCAGCGTCTGGTCAACAAGATGTTCAGTCCTCTGATCGGCAGTACCATGGAAGTATACATTGACGATATGCTAGTCAAGATTCTACAAAAAAGCAGCCACCACCAGCACTTAGCTCAGACATTTGACATCTTGAAGCAACATAAGATGAAACTGAATCCCTCGAAGTGTACCTTTGGTGTAACCAAGGGAAAGTTCTTGGGGTACATTGTCTCTCAAAGAGGTATGGAAGTAGACCCCACTTAGATTAGGGCTTTGATTGGGTTGGAGTCACCGAAAACCAAAAAAGACATTCAGGCTCTAAACGGCAGAATTGCAGCTCTGAGCAGATTTATCTCCAAGTCCACTGATCGCTGCCTACCGTTCTTCAAAGCCTTGAAGGGTAACAGAGCCCTACTGTGGTTAGAGGAATGTGAAAAAGCTTTCCAAGAACTGAAGGAATACCTAGCTTCCCCTGAACTCTTATCAAAGCCAGTCCAAGGGGAAAAGCTACTCCTCTACCTTGCTGTCTCCAAAAACGCGGTCAGTTCTGTATTGGTCAGGCAGGACAGGGGAGTCCAAAAGCCCATATTCTATGTCAGCAAGGCATTACTGGACACAGAAAAAAGATATCTAGAGATTGAGAAATTAGCCTTCGCCTTAATAACCTCAGCACGGAAGCTCAAACCTTACTCTCAGGCTCATCCCATTGAGAACCCAACGGCCTATCCGTTGAAGTTGGTACTTCAGAAGCTAGAAGTCTCAGGACTATTGGTCAAGTGGTCAATAGAATTGGGGAAATTTGACATATCTTATGTTCCACAGACCTCCACCAAAGGACAAGCATTAGAAGATTTCGTTGCTGAATTCACCCTAACACTGCACGATAAAGCACAACTCAAGAAGAGTTTAGCCTCATGGCAGCTCTATACCGATGGGTGCTCTACAAACCACGGCTTGGGTATCGGTTTGGTGCTACGATCCCTATCGGGACTTGTAGTAGAAAATGTAGTAAGTCTGGGACTTAGAGCTTCAAACAATGAAGCGGAATACGAGGCCCTTATCCTTGGGTTGAAACTAGCTCTAGAATGCGAGGCTCAAAACCTCGAGGTTTTTCTGATTCCCAACTAGTGGTAAGCAGGTTTTGGGAGAGTTTTCCATCAAAGATGACAGAATGCTTCGGTATTCAGAACTGGTGAAAGCACTAAAGTAGTCCTTCCAAAAATTCACAATCTAGAAAATTGAAAGAGGTCAGAAATCCAGGGCTGACGCATTGGCCAATATGGCCTCCCACCTCAAGCTCGAAGGAGAATCCAAAATGAAAATCTTCCCATCAGTTAGAACCAAGCATAAAAGAGGTCCAAGTTGCCCAAGCCACAAAGCAAACCCAAAGCTGGATGACTCCCATCCTCCAATACCTGGAAGGAGGCCTCCTCCTAGAAGACAAGAACAAGGCCAGAAGGATCCTAATCAGGGGAGCTCGGTACCTTATTATGAATGGGAAGCTTTATCACAGGTCTTATTCTCAACCCTTGCTGAGGTGTCTGTCTCCAGAGGAGTCTTAGTATGTTCTAGCAGAAATACATGAAGGAATTTGTGGAAACCATAATGGGGGCAGAACTCTAGCCCATCGAGCTTTAACACAGGGCTACTGCTAGCCTGGTATGCTAAGGCAGGCTAAGGAGTACGTCCAGAAATGTGACAAATGCCAATGGTTCGCTCCCTACCAACACCAACCCCACCATGAGCTCATTCCTATTGTCAGCCCATGGCCCTTTGCTCAGTGAGCGATGGACATTATAGGTCCACTACCAAAGGCCACACCAAACAAGAAATATCTTTTGGTGGTGATGAGTGCCAAAAGTGCACTCTAAATACCCCATTTTTGGATTAAAATGCTAGAATATGACCCTAGTATGAAAGCATAGTGTTTGATATTTTTAGTTCATTTATATTTAGTTTTATGATATATTTTCTGTTTAAGTGAGCTAATTAATATATTTATTGAATTAGGAAAGCATTGAAGGTAAAAGAAGAGTTATGGAGTATATTGTGCAATTTTCAGCTTTTAGGCAGATTCGATCCATTGATCTTCAACTGAGATTTGGATGGCGTTATAGTTTCAAAATGAGAAAGTGGTATTCATGAAGTTTTCAGAGGACATCTTGGTCTTTTCAGAAAGGTCTGGTTTACAAAAATCCGAGTTTGTTTGGGCATCCAAACGTTGTTTCAAAGACGGGCCTGGAAAGCTCATCCGAACCTATCCAACCAGCCAACTTCAAGAGGTCATAACTTGAGATTCTGAAGTCCAAATCAAGTGATTTGTAAGCCTAAAATTATCTACTCATCCATATCTACAACTTCCGTGAAGAACCTGAGTCAAGATTCAGTCGTTATCTAATAGAAAAATGAGCCTAAGGGTTGCGGCTGTGGACATGTGCGGTTAGAGAGAAACCAAGAAAAGAAAAAATAAGTGCAAAAGAAGCAGCTGACGTGGGGATGGTTTTTCTTGGAAATTAGAAGAATAAACAAAGAAAGAATGAAAGAAAAAAAAAATAAAAGGAGAGGAAGGCACGTGAGGGCTGATTAAAGAGAAGAAGTGAAGAGAAGTCATATACGTGGGGCCATGCGCAGGCTAAAGTAGAATAGTGATGGTGCAATGGGCTTGGACATGGGCCTGTCGCTGGGTTTCGAAAAGAGAATAGTGATGCGCTGGGGTATTTAAAAAGAAAAAATACAGATTACAGGAGCGGCGGTGGCGCAGGTCCTGGCGCGCGGGGAAGAAGGAATAAAACACAGAGCCACTGCACCATGCTTGAGGATTATTTTTTTCTGAGGTTTATGTTGCCCGTCCTGGACATGGGTGACTAAATTTTCAAGTAGGGTTAGGGATGAACTTGCACATTAAATGGTTGTTTTAATTTATTTTTGATTCTTGTACATGATTTTCATTTATTAAATTCTTGGATGATCATTCGCAATTTATTGTTGAATAATTAAAGAGTTCAGTCTATTTATAGATTCAGTCATGCTTTTTCTATTGAATGGATTAATGCTTTGATTATTTTTAGAACAATTAATTATTTATATTGTTTCAATTCTTTTCTGCAATATCGCTTCTTGAGTATATTGTCGTCGTTGGATTTTTTCAATGTGGATAATAATTTTTGTGATTTAAAAGTGTTGAATGACTTTTCAAAGGGTTATTTTCAGTCTAATTTTGGTTCATAATTTTATGTCTTCCGATTGAGATTTTTGGAATTTAATTTCTCAATTGAGTTATCAGTGAATTAAAAATAATTAAAATACCATATATGTGCAAGGGATTCCCGAAGCTCCACTGTTTGTTAAATTTGAGTATTTTCTTCCATTAATCAAATTGTTTAATTTTTAGTTTGCATTCAAAAATTATTGCTTCTATTTTTATTTTCTCGTGAATCATTTAATATTTTTCTTTAGTTTCAGAAATTCTGTTTATTATTCTTATAATCTTGTCTCCCTGTGGAATCGACACCCCAAAGCTACACTACAACTACCGCGTTATTCTTTGGGCGTAATCAGGTGGCCATTGACTATTTTTTCAAATGGGCAGAGGCAGAGCCCCTAACAAGTATTGCAGATAAAGAGGTCAAGAACCTCACCTGGAATAACATAGTTTGCAGGTTCGGTATACCACGCGTTATCATTTCAGACAATGGTACGCAGTTTGCTGGCAAAGTTTTCAAGAAATTTTGCCAAGATCTACACATCAGTCAACATTTTTCATCACCAGGGCATCCCCAAGCCAACGGGCAAGCAGAAGTCACCAGCCGAACAATCTTTGATGCCCTTAAGAACTCCTTGGTGTTCTCTGGGCTTATAGAACCACCAGAAGAACACCCACCTCTGAAACTCCATTCTCGCTTGCCTATGGCACCGAGGCCGTAATCCCTGTTGAGATCGGTACGCTTACCCTAAGGACTGAAGCTTTCAATTAAGAGGCCAATGATCAGCAGCTTGCAGAGAACTTGGACCTACTTGAAGAAAAGAAAGATCAAGCCAGGATCAGGATGGAAGCATATCAGCACAGGATGGCCAACAACACTAAACTGGGGCTAAAACCCCTCAGCTTTCAAATTGGGGATCTTGTTCTAAGAAGAGTGTTCCCAAACACGAAAAATCCCACTATGGGAAAGCTGTCGCCCAACTGGGAAGGCCCATACAGAGTAACAAAGATTGTTAGACCTACCACATACTGGTTAGAAAACATGGCTGGGAAACCTATACCTAGGCCTTAGAATGTAGAACATTTACGAAAATATTATCAATGAAACTTTTCTCTCTTACATCCCTTTAGAAAAGTACTCCCATCTCAATGCATAGACCTCCAGGTTTGGTCCGTCTTATTGACCCCTAAAGCCTTGTATCCATTACAAGTCCTTTAGGCCTGGTCCCCTCAATGCACAGACCACCAGGTCTGGTCCGTCTTATTGACCCCTAAAGCCTTGTATCCATTACAAGTTCTTAAGGCTTGGTCCTCTCAATGCACAGACCTCCAGGTTTGGTCCATCTTATTGACCCCAAAAGCCTTGTATCCATTACAAGTTCTTTAGGCTTGGTCCTCTCAATGCACAGACCTCCAGGTCTGGTCCATCTCAATGCACAGACCCCCAGGTTTGGTCCAACTCAAGAACCCTACAGCCTATGCAAGTATTATAGGTCTGGATCATCTCTACACAAGGATAAACCTGTTCGGTTGCCTCCCATACCAAAGACAGAAGATTCAATCCAATTGCTCAACTACACGGTTACAAACGTTTTTGATCTATCAATACCAATTCTGGTTCAGTTATTACAAAGTTTCCTGTTTAAGGTCTTATCAGCCATGATAAAACAAGCTCTAATCCTGGGGGATTTGTTCAATGTCCTTCTAAGGTTATATAGAAAAGTTCGGACTAAAGAGGATTTGTTCAATTATCATCTAGTTATTATCAGCTCAGTTATTATTATAAGTTTTCTGGCTCAGCAAATCTTGATTATGGGCGATTTGTCATCACAAGCCCTCTAACAAATCAAAATCATTGCAAGTCTTCCTGATCAAGTTATTCAAGGTCAGATTCAACTACCTCCACTATCAGACTTAGATATGTTCAAATTATTACAAGTTGATTTGAACAGAAAGCAAGCTTCCTGATCATGACCAGTTAAAGGAATGGTCTAAGATATAGTCAGTTCATTAGCATCCCTACTTACCCTACTTACATTAATTATAAGCTTAAAGGGCTAGAGCCCGAGTGTAATACCCCAACCCAAGGATGCCTGAACCTAAGATACATTTTACGATGATTCAACAAAAGTCTAGAAATTAATACGAGAAAGGACCAAAGGTCGGGAAATATAAGAATAAGTATATTACAATACATGATTATATTATGTGACATAATTATATAGTAATATACCCATAATCATATGTGTATATGAACACATGCGAAATACACACATTAAGTATATATTGTGTATGTGTAACCAAAATGTATAAAGAAATATAAGTATATATATATATATATATATATATATACTGATGCTGCAAAAAATAGCACCGGTCATAATTCGGCAAGAAGGACTTGCAAAAAAGAGGAGGACCCTCCGACGATCAAGTCAGTAAAAAGGGAATAAAAAATAAATATATAGAATATGTGTAATAGAGAGTGATTGTATATGTGATTGAATGTGTCTTTAAGCATACCTGGCCCCTTTATTTATAGGTTGAGAGTCATTGATTTTAGCAGTTTCCTATATTGAATAGAATTCCTTTCTTGTTTGACAAGGTTAAAAGATATGTGATAATCTTCCCTGATTGGGGTAGGATTTCTTTCCTATCTGAAAAACTTGCACTCCAAGATATATTCCTTATTTTGAGGTCGGAAATCTATGGAAGACCACCAGTTCGGAACCCCTTTTGCTCTAGAGACAGCTTTGCTGGCAGCTGCTCTGGAGGCAGCTCTACTGGCAGCTGCTCTGAAGGCAGCTCAACTGCTCCGTAGGCAGGTCTGGAGTTATGTAATGGAGGCAGCAGCTCTGGAGGACAACTCTGTTGTCTAGATCTAGAGGTGTCGTTTTATGGCTCATCATATAGATATGAGCTAATGCAAATATATATATATATATATAATGCAATTATATATTAAATGATATCTATAAGTGTGTGTATATATATATATATATATATATGTAAACTAAAGAATAAAATAAAAGAAATTAAATGAAAGGAAAAATAAAGAAAGAAATAGAAAATAGTAGAATCATGTAGAAGGTTAGAGAATTAAAAGGAAAGAGTTAAAAGTTTGGAGTGAGGGGCGGTGTAATACCCCGACCTGAATTAAGGACTATTAAGCTGTTGGTATTAAATTAGTAATCGACGCCTTAAGTGATGAGGTTGGTTTCAACCCAATACGAGGACTTTTAGTAATAATCCTGAAAACCAGGACAACTGTACATCACTTTCGTTGCAATCACCAACCTGTCGGCTCCGTGCTAATTATATTTTCACGCCAACCACCGGTCATCGATACGAGTATGAGAAATGCGGGCATGCATTTCGAGGTTATGAAGATTTATAGAGAAAATTTAATTAATTTAAATTAATTAATTAATTAAATAAAAGAAATTAATTATTAGTTATAATTAAATATTAAGACACACAAATACACACATTTAAGGCATATTGTATATACATGTGACTAAGTGTGTATACATGAGTGCATGCAAGTATGTATGTTAAAATATGTGTATGGGTAAATTTATATATTTATATATATGATATGAAAACATGCTAATATCCAGGGGTCATAAGAGTGTTGTGGGTGGATCTCCACGTGTGTAGTAAAATATATATATATATATATGTATATATATGTAAAAGAAAACAAACACACACACAACCGGCCACTTGATGGCCTGCCCCAAACAGTAACCTAAAGAGCACTCATTTGAGTTGCTGCAACAAGCTAACCCAGTTGGTGGGGAAATCAGGAAGTGCAATGATCAAGCATATGCTTATATGCACATAGGCACATTGCTTACACAAACACCACACATCTTTCAGAAACTGAGAGGGAGAGAGAGAGAGATCGAAGGAGTTCTAGGACGTTCAGAAGTGGGAAGCAAGGAGCAAAGGAGAGAGAAATAGTTTGGAAAAGGTAAACCCAACAATTTCTCTCTCTAGAATTTTCCTAAGTATAAATGTTTTAAGCTTTGATATATGCTTGTATGGTGTTTAGACCATGTTTAGACTAGTTTAAGCATGAAATTTAAGCCTTAAAAAAGGTTAAAAACATTGAACCCAGAGGTGGCAGCCATTGAAGACCTTGCTTATAGCAGGTCTGATCCGATGGAAACCAAACCCCTTTTGGTGTATAAAGACTTCAAGTAGACCCTACAAGCATCCCCAAAACACATGACCATGATCAAAATTGTAAAGAAATGAACCCCAAAAATCGAGTTGCTGGTTACGGGTTTGAAACCCAATCCTTTAAACTCAGTGTTACATCGACATTTGGGAATGAAAAATGAAACCCCATGAAGAGGTGATCACACCAGAACAAATCCCATTGGATTTGGCTCAGAAATGTGCGTTAACAACTGACTTGCAGGTCGGATTATCAAGGCTTGAACCGAGCTTGTTGGACCAGTTTAATCCCTAAAACGAACGCCAAAAAAATTCTTAGTGTTAGGGGAACATTTCTAAATGAAAACAGAGAGAAATCATTGAACAAAAACGCACGAAATTGAAGCTTTTAAACCCAGAAAATTAGGGCAACAGTCGTGGGTTGATGGTGAAGAAGACGACACTGAGTCGACTCGCAAACCGTTTAAAACGGTGGGTGCACTCGGGACACGTGGCGGCATCCGAAGCTGCCACCGAATAAATAAAACGGCGACTGTTTTAGGGGCCTAATGTATATATATATATATATATATATATACGTAAAACTATTACGTTTAAAAAGAAAAGAAGAAAATTGGGGTCCCGTGGGTTCGAACCCCTAACCCACGCGCCCACACATCCCTCTCTTACCACTCGGCCATGCATGCGCGTGTGTCACATATGGGGCAAATTATATATATATAATATAAATAATAAAATCAAAAATAAAAAGGTGTATTTTGCACCTAACAGGATTCGAACGCAGTGTTTATTGGGAGGGAGGTGACACGCTGGCCAGCGTGCCACCCATTTCATCCGTCCATATATGCAACAAAATATATATATATATATATATCATACTTGATAAATTTAATTTAATTAAAGTTATTTAATTAAATTAAATAGTCAAAAAATGCCCGGTGTCCAAATGAGATGAGTTATATATGTATTCTTACTATCTCAGACCTCCTGAGTCCATTGGTGAGGTCCACGACATGAGATGAGGTCCCAAAAAATTTAAGACCATTAAAAATGTCAAAATAACCAAAATGCCCCTGCCCCATAAATGAGTCAAACGAGGTCCAAATTAAATAAATAAATAGTGTATTTTAAGTATTTTAAACATTCTGAATCTAATGGTGGGGTCTGTTTCACGAGACGGGACTTTAAAAAATTTAGAGACGTTAAGGTATAAATTACCAAATTGCCCCTAACGTGTCCTAAACCGAATTAAATTATAAGGAAGCCTAAATTGACTTTATTTGACGTTCTGTACTCAATGGTGGAGTCTATTCACCCAAAAGAAGTGTCTAAAATAAAAAGATATAAAATTTGATGAATAGCATCAGTAGGTGATACTGTAGTGATGTGAAGTTAACAAGATTATATATGAATTGTTCTTAGGAACTACAGAGGAAGTGGGAAAGCGCATTTTTTTGCACTGACCTAAGGACCGAGGTGAGTAACCCTGCCTTTGAAGTGGAGATTTAACTCCATGAATTTGAAGAAGTTTTAAGTTCAATTTATTTTAAGCCTCGAAATCAAATTCAGTATCATATGATTCCTGTTTTAAAATGTTTTCTGCTTTCATAAACTGTATTGTGACATGCTGGGTGGTTGGTTTGAATCACGGTTTTCCTTTTTAATTATGTTTCAGCATGTCTGGGTTTAAAATGCTAAATTTTCATAAATGTTCTAAATTTGATTATTCCAAACATTGAAGTTCTATTGCAGAAGTTATATATTTCATGTTTTAAATATTCATGAAAAATATCTATCGAAGAAGCCATGTGATAAGTTATATATATATTTATGTTTTAAATGTTCATGAAAAGTATCAATCTGAAGAAGCTATGTGATAAATGTTTTACAAGATAACGGTGCATAAGCACATAGGCAGGATTTTGGGCTTCTTCGGAGCTCAATTGACCTGTCAAAGACCACATAGTCAGGATTTTGGGTTGTACGGAACTCAATTGACCTGTCATGTGAAATGCCCGGTAGCAGGATCTAATCCCCCAGGCAATGAGATATCTCCACGTATACGTAAAATGGGAGTCTGGTTCGAAACAGATTCCACTAGTGAAAGTGAAAAGATGACAAATGCTTTTTGAAAATAGAAGCAGGTTTTACCCCCATTTTCACTATGCCTGTTTATATGTTTTGAAGTAATGCTTTTGAAAATGGAAACAGGTTTTTACCCCCATTTTATTATGCATGTTTATATGTTTTGAAATGCTTACGCTCTATTTAAAGAAATGCATGTTTAGCCTTGAATACTTTAAATGTTTCAAAGCTATCTTTATGAAGAATGTATGTACTCTATGTTCAAAGTATACGAGCAATTGGTAGTGAGTATTTTATAAACTCTCATGTGCAAAACCACTACCAGTTGAAAACCCCATGACGAATGCAGGAATTACTCACAAGCTTAGATTAGCTTACCCGGATTTTTATTCGGAACCCCCTTTCAGGTGATTGATTGCAAATTGATTTTGAAGACAAGGATGATGAGTCTAGCTCTTTTGGGAAGACATGCTTAAATAGCTCCTTTTTGGGAAATCATATGAAATCTAGTAGCATATTTTGTATTAGCAGACAATGTAAGGTTATGTATTAAGCCTCTCGGGGTAATGGATATGTAATGTTATTAAAATCTTTAAGCTTTTAGTTATGCTCTGAATGTATAATCATGTGTACCAATGTGAATAACGGCAGTATCAGACAGATGTGCAAATTTTAAAATGAGAAAAGAAAAGAAAAAGTTTTTCACGCTTCCGCAACCATATGACGCACATCTATTCAATACAGTTGCCTATGCGACCCTTGTCCCGAGGCCTTCGGGTCTTGGGGAAGCGGTCGCAACTCGGGGTCCGCGCGAGGCGGATTTCGGGTTGTGACAGGCGGTGGACTGCATGCAGCCATGCAGCTGTCCTCCATATTCATATATAAAAAAATGAATGAAAATGAAGAAAAGAGGAGAAACTAACATGTGGCATTACCACCGACTGGAAGGTCGGTTAAGGGAGGAAGTAAAAGGGGAAAGCGAGAGAATGTGAGAGAAAGAAAGGAGATTGAGACGCAGGAGGAAAAGAAACAGGTAAAAAAAAGAGGTAAACCCATACTTTCTCTCTCTAAAAATTTATGCATGTATACACACTATTTAGGTTATATTCATGCATATATGATGTTTAGAATGTGTAAACTTGAAAAAAGCATGAAAATTAGACCCTAAAAATATCCAGAACCCCAAGCCGTACACCAAACCGCCATGGATGGACCTTGTTAGAACAGGTTGGAATCGATGGCAACCAAACCAAGTTTGGCCTATTGGAACCTCAACTACACCCCTAAAGTGTTCCAAAAACATCAAACCGCGACCTAAAACCTAAAGGGAAGACCTTCAAAACTTGAGTTGTAGGTTTCGGCCATAAAACCCAGCCCTTGTTTTAGACTCCTAAACCTACTTTTGAGAATAGGGATTAAACCCCTATGCCATGAAGGTCATGTTGAGCCAAACCCCATTAGAAATGGTGATGAAATGAGGGTTTACTAAGGAGTTGCAGGTACGGCCATAGTGAGGTAAAACCGAACTGTTGAGCTCGATTTGAGCTGTCCAACGGATGCTAAAGTGTTGCTCGATCACCTATTGACCTATACCATCCAATAACAGAGAGAAAAACGTCCCAAGATTTCACGAAATTGAAAAGTTAGAAATCTAGAAATTAGGGCAACACAGTGGAGAAGAGGGGAAGAAGATGAATAGTGGGTGGGTCGGTCTTGGGCCGGATCTGGGTTAGGGTCGGGACCCGACCCGTCGCACAAATGGTTAAGTGGGACGACGTCGTGTGAGGGTTGTGTTATGATTTTAAAATTGAAGTTGGAGTGATTGGTTACAAGGATAAGAAATAAAAAATCAGAACTAAGGTTATCCAAACCATGGATAGGATAAGGAATAGGTTATTGGGTTCCAGTTTGCTGAAACAAACTGAACCGGTTGGTTCAGTGGGGTTGGAGAGCGGTTTAGGGTTCTGCCCAGTGAGCCCACTGGTTCAGACCGAAAGTTATGGAAATTATATTTTGACCCCAGAAGTTCTGGAAAATTATACTAAAGTCCAAAACAGAATATTATTTTAAATAAAATTTCAAAAATACCCCAAGTTCAAAAATGGGTCAAACGAAGTCCAAATAAAATAAATAAATAGTGTATTTTGACTATTTTGGACATTCTGAACCCAATGGTGGGGTTCGTTTCATGAGACGAGACTCTAAAAAATTAGGACGTGTTAAAGTATAAAATGACCAAATTACCCCTAGTGCCCCTAAAGACAAATGGAAGTCCGAAAGGGTCTAAATTGACTTTCTTCGACGTTCCGAACTCAATGGTGAGGTCCATATTATGAAATGAAGTACGGAAAAAAATGAGAAGTAAACAAGTAAAGTTATAAAATTAAACCTTATGATTTAATGAAGCTACCAGAAGAATATATATTTTTTTTTAAAAAAAGAGCAAACGCCTAAGATAGAAATTAGAATTTAAGCATAAGTTAAGAGCATCAGGAAGTCGTATTATAGTGAATGTGATGTTAATGAGATTATTTATGGATTGTTCTTAGGAACTACAGAGGAAGTGGGAAAGCGCATTATTATCACTGACTTTAAGGACCGAGGTGAGTAACCCGGTATTTGAAGTGGAGATTTAACTCCATGGATTTGAAAAAGTTTTAAGTTCAAAATATGTGAAGCATTTGAATAGCAAATTCAGTATCTACACGATTCCTGTTTCAAAGTAGCTCCGTTCTTACAAATCCTATTATGACATGCTCAATGAATGATTCTTTACTACAGTTTCTCTTTAAAATGTATTTCAGCATGTCTAAGTTTTAAAATGCCAAACCTCGTTAAATATTCTGAATTTGCATATTCCAAGTATTTGAATATTCTATCATGAAGTCATGAACATCATGTTTGAATGCTCATAAAAGCATCTATGTGAATAAGTCATGTGTTAAATGTATTTTAAATGCAAGATAAACTGTGCATAAGCACCATGAATTTCATTGGATTTCTTCAACTATGACATGTGTTAAATGTATTTTAAATGCAAGATAAACTGTGCATAAGCACCACGGATTTAAATTGAGTTTCTTCGGAACTCAACCACGATACGAATAAATGCCAGGTAGCAGGATCTAATCCCCCAGGTACGAATAAAAGAGATCTGATATATATATATATATATATATATATATATATATAAAGAGAGAAAAACAACCAAAGGCACTAGAAGCAAAGAAGAGAGGCGGTTCGGCCGAAGCTACTAGAAGCTTGTAGAGATTGGGGAAAATTTGAGGCTGGGATACCCACCGACATATATATATATATACATATATATATTTATGTCTCTGTAGAAAATGGGGGGTGCTCAGAATTGTGTGTGTGGATATTTCGGTTTTGTGGTTCGGAATCGCGTGTCGATGTTGCGGTTGTGGGGTTCCTCTATGTTCGCCGCTTTAGTTGAGAACAGAGGAAATGGAGGAGCAGCGGTAGAGTCGGTTGGATTGGATTGGGTTGGATTTGCTGATTCGGTTGTATCCATGTTTGGAGGTGGTCGATGTGTGTGTGTGTGTGTGTGTTTGTGTAGCGTTGGAGCAGAGGAAAAATTGAACAGGGAGAGAGAGTGGCGGTAGCAGCAGTAGCAGTGCAGCCAAGGGATGATAGGAAGTGAGGTGCTATTTCTATGGTTATTATTGTGATTTGCCTGAGATTTATAGAGTTCTTGCTGCTACTAGAGTCGTGATAGAGAGGAAGAATCTTGATGCACTGCAGATGCGCTGTTTGTTGTTGTGATGGACTATTGTTATGAATTGAGTGTATTGATTGTTGAATGATGATGTTGTGGTGTGTTTGGTCTGGGGGTTTCATCTATTGCCGTGAGATTCTGAGAAATTAATGAAACTACAGTTGTGTTTTGGTGTTTGATAGTGGAAGCAAAACAAGGTTGCTTTGTGTATTATTTCTGAACTTTGATGTTAAAGGACTGATTTTGACGACCAACGATAGAGAGTTGCGTGTCTACTGTTGAGGAAAGAGATCAAGAGTTTAGAGAGAAGCTGCAGATTTTCCCTCACTCTGCTTACTACCTTCTCTGCTCTCAATCATTATTTGTCAATCATTATTTCCTGTAGGTCTTCAAATTGAGAGGCAGACCTACAAGAAGTTAACATGAATGGCACATTGTTGTAATTTCTGCTTCTGAGAGTCATTCTTCTTCTATGCATCAAGAACTGGTAGTTGAGGACTGACCTTGATGGAGGATTTTGTTACAATTTCCATGGAATTCAGGTAGTTTTATAGGACTTGAGCAGTCTGGTTTAAGGGGTCAAGATGTGGTTCCTAGATTCAGTGAGTTCTATGTGCATTTGATTTTTGGAAGACTACATATGAGGCAGGAGCTCCAGAAGTAATTTCATACTGTGAAGGCTGCAACTCAAGAAATGTTGGATACCTCTGGGCCATACTTACTAGATGTTGCTGATTTCTTCCATGGTCTTGACATAATTGATATTCTGATTGACCATAAGATCGGCAAGTCACAAGGGAAGCAAGGATCATGCAGGTTATTGGGCAGGCTCACTCATTGAAGCTGCTGTGGCATTCACCACCAACCAGCACAGCGACACCAAGTCCTTGCTGGAAGTAGTTCGCTGCAAGAGCTAAATTACGTTGGACGTATTGATCATTAGATGATGATGCATTGGAGGTGTCATGCCATGGTTTGGGGATAGACTTAAAGGGATTGATTGAGAAGTTCAGTATAGAAAAGTAGTTGGGCAAACAAATGTAGTTCCTCAAGAGAGATACGGCTAACCGGTTGAAGGTCGGAGCAAGACACATGGTTAAGGGACTTATAACACTTGACTGGAAATTCTCCAAAGGTTGGCGGTTGGAGTGAAAGCGATGTACAGTCGTCCTAGGGGTCACCAGAAACATTCTACTGAAAAGAAAGATTCCGCTGGAAGCCACGTGGTTGGGGTTCGGAATGGAGAAACAAGAGGAACCGCCCTGTTAAGTCAGCCGGAGAGTTAATGATGATTGCATTGCCAGTGGAATGTTGACTACAACTAGACAAAGGTTGGATATGTTCACATTTGAGGAACATGACGATCTTTTGAATGTTGAATCAATTATGATGGCCATCAGAAGGATAATATGCTTAGGATACGTAAAAATATGCATGGACGTGGCTAACGACGTATCTGGAGGGTATCTGTGAATGGAGATAAGCATATATTCAGGTGAGTAACTCGGACTCCTGACTTGGTGTATATTTTCAGTACTTTCTGAACTCGTATATTGTACTGTTTTATGTGCTGAACTGTTTTATGTACTGTACTATTTTAATGCATTTGCTTTCATGCATATTCTTTGTATTGCATTACATGTGGCATGATTCCAATCTATCCTACTTTTCTTATCTCCTGTTCTGATTCTATTTTGGGTTTGTTGTCCTAACTTGTTCTACACCATTGGAGTCTGGTTCGATTCTATTTTGTTATGTTGAGTCTTACTCTGGGCCCACTACAGGATTGAGCAATTTTATTTATGAGCATGACCCAGAGGGGTAGAGGCCCCCACGAGTGGCCTACTTTGGGGCAGTTGGGAAAAGGGTCATCTGCCTGAGTGGCAGTCTGTTGTCCCGCTCAATTCTGATCTGTTCCGCTCTGATCTAATCCCAGAGGGGTAGAGGCCCCCGTGGGTGGCTCACTTTAGGGCAGTTGGGAGAAGTTTAGGCACATTCGTTGTTACGTCTTTAATTGATTGATACTCTGTTCTGATCCGTTCTGTCCTGATCTGTTTGAGCTGTATTTGTTCTATTTGAGCTGCATTTGTTCTCCTGGAGCTGCCATTTGAGCATGCATTTCATGTGGATACCATGTATATATGAACTGGTTCTGAAACCCATGGCAGGAACCTATGTTACTCACTGAGCTTGTTTAAGCTCATTCTATTTATCTAACATTTTTCAGGGATTTTCTCCATTGGATTAGAAGGCACAACGATATGATACTAATAGACTGAGAGGCATTTCAAGTAAGGATCTGACGGCACTGATCTGTGGAGACTAGATTCTAGTGGATTGACTCAGGTTATTCAGGTGAGTGAACATAATATGATATAATATGATTTAGTTCTTTGATATGCATTAGATATATTGGGACATGGCTCATAGTAATAGTATTCTAAAGAGATTAGATATGCTTTGTGTTACATGACTGGTTATAGATGCACTTGTGGCTAGAGTTAGCAGTTGTCTGGATTTAGACCTGCTCTATGGTACATAGATGAGTTGCATTTTCGAGACAAAAAAAAAGTTTTAAATTCCGCTGCTCTGACCCTACAATTGGAACGCAATTCATCGTATAGTTCAGAAGTTTGCCTCTGGTTGGTCGCATTGTCGGTAAGGAAATTGGCAAGGCGGTTAACTGGCATCACATCTTGGGCATCCGTGTAGGGTGGGGTGCGGGATGTGACAATTGAAGCCATCAGGCCCTGGAGCTTTATTTAGGTGGAGGCTGAAAAAGCTTTTTGGATTTCAGCTTCCGAGACAAGGCATTGGAGGACTGTGAGAAAGTCATTAGGAAGCCAGCTTAGTGATAGAGTTTGCAAAAGCTTGCTTCTCTAGGTACAGAATGGGACTTTCAGTTCCCAGAAGATCATGATAAAAGTTGAAAATGTTGCTCTTGACCTTTTTGATGTCATCAATTCTATTGCCATTAGCATCAAGCGGGCTGACTATCTTGTTTCTGTTTCTTCTGCTATTCACTGATTTGAAGAAGAATGAGGTATTTTTGTCACCTTCCATAAGCCATTGAACCCGGGATTTTTGCTTGGCGAGGCTTTCCTCCCTGGAAAGGATGGAATAATATAAATGGATGGCTTCTTTCTCCTCCTGTATGAACCTGGTGTTTCCTGGATTCTGGGCAAGGAGGTTTTGGATGTCGTGCAGCTTGTTGCGGGCTTCCTGGACTCTAGAGGTAATGTTCTTGAATTTTTCCTGGTCGAATTCCTAAAGGGCATATTTTACCTTCTTGAGTTTCTGGCAGCATATGAACATAGCTGTACCTTGGATATTTGAATTCCAGGCCTGCTCAACAGTAGGAAGAAAGTCATCAGAATCAGCCTAAAAATTGAAGAATTGAAAAGGAACTTTGCTCTTTTTCAGGGGGATGCCAGATCTAACAATAATAGGGGAATGATTAAAAAGGCCATGGGGGAGAAATTTAGCCTCCGCAATAGGAAAGGCAACCAGCCAATCCTGGTTGACTAGGCCTCTATCAAGTTTCCTCTGAATTGAGAGGGGAGCAGCCTGGCTATTTGACAAGGTGAAAAAATGCCCAGAGTATCTCAGATCCTCAAGCACAGAGTTCATAAAGCATTTGTTGCAGTCGTCCCTAATAGTGGGCCAATCATGGCTACCACCACTTCTTTTATGAGGGAAACGAATGGCATTGAAATCCCCAAATATAAGCCAAGGGATACCCTTGGAGATGGAGGCTTGCTGGTTGATTTCACGCCATAAATCATTCCGTTGAAGAGGAGAGTTGGAGCCATGGATAACAGAAATGATCAGAGGAGTATTGGTGTCCCGAATTATAGCATTGCAATGAATGGCTTGAGCATTGGCGCAGGAAGAATTAATCTGCAAAATAGAGTTATTCCAGCCAATCCAAATCCTGCCAGAGGGCGCATGAGAATAGTTATGTAAAAAAGACCAACCGGGAATGAGAGAGTTAGCTATAGAATCTTTGGAAGCACTATTAACTTTGGTCTCAACAATACCGAAAAAGCATATAAAATAATCATGAGCAAAAGATCGAATTTCACGCGGCTTAGAGGGGCTGTTCATTCCCCTGATATTCCAACAAGCAAAATTCATTGAGAAAGGGAGAGGGTATTAGGACCTGATGTCCCCTGGTTCCTTAGGAGTTTTCTCTGCCTTCTTTATTTCCTGAGCTGATTTCTTTTGTAGTTTCTCCCAGTGTCAACTTCATCAACTTTGGCTATTTTATCCACTAGAGAGTTGGATTCAGGAGAAGCAGTGGAAGCAGAGTAGTTGTCTACACTTGGAGAACTTTCATCTAGAGTAGGTTCACTAGAGTTAGGATTTTTTGGGGATAGAAGAGAGTCATTGCTATCATCATGAGAAAAGAGGACTCACTGATCCTGATCATTTTTTCTAGCTATATTAGTAAGAGGGTGGAGAGAATCAGGTTGCTTTATATCTGGGTCTTTAAGGCTATGACTACCGCTAGTGGAGCCTGTTACCATTGAATTAATTCATTGAATTTCAGAATGCACAATCTGCTGTTCTATATCTTTTATGGCAGTTTCAATGTGCATGGCAGTTGGTGGGGGAATAACACTGTGTATAGTGTTTGCAATATGATTGTTTTTGCCTCCTTCATCCCTTAAAGCATTGTCAGAGTTATTGGCGGCAACTTGGGTGGAATCTACATAAGTGTAGTTTTCAACATGAATGAGTTTGCCTTTTCTGGAAACCTCTCTCGATACACCTTTGTTAATTGATGTAGCAACATTAGTAGAGGGTTGAATAGTTTTCCCTGCATCACGTTTCATGGAGGGACAATTAGCAAGCCAATGCCCAAAGGTTTGACAATGGGTGCACATGGAGGGAAGCCATTGGTATTCAACCAAAATTTCCACTTAGGAGTGTTCAGACAACTTGATATCAAAGCAATCAGGCAGCTCTTGGGTGGCATCCACTTCCACACAAATTCGAGCATAGTTGATCTTGGATTGTTCTTCTCTGTAAGAATCAGCATAAAGAGGTTTCCCAATGGCACTGGCTACGTAGCTAAGCCCTTGGGCTGTCTAGCGTTCATAAGGGATATTATAGAATTTAATCCAGACAGGAATTTTTGCCACATCTTGCTTGGAGAGAGCCATGCCAGGGTGCCATTTTTGAAGAATGATATGTTGCCCAAAGAAGTACCAGAAGCCCACTTTCAAGGATAGAGTTGATAGCATGAATAGAATCAAATTTGAAAAAATAGAATCCAGTGACATTGGTGAGAACGGAATATAATCCTTCTTTGCTCCAGAGTTTTTCTGCAACTTTTTTAACCTAGAGAAATGGCATTTTCTTGTCTAAAAAATAGCCGACCATGGTGTTTTCCCAGTCTAATATGGCAGCTTGAAGGACTTCTTAGGGAGGTTGGACTGTGATCCTATCACCCTCTCGTAGTGGTTCTTTGTATTCCAGAGAGAATTTTTTTGAGGAGGGAGGTTTGTGGAAAAGCGAGGAGCAGGGAGAAAAGGGCGTAGGACCAGCAGGCATATGGAGAGAAGAAGGAGAAGTTGACTTACCATGGTGCTGGAGAAGGGGTTGGACGGACCTGCTGCTAGGGAGGGGGGCTGCGGTTCGGCCGCAATAGGGACTGTTGAATGGAGTGGCAAAGTTATGGAACTTGGGTGGGTTTCAAAAATAGGAGTATCAGAGTGGTTAATAGAAGAAGAAGGAATAGATTGGTAGGGACCACCGTAGATAATGTGGTTGACCGGAGGGGCATGTCCTTTTGCTTTTTCTTCTGATGCATAGGGATTAAAATAATGCACTTTGTCATTTAGCTGAGCAGTGGTTAGGTGAGTGAGTGGGGGCACATAGGTGGCTATAGAAGCGCCTTTTTGGCACTCTGCCAAATGTTGCGCCGAATGAAAAGAGGGGACCTTTGGGTTAGCAAGAGGGGTTTGTTGACCAGTTGGGCCCGGGGCTTCTATTTTGGTTTCTTGTTATTGAAATCAGATCAATCTTTTTCAGAATTTGCAATTATTGTTGTTGCTTGTGACTGAATCTGTATTAAAAAAAAATAGTGTATTCAAGGGTTGCTGTATAAAAAGTTTTCCATTTTCTGTATAGAATTTAACCATGCAATTTTTTCTAAGATTTAAGAAAGTATACAAAAAACTCAAAAAATCTAAAACTTGAAATACAGTAAATTTTTCAACCTTCTTTGGTTGGTTTTTCTCTTCTTCTTCTTCTGTTTCTCCCTTCTAAATACCCCAGAGTCCTTTAGGTTTTATTATTTCCTTCAATTTATGCACTTGGTGCATGTTTATATATTACAGTAAGTTGGCCACCCCTCTCTTTCTCTCTCTCTCTCTTCCTTCCCTCTCTTTTCTCTGTTCCCGATTTCCCTCAACAGCCTTATCTTTCTTTATTTTTTCTTCTTTTTAAATCTCCCAGATCCCTAAATCACGCCCCCTCCCTTATCACCATTTATACATATCTATCCTAACCCCAGCAGTTAAATATATACATAAATTACCTATATATTTACCATATATATGTATATATATATATATATCATGTTTCCATATATTTACATATATATATATATATTTGTACCCCTACATATATACACGTATATACTTATTTCCATATATATATATTTATTTTTTATTAGTTTATTATTTTATTTTATTTTCCTTTTATTTTTCTTTTTATTCTATTTTATTTTATTTGAATTTTATTTTTATTTTGTTATTCGTTCATGGCTTGCTCGGGTATCGTTCGTACATTCAAACTATTGAGATTCAAAAACCGTCCATTTTATTCGGTGTCATAACGTAAAGCCTTAACGGCTCGGGTTTATATGGTTCGCTCGGTTACAATTTGGCTCGGGGTATTACATTAATTCTCTTGTTTCACATATAAGAGAAAACGTGATAGAATAGTTCAATTACTAAACAAACACTAATTTTTATGTTGATTCCTAGATTACATCAAGCATAAACATCATCAAAACTCTATTGTAAACACCTGGGTAATGGCACTCTCTCCTTCCCCTCTCCTATGACCCCTACTAGAAGTCTCACCCCTTATGTTTCTAAGCTCAAGGAAGGCATTAACTATGATGACTTCTGAGCTATTTATTGGGCCATTTTCAGGGTTCTTAGACCCCTTACCGACCTCGATGCTTAGTGCCTTTTGGTCCCCTACCTCTATAGGGTCCATCAATTTGTGACCAGTGCTAAAGTGGGTGTTAGACTCAACTATGGAAAAAAACAGGAGAAGAAAAATTGAGCTTTATAGAAAAGTAAGAGAAAAAAGAAAGTTTGGAACTTTTAGGGACCAAACCTGACCAGCAAAAGTGAAGTCCTCCCTTGAGAGATGGTCGATGATACATCAAAAATCATCTTGGGCTCTTAGAATTCTTGGGAGGTGATAAAAGTTTCCTAAAAGCCTCTAACTCCCCATTTTATAAACCTCATAAGGCACTTATGACGGACCCCGAACCATCACAATGGTTAGGCAATAATGACCTTGGATTTTGAATCAGCGGCTGTCGTATTAATGACGTATTAACATCCCAACAATGACTGTCTTCTAGAAAATCGAAATGACGCATTAAATGTCCACATGATTGATGTTTCAAAATCCTAACCTCAGGTTCGAGTTGAATCCCAAATGACCGAAGCTTGGGGGGAGTAGTTGATATGCCATAAACCAACATAGACTTGATGTCACGGCCCGAAACCCACCCTGTGCGGATTCTCGAATCGCGACCACCACCCTTAGGCCCGGAGACCTTAGGGCGAAGGCTCACATAAGTAGCGGTATTGGATGGCAGTGCGACATGAGTTTGCGGAAGCATGAAAACTTTTTCTTTCCTTTTCTTATTTTAAAATTCCGCACATCAGTCCGGTACTGCCGCTCTTCACATTGGTACACATGTTTATACATTCAGAGCATAATAAAAACTTAAAGACTTATAAATACAATCATATTCAGTTGCCCCGTGGGGCTTAATACATAACAGTGTACCATCTTCTAATGCAAGTCAATAACTATAATTTCATATTGTTCTCCAAAAGACTGCTAATCCTGAAATAAGCTTTCTATGCCCTTCCTCAAAATGAGCATAGTTCAACATCTTCATCATCAAAATCAGGACTTGCTTTTAATCACCTGAAAGGGGGGTCGGATAAAAATCCGGTAAGCTAATCTAAGCTTATGAGTAATTCCAGCATTTGTCATGGGGTTTCAATTGGCAGTGGTTTAGCACTTGAGAGTTTATAAAACAATCGCTACCAATTGCTTGTATACTTTGAACATAGAATATATGCATTCCTTAAAACATATAGCTTTGAAACATTTAAAGTATTCAAGCTAAACATATACAAATAACTTCAAAACATGTAGACATGTATAATGAAAATGATGGTAAAACCTGCTTCCATTTTCCAAACATAACATCTTATCACTTTCATTAGTGGAATCCATTTCGAACCAGACTCCTGTTTTACTTTACGTGAAGATAACCTAACTGAACCGATCAAGAACATCTTCCTGGTCCCTAAAAGGTAGGTAAGACTCACTCTCTGACAAAACAGATGGGGTTTCTCGAGATATCTCATGCCTGGGGGATTAGATCCTACTACTTGGCATTTAACAGGTCAATTGAGTTCCGTACAACCCAAGATCTTGTCTATTTCACAGGGCAATTGAGTTCCGAAGAATCCCAAAATCCTGTCTATGTGCTTATGCACTGTTTATCTTGCATTTAAATACATTTTCGCGTGACTATGTCAAGAGGTACTTTTCATGAGCAATTTAAAACATCATGTTCATGACTTAATGATAAAATCTTCGTATACTTGAAATAAGCAAAATCAAAATACTTTACGTAATTTTGGCATTTTTACTTAGACATGCTGAAATATGTTTTAAGAAAACTATAGTAGAAATCATTCACTGAGTATGTCACAAAGGGTTATAAAACAGAACAATTTAAGACTGAATCATGTAAATACTGAATTTGGAATTCAAACACTTCATATCTTTTGAACTTAAAACCTTTTTAAATCCATGGAGCCAAATCTCCACTTCAAATACTAGGGTTACTCACCTCGGTCCTTTAGGGTTAGTACCAAAATGCGCTTTCCCACTTCCTCCGTAGTTCCTAGGAACAATTCATGAATAGTCTTATTAAATTCACATTCACTGCAATATCACCTATTGATGCTTCTTAACTTATGCTTAGGTCGTATCAATCCCAACACGATTTCATAAATTTCATATGTACTTGATTTAACTCGTAATCTTAACCTACAACACAATTTAGTGTGTTAGGAATTTAATTTATTTCAATTTATACTCTTCTGGTAGCTCTATTAATTTTAAGTTTGATTTATTTACTTCACATGTTTACGTGTCGTGTTCTTCCGTTTTTTATTTCAATATACGTGCCTTAGTTTAGTATCTCGACAATGTTCTAGTTTATAGTCACCTGACTTATGCTATTCATCAAATTTTATGTTTCTTTATTATAGACACTTCTTTTGGTCAAATAGACTCTACCATTGAGTTCGGAACGTCGAAGAAAGTCAATTTAGGCTTCCGCGGAACTTTGTTTGGGTTTGGTTGCTGTAGGGGCATTTTGGTCATTTAGCATTTTTACGGGTTTTTAATTTTTCAGGACCTCATCTCGTGATGTGGACCTCACCATTGGACTCAGGGGATCCGAGATAGTAAGAATACACTAATAACTTGTTAAATTTGGACAACGGGCCATTTCGTCATTATTTAATTTAATTAATTAATTTATTTTTATTTAATGGAAATTATACATAATATATACATTTTCGTGCAAATATTTGGCATGGGATTGTCCTGTCCAAATTGGTTCGCATGCTTGGTTTCATCCCCTTGGTCCATTGTTCGAGTCCCAAGTTGTGCAGCACCTTTTTATTTTTCTTGATTTTTCCTTTGTATTTTATATATATATATATATATATATTGCCCATATTTATCACTTCAGGCGCGTGTGTCCACGTGGTAAGGGCGTGGGTTGGGTTCCAAGTGATCGAGCGTTCGAACCCCAGGGGCTGCGGCTCCTCTTTTTTCTAATTTTTCGTGGGCCAAATGGCATTTAAGGCCCTTATACCTGGATAGGATATCCTATCTTCATGCGGTTTAATTAATTTGGGCCCAAACCCCGTAACCAAATAGGTTGAATCAGGGTTTTAAAACCCTTAAGCCAAACGCTGTCGTTTCATTTATATGGTGTCAACCTTCCTTTATAACACGTGTCCAAGTCAACACGCTAAACTCGAATCGAGTTGGCGAGTTGACTCATCGTCCTCTTCATCAACCTACCCTTGTTGCCCTAATTTCTGTAGATCTTTGTTTGGAATTTCGCGGGTTTTGATTAGTTCAAAACCTTCTGTTTTCACTCTAAAATGTTTCTAAAACATCAAAGATCATTTTGGACATTCGTTTAAGAGTTCAAATCGAGCTCAAGTGTTCGGTTGAAAGTTTGATAATCAAACCTGCAACTCGACTGTTTGCACTTATTTCTTGACCATTTTTCTTAGGATCTCTTTTGTTTTGGTCCCTTCTTCATGGGGTTTCATCTTTCATTCTTAATAGTGGGTTTAAGTGCATGTTTGTGGGGTTGGGTTTCAAAACCCAAACCTGCAACTCAAATTTTGGTGGTCTCCCCTTGGGTTTTTGGTCACGTCTGTGTGTTTTTAAAACATTCTAGGGGTTGAGTCAAGGTTCCAACAAACCAAATAGGGTTTGGTTTACCTAGTTTCAGACCTGTTATAAACAAGGTCCATCCATGGCTGTTTGACGTATGGCTGTGTGTTCTTGATGTTTTTAACGTTCATTTTTCATGTCTTGTTCAAGAACAAACATCCTAAACATTATATATGCATAATTAAAACTTCAACAGTTTGTATATAGGCATATATTCTAGAGAGAGAATTTAAGGTGGTTTTGTGGGTTTACCTTTTTAACACTGATTTCTCCTTCTTCTACCTCTGATTTTCTTCCTTAGCTTCTTGGTTCCCTTTTTCTTTTGAAGTCTTTTCTTACGAAGCAAGCATGCATTGCTTTTAAGCTAATCCACCACCATATGTCTCTCTCTCTCTCTCTCTCTCTCTCTCTCTCTCTATGACTCACAACCCTAATCTAGCCTCCTTTATCAGCTTCCTTTCCCATCTCATTAATTCTTCTTTTTCTCTTTTTAGCTTGTATTAATTGAATGGTGGATATTTGTAGTATATATGTATATTATATACACACACACACTAACTCACAAGCAAACACACACTAGTACACACTTAAACACACACACACCTTGCCGACACCTTCACACACTAGCTGCACACACTTACTTTAGATATTTTGTAAGCATTTATTATATATGTGTATCTATCCATATGTATGTATATATATAACTGTATACATATACATTAATTTTTTTACACTTGACTATACCTACACAATACACTCTCAATGTGTGTATTTACTTGTGTTAATATGCACACATAATTTTTGTGTATATTAATATATATATATATATATATATTGGTGACACATAACCAAAATCATGAAATTGGAAATATACATTTTTGTATATTTCTCTACTCTCGGTCATCTCGTAGTAGGTTTTAAACTATTGCTTGAATTCTCGTAAAATGTGCCTTTAGATTCGGGTATTTTGGGTCGGGATATTACACTTGATATCTTGACACATGTCTATTTGTCCTGAGCACCTCACTGCCTTAAAGAGACTACTGACCTCGGAATAAGGAAACAAAGCTCAACATAGTAACTTTTATCTACGGATATCTTTCAATTCTTATCTTCATGGTTCCTAATCCTACTCGAATTTCGATAGCTAATAGCCTATAAATAAGGCTCCAAGGTATGCTTTCAATTCATAGTCAACTACTTTCTTTCAATAATTACAAGTTACTATATCGTTTTCTAAATTTATCATTGGAGTTGCTACTACCTGAGCTAACGCTGTGGCTCTCTGACCTTTGTTCATGATAGGAAACTTGAAAGGATTGAACTCGGTTCAGAAACTAGTGACATCAACTGGTATGAAATTTTTATTTTGTTTTTGCTACTGAATCTGGGCCACATCAGTTGGAAGCCGCGTGCAAGTTGGAGAGCCTCTGTGTGGTATGCAACACCGAGCTTCATGAATCATATCTAAGCTTAAGGAGTTGTTTTCGAGATTTTAGCTAATTGAACTTCCTCAACATTTTCCATTCTGATTTAAATAGATACGAATTCGCTTATAACAGTTAGTGCCTTGAAACAACTTAACCATCGAATTTCTAAGCATTTTCAAACACCTGTAATTGTTAGGAAATTTGTGTTACTTATTATTATTATTATATTTTGAACTATTTTTTAAAAATAAGTTTTTTAAAGGAATCCTTGAAGATTCCAGTATGCACATTTCTAAGATTCCATGGAAAAGATTGACGTTAGTTAACCTACCTACTGGTAATTATTTTTATAATAATGAATGCAAAAAATGAGAAGCTGCGGCGACGGGGCTGCACATCAACTCTTTGGACTTTTTCAGCTAGATTCCTCTGCGTATGAAAGGGCCATCTAACGATATTGTAAGAGCAAAGATGGTATCTGACACAGCTAGATTGTATTTTTCTGGCAATTAAGGAACTCTTGTTTTAATAATTTAGATTGTAGGTGTCTGACTCTGTTAATGTTATATAATTGTTTGAATTGCCATATACATTAATTAAATCAATTTTCTGGTACATGTGACTGCTTCTTCATTGAGAGGTCATGCTCTTAGCTTGTTTTCTACCCCTTCGTTATTTAAATTTGCACCTTTCATTATCGATCACTATATATACCTGTCATCACCATTAATTATTTATAATATTTTTCATTCAAATGCATCTCGCTGTGCACATTATTGACTTTTGAAAATGAATCTGAAATCTGATTCTTACGCTCCAGTTGAACTTCTGTATTATATTATAGATAAACCAGTCGAAATGGCAAAAGTTGTTTTTTTTTAATCTATTTTGCTCATACTTGCATTTTGGACCACAACACTTGTTTCCATCTTACACAGTTGTAAGCTGGTACTAACATATTTTAATTGAATTAATGTTAACTACCATCATCACAAATACTATCTCATATTAATGTAGATTTGAATTTGAATTTGAATTTTAGAAAATATTGAAATTAGTATCTCCATTTTAATAACTGTTTGTTTTAATGTCCAACGGAAATGGAATTGCTACTGGATGTTACATAAAAACTCATGGATAATGTTTTGTGTCTCAAAAACCATTGCTCAAATAGTGCCCGAACCAAAGTAAGGTCATTGATTGTTGATATACCATAAAGTAATAGACCTATTCAAATCATGACAAGTATATGTACAGAGCTCTTCAGAATAACATGAAAGATTGTTCTATCCAGATCAAGGAGAAGGCAAATCAAACACATCGAATTCTTAAAAAAATAACATGGAGATTCCTCATTCAACAAGAGAAACATAATTCTTTAAAATTCGTAATTAATATTTATATTTATTGATAAAAAAAACTTAATCATAAAGACATATTACATCATATTTTTAGTGCTATAATATTCCTGCTTTGACTAGAAAACCAAAATTCTTATTTTTATATTAATCTTACTACATTGAATACTATTGATTCGAATAGAAAAATATTAATTCTAATAAAATTAAGAATCTAGAGAAATTAAGAATAAATCAAAATTAATAACTAAACAATCCTAATAAACTTTAAAGCAAACATTCTTATTTTTAACTTTTAACGTATCGATCAAATATGTCCTACATCAAGCTTCCACTTGTTTCATCTCCTTTCACTCTCTTTTTAATTATTATTATACATTTTTCTTATGTCACATACACTGAGTTGAGATAAACTTCAAACCTCAAATGTCATTTGTTTTACAAATCACCTATAAAACGTTTTATGAAAACAGAAAAATAGACGACAACCAAAAAAAACATCGTGCTTAATAACGTGGGCGATTCGCAGCCTCACAATTTAAATAAACTAAAGACAACCGAAATTCATACAATTAGAGATTCTTTGGTATAATTAAACCTTAAGTATACATCAATTAGAGATTCTTTATATTTTCTTGTACCTCAAAGTCATATGCATATAAAATATTCCAACTTGGTATCTCTTTTATTTTATATTTGGTGGGTAACTTAATTGACATCAGACTAAGACATTAATTTTTGAAGTTTTCTTCTTTAAATAGATGTTAATAAATATTAATATGCCCATATCTGGCTCATGTGATTCTACAATTTGGTCTGAACAAATAATATTTGAAACTCTCTAATCTTTATCATTTGCGAAAATCATGTGTGTATGTATATGTGTGTGTGTGTGTGTGTATATATATATATATATATATATATGACAGAGCCATAATTAATTATGAGATTCATGTTTTTCCTCCCAAGAAGCATGTCGTGTATTCATCTGTCCCAATTCCCGTATAAACAAATGTTTTTCCTTTTATTTTCGATGGGTTAAGAATTTAGCCATAAAAAGGATTGAAACCTTCGTCACAAGCAGCTTTACCACTTTATCTTTGAGATTGGGGCCAGTTTGGTTTGCTTTTGCTATTTTCATTTCTATTGTAATAATAATAAAAATAATAAAAATTTTAAGAATAATTCAATTTTTTTTTATCAATTACTAATCGACTTGAGTTCTTTAAAATGTAGAAAACTTCTTTTACAGTTTCTTGGCAACCAGTTGTCTTCATGATTTTTATTTTTATTTTTATTTTTTTTAAAATAGTATTTTAAATGTTTTGTCTAACTCAATTTTTATATCATCTTCATTTTTTAAATAAAAAATAAAACTTATTATTTCAAATATCAAAAATTGCATTTTTCTTTTTCAAAAGGTGAAACTGGTTATGTAAGCTCTCTAATCAATATGTGGCCAACTTGAAAACGCCACTAATTATGATTGGTAATAGACTCTTCTTATATTCTAATTACCAATAAGAGATTCTATTTTTCTCATGCCTTATGGTATAATGAATAATGCAACTTTATTTTTGGGTAAGTAAAGGTGAATTTTATAACCAAAAAAGAAAGATATACATGACGAACAAAACAAAGCTCAAAGACAAAGAGCTACAGATATACAAATGCAAGAGAACAAGAATAAAACAAGTGGAAAAAGGATGGAAGGCGTTCAACAAGATTGTCTGCCATCCTAACCCACTTTACCAGCAAAAACATCTAATTGTCCAAAGTCAATTCCCAACGCAGTAATAGATCTTCATCAAGCATAAAGCGTCTAAGGCTACGGTCTCCAATCAACTTGCTTCGCACCATCAAATTAATACCCTCAATAACCTGATCTTTGGTTCTTGATTCTTTATTGAAACATATCCGATTCCTTTGAAACCAAATTGTATGAACCAAGCTAGAGAACACCAACTTACTTATATAACCTTGGGCTGAATTCCCCTTAAAATCTTAAGTAGCCCATTGAATTGTTTCATGCCATGGACGAGGGGACAAAATCATATTACATTTGGCTACATAGTGATGCCATAAGTCAAGTGTAAAAAGGACAACCATAGAAAAGCAAGTGATAGTCTTCCAATGGCACCCCACCAAAGACACATTTCATTTCAAGGTTGCTTCCAAACCTCAAGACACAATCTTAAGTAGTAAGCCACTCCCGAATGGCTAACCAAAGGATGAAGCTACATCTTGGAATAGCATGAGAGAACCACAT
Source organism: Nyssa sinensis (assembly GCA_008638375.1). Taxonomy (NCBI): domain Eukaryota; kingdom Viridiplantae; phylum Streptophyta; class Magnoliopsida; order Cornales; family Nyssaceae; genus Nyssa; species Nyssa sinensis. Next base: position 26,170,461 of record CM018041.1, on the reverse strand, counting down.
TAGCTTCCACCATGAAACTCTAGGCTTGGAGTCCCGAATTGTGCGCCAAGCTGAATTAGTAGAAAAAAAGTTTAGAAGGATGGCCTAACCATTGAATTTGGTCCATCATATACAGATTTGGAGTAAAACCTGGGGGCATAGAGCGCTTGAGCTCTATTAATTGGTAAGAGTTAGTACTAGGCCACCTCTATTCATTCCCTTCAATAATTTGGCTCACACGGGCTAATTTAGCAAGCTTGGAATCATAGATGATTCTATCTCCCATAGCATCCTAGATTGGACCCACAGGAAGCCAATAATCGAGCCAAAGAGAAGTATGCTACCCATTTCCCACCTTGTGCTAAATTAAAGATTTAAACCTAGATTTAAGCTTCGTCAATTTTCTCCACACCCAAGTGCAAACACCTGGACAAGCAGCCTCCCAAAGGTGCTTTTGCTTCAAAATGTTAGCTCGAATCCATGCAACCTACAATGAAAAGCTATAAGGATCAGTTAAACACCATAGATGTTTAGAGGTAGCAGCTTTATTCCATTATTCTAGTTTCTTAATCCCTAGTCCACCTTCCTCCTTAGAATAAGTAACATCATCCCAAGCTACCTTGGCTTTAGTAGCCTTCAAATATACTCCTGGCCAAAGAAAAGCCCTCATAATCTTCTCAATATCCTGGATAATCTTCTTCGGAAGAACAAAATGTGTTGTCCAACAAACCTGCATGCTGAAAATAATGAACTTAATGAGTTGTAATCGGCCCACAAAGGATAGATACTTAGAAGTCCAAGCTTAAACTTTGTGAACAACCCGATCAACCAGCACCTTGTAATCAATTACCTTCAATTTGGAGGAAAACAACGGAACACCAAGGTATCTCATAGGTAATTTCCCCTCTTTAAAGCCCACTCCTTCCATGATATCACCTTATGTAGAAACTCCCGAGAAGAAGATGTTGCTCTTAGTCTCATTCGGATTTAACCCCGAGAATTCAGTATATTCTTCAATGGCAGCTTTCAAGATTATAGCTGAATTGAGATCCCCATGACAAAACAACATAAGATCATCCACAAAGCACAAATGAGTAATTTTAGGCTACTTGCATCTCCAATGATACTTAAAACTCGTCTCTTGATCGAATTTCTACTCTAACATCATAGAAAAGACCTCTATAGCAATGACAAACAAGTAGGGAGAGAGAGGACCACCTTGGTGTAAACCACGAGCACCTTTGAAATAAAATTCAAGTGTGCCATTAATGAAAATAGAGAAGCCTGGAGTAGTAATACAAGCCTTAAACCACTGAATATAAGGAGCTGGAAATTACATTAACTCAAGCACATCCAAAAGAAAGTCCCATCGCATCGATTCATAAGCCTTCCTAATGTCCACTTTCATTGCACACCTTGGGGTGCCCCCCTCCTTGTAATAATTATGCATGAGTTCTTGGGCAAGAAAGATATTATCACTAATGCTCCTACCCGACACAAAGGTAGATTGGGCTTCATCAATCAAGTCACCAAGAATGGGCTTAAGACGATTAGCAAGGATCTTGGTAATACACTTGTAGATGGTATTGTAACACGAAATGGGGTGGTAGTCATTCAACCGGGAGGGATCAGGAACTTTTAGCACAAGGGCAATGGTAGTTGAATTAATCTCACGCAACAAAGAACTTGTTTGAAAGAATTCTTGAATGGCAGCAAGAACATCTCCACCCACAATATGCCAAGTAGCTCAGAAGAGATGCCTATTAAAACCATCTGGACCCAGAGCTTTATTGGGGTGCAAGCTAAACAAAGCCTCTTTAATCTCCTCCATCTCAATTGTCTTACTTAATTACTGAGCTTGTGCAGGAGAAATACCCTTGGTTATGAAATCTTTGAGTTGGTTTTTTTCGAGATAAGGATTTCAGGGGACCTTTCCCAACAAGTCTTGGTAGTAATCCACAATGCCAAAGGAGACTTCCTTGTTATCTTCAATCTTTCTACCAGCTTCATCAATTAAGCTTCGAATTTTATTACGGTTTCTTCTTTGAGTAATACTCTTAAAGAAGAAGCTCGTATTTTGATCACCCTCATTAAGCCATTGGATCCTTGATTTCTGCTTTACCAAGCTTTCCTCCCATTAGTGCTCAAAGAATGTTGGATTACAAAAAATTACTGTCGGGCTACCTCAATTGTGTTGGTAGAAATCTAACCTCTTGCTCGGTTTAAACTCCTCAATTCTTGTTTCACTGCTTTAAGTTTCTTACTCAAAATAAACATTGTTGATCCTTCAATTTCTTGACTCCAAGATTTGCAGACAACTAGCTCAAATTCATCACATCCCAACCAGAAATTAAATAATTTAAAAGGCCTCCCTTTGCATTTAATTTCAATTCTAGTCTGAAAAATCATAGGGCTATGATCTGAAACACCGGAAGGTAAGAACTCCACTTCTGAATTGCTAAAATCCACCATCCATCTATCATTAGCCAAAACACGATCAAGCTTCCTTAAGATTGTATCACTCCCTTTCTTATTGTATTTTAGGTGAAAAAGTTGGCATTTGAGTAAGACATGAGGTGGATTTAGATTGATAATTAATTAATAAGATTCATTAATTATTTCATAGAGTAACATAGATTGTCCCAAATTAATTTTCTATTCAATACAATAAATTAATTAGATTGAAATCGTAAAACTTAGGTGGTAAATAAAGTGTTGTATAGAAATTAAATTAGATGTCTAATTAATTTTATTGTTAAGTGTTTCTATTAATTAACTACAATAATAAAGCAACTACAATTAAAAAAAAAAAAACACAATCCAAGTAAAGAGAAACAATAGATATATAGTGAAAAATGCCCCCATGAGACAAAACAACCAAATTAGCTGCTAGAAAACACACCACTAGTAAATTAACCCGTTACAAGACACAAAACTGACAAGAATGATCACTAACCTCACTACAAGAAACATGATTTTTTGTCGCACAAAAAAGTCACAAATAAGCCAACTAGTATCGCAAAAATATTGTAGTTTATTAGCTTATTTGCAATGATAGTTTGCTTATTTGCAACGATTTTCGCACATAAAAAAATTTAGTTTCTTGTAGTGCTTGTTATATTGTCCGATAATTTACTGGTAGTCAATAACTCTACTTTCCTTTACCGTTTGCCCTTGTGTACCAATTGCATCTATTAGTTGTTCCATTATAAATAGTAACATCTCGTTCTAATTACAATCTATCCTATAAATCCGCTCTCTTTAGTGTGCAACTCACTATATAGTGATGTAAACATGTGTCCCAAGATCTTTCTTAGCAAGGATCTAATAAGCTTTGTGAAAAAGGATTATGTTGTTGAATCCACTCACAAGAATCACTATGAAACTCTCAAAGATTCACTAGTGCATAATGTGCACATTATTGATGCACTAAGATAATAGTTTCGTCCTTTTTCATATATATTATTTCTAATAAAATGTCACTCTATATAAAGATATATTAACCCTGATAAAAACTCAGATTAAAGTGATCAATCAAATTCTCATAAAGATATGAAGCATTTCTAGACCGAAGGGAGACAAGAGTTCGGACAATTGAACCATTCAAATGGTTTCGAGACACATTTGGTTGATCCTGGTACTATTTTTGTGATTTTTTTTCTAATTGAAAGCAAATCGAGAAAAGTCCCTAAGGGATATTTTATTAGTTATTTTAAGATCTTTTCAAGCATACAGTCAAAACTAAAAAGAACCTAGTACATGAGAATATCCAATTCAAACATCATTGGAGATGCCATAAAACCAAGCTCACAGCATCTTTGCTTTGCCGATGATATTATGCTTTTCTGTCATGGTGATCTCCCTTCAGCTTTTATTCTCAAGGACGGGCTTGACACATTTGCTACCTTTTCTGGTCTCCTCAACAATGCCTCCAAAAACAACATCTTCCTATCTGGTGTGGATTGCACCCTCAGGCATTGTATCACGGAGCATATTGGCTTCCCCGAAGGATCCCTTCCTATCCGTTATCTTGGTGTCCCTTTGATCTCTACCAAGCTAAAAGCCCAGGATTGCAAATCATTGGTTCATTGTATCATTGGAAAAATTACCCATTGGTCTACCAAATCCCTTTCTTATGCAGGACGGCTTCAACTTATCAAATCAGTGCTGTTTAGCATTCAAGTTTACTGGTCCTCCCACTTCATTCTTCCCAAGAAAGTGGTTAATCAAATTGAGCAAGCAATGAGATCGTTCCTTTGGAGTGGTAACCACCTCATCTCATCTGGATCGAAAGTTGCATGGGATGATATAACGTGTCCTAGAAATGAAGGGGGTCTTGGGATAAAGAAACTCTCTGATTGGAATAAAGTAGCCTTAGGGAAGCTTATATGGGCCATGTTTCAAAACCCCTCTCATTCCCCTTGGGTTCTCTGGATTCGTAGTAATTTGCTGAAAGGCAAGAGCTTTTGGGAGGTCAAATGTCCCCAATCTTGCTCTTGGACTTGGAGGAAAATGCTTCAATTCAGATCCTTGTTCAAATCTAGCATCAAAATTTCTATTGCTAATGGCCTCTTTGCGTCTCTTTGGTTTGATTACTAGCTTCCCAATGGTACCATATTCGACAATATGGGGGACAGAGTTATCTACGATTCGGGTCTAGGGAGACAGGCTAAAGTTAGCTCCATCATCTTGGATCATCACTGGAATTGGCCTATAGCTAACTCTCCTCATTTACTTGAGCTTAAAAATGGTATGCCTATCAAGCTTCATCCTTTCCCCCAACGGGAAGACAAGGCTATTTGGTTACCCTCCCCCGATGGGGATTTCTCCATCAACTCAGCTTGGGATCTTTTGCGCTGCCGAAAACCCCTGGTTCATTGGTGGAAGCTTGTCTGGCACCCTAAAGCCTTACCTAGGGCTGGGTTTATTCTTTGGCTGGCCATCCGGAACAGTCTTAATACCAAGGACCACCTCTTCTTCTCCCAGCTCGGCAATGATTCCAAATGCATTTTTTGTATGCGCGAGGCTGAGAGTCACAATCACTTGTTCTTCTCTTGCTCCTTCTCTTCCAGCATATGGTCTCATTTGCTCTCCTTATGTGGGTTCCGATGCCCTTCAGGAGACTGGCAGCAGATCGTTCTTTGGGCTAGCAATACCTTCAAGGGCAAGATATTCTCTTCTACTATAGGCAAGCTTACCCTAGCATGCACAGTCTATATTATTTGGAGGGAAAGGAATAGTAGATTGTTCACCACTTTAAAGAAAACTCCCCAGGCTATCATTGCTCAAGCCTAGGATATGATCCATGGCAGGCTCGCTACCTCAAAAGGGATTGCAAACACTATCTCCAACAGACATCTTCAAAGCATTTGGTCTCTTCCAAGTAGCATTTTTAATATGTAATGTTCTCATTCTTGTATGTCTTTGATGCCTAGTTTGTTTGAGGGTATGCCCTTTTGATCTTGTCTTTCTTTTGTTTAGTTCTTATGGCTTTAGGTTGGGAGTTCTTCTGCCTGTAGTAGTCCTTCCCTCCCTTTAGCTTGTTCGAGGGTATGCCCTCTTGATTTTGTACCTTTTTCTCCTTTTCTTTTATAGATTTATTTACTTACTAAAAAAAAGAATATCTAAATTTAATTCCCTATACGAACTGTATAATGAAAGACTAAATGCATACACATCTTACAAATACACCTAACATGTATGCACATGTGTTTATACTTTTCTCATAGCAATTTGGAAGCTTCATAATGATGTTAAACTCTTTTTCTTTAAAAGTATACAACTATAATTAAGTCTAGCTTGATCAGGTCTTCATGGAATTGATTTACTAGCAGTGAGACTCAACTTCACATAGCAATTACAAACTCAATAAATAGACTTTGGAATGAATTTCCAACGCATAAACTTAGAGGAAAATTTTACAATTGTTTTATCACGACCTAAGCCCCAAAGACTCAAAAGTGACTCTACTCCCTGAGACCTTTAAGATTATTAAAGTTCAATCAATTCGTTTCCCATGTTAATTAATCATAACAATATCCACCTAATTCCATTTCTCATTTAGGAGTAAAGTGAAGTTATTTGAATACATCTTTACTTCCATTTCTTTTATAAGTGTTAGGAATCTTTCTTGGTCACTCGTTATACCCCATAACTTTATATCCAAAATCCTAATTAATATTATACTGTGAAGTAGAGCGAATACCAATTGAATGGCCAAGGTTCCATAGGAATGGTAGGAGGGGAACTTTTACTCTAACTATAGTTGCGATCTCTAAGCAGGATTTTCAATCATCTATCCCTTTTCTTTCCCTAGTGAGTGAATAATGAGTGTATGTTTTGAATGAGTGTTGAGCGAGTGTGGTAGGCGTTTTCTCACCGTTGATTGCTTTAATCACTTGCTCTTCATGGCCAAGGAAGGCATTGGAAAAGATCACACCCACTTCTCTTAGACAATTAGTTCAGCCAGACAAAAGAGGTTAAATGGGATTTGAGGTTAGAAAATTCAATTCCTAATAAGGAAGAACCGAAGGTGAGAACTCACTTCTCTTCTAACACGTAGGCGTAGATTGAAGTTGGGACCTTGATTGGCATATCGGGATTCGAGAAATCCTCGGATGAAAGGCTTCAGATTATTCTCGTTAGCCCTTGCAATGATTAGTAAAGAACAAACAAGAAAAATGACATCTAAACATAGTCACAGACTGGTTGAATGAGTGCTGAAACATTTCTTTCTCGGCTTCCTGAAGACAACAAGCAAATTCAGGTCTGAATGGAAGGAGGCAGAGGAGACTGATCTTCCTAAAGGAGTAGTCGATCCGGAGACCTTGTGTGATCAACACGAAAGGTATATGACAAAACAGGAATTTTTTTCCAGCTAGTCCCAGAGAAACATGTTGTTTTGTAGAGAGTTGGTTTATTAACTAGAAGGGTGGAAACAAAGGGTAGACGTAAGGAGGGGAACCTCGACTGTGGCTTCCATGTTTTCTCCTTCTCTAATCTTCATGATATGTTAAAGGTTTGGTTTGATGATCCCTGGTTGATGATTTTCATCTCCAACTTTTTTTTTTTTTTGGAAATATAGCATACAAACTTTAACCCTAGAACTACACATACGACGTCAGCTCTGGTATAGGAAAAGGAAAAGACCAATGGGTTAAGCTTTGAAAGTGGATCATATCACTCTTGGAAAGATGAGGGGTCGTGCATCTTTGTGTTAATATTGATCACTCGAAACCCATGGTAAAAGGGATGCATCTTGGAGTTGGGAACATTAACTATTAACAACCCTTTCAATATGAGCAGTGTCAATAGTGTGTTTTTTCTATGAAAAGATGGGGAACAATAAAGAAAATTGTCATAGATGAGTTTTTCGCAAGACAAACGAGGAATTCATTAAACATTCTCTCATAATTACACACATTATGTTTCAAGAGCCTTAACTCCTATTAGATGTTGAAATCATGAGATAGGACTAATTTTAATGGAAATTACACTTCAAGAGTATTAATTAGATGCAATTTCACCTAATTCGAGTGAGAAATGAGAAAGTTATGACCTTCTGAAGTTGTCTAGTGACACAAGTAGGGTGGGCAAGTGACAGTTGACTGATGCATTGTCTACTACTTCGGCCGCCTGTCACCAGACACTAGAAAATTCTATAATTAAGTTCCAAATGAAGGACGGTCGACCAGTACATCGTCTACCAACATGGGTAGTCGATTAGTTATATGACTAACTCTATTCGGGACTCAACAAAGGCCTATCATATGTCATTTTAAAGTTATGAGACAAAGTTCTAATTCTATATAAGTCTTGTGATGACATACAAAGAAACACATGTACTAGAACATCAATTTAATAAACTTATCCAACCTTAAAACAAATCCATATACTTTATATAAAATATTCTAGGTCAAAAATGGATTGGTATACCATAACTCACACTATAGGAGTGGGTGTTAGGCCTCACTAATAAAAGGGATCAATAATATTATCACATATGCAATAAAAAAAATTGCTTAATTTAAAAATATAAGATTGATCCACACAAAACCCAAATATTAGATCCATGCATATATCATTTATTCCTCATGTACATAGCTTTTCCATGAATTTTATAAATTAAAAATACTTTCTTTCTCATTTCTAATAAAATTTTAGGTCCAAAAGCAATTTTTTATGCCCCAAAAATATTTAAAATAGATAAGAAAATTACCAAAAATATAGTTTAGCCCCAAAATAGTGTACTTAACACTTAAATATAATTTTAATCTCAAAATAACCCTCCAAAATTTTTCAAAATTTATTTAATCAAGTTGTGTTAGTAAAATTTGATTAAAAATTATATTTTAATTTTTCAAAGGCTAAAATTACTGAAGTTGGATATATGGGTCCATAATAGTAAGCTAAAGTTCCACACACCAGAGGTGTAAAAGTTTGAAGCCCACAAATCCCGTATGCACCCCCACACCCCTTAAGTGTGACTGGTGCTTCCAAAAAACCTAAACAAATCATATTTTGCACTTCATGCACCAAGATGTGTCATCACTAGTGCATACACTTGACACGTCAGTCTCCGGTCGTGCTTTCCCGACATCGCCTATCTTATGGTGATCCTCTAGCTATGGCAAGCTGAAAGGTGATTGCCGATCACTCATTTGATACCTCCATAAGGCACATGTGCCTACACGCGTTATAATTCTGATTCGGGCCGCATATTTACAACAACTCATCATCTTTAATGAAACCTTGGGTTTCATTTAGACATGTTAAATCTTTCAATGCTTATTTCTCCTCATTTTTATGTCAACAAATTATGTATAATATTTGAAAGCTCTTGAGACAAGAAATCTAACTAGACCAAATTGTTGCACAAAAATGAGGTTTATAAGTTATTTTTAACCTAAAATTTTGGGTTTTCATGGAAAATGATAACTGGGTTTTGTGGTCTCACTCTTTTGAGAATAGATCTTCGTGAAACTTTTAATACTCAATAATGGGACTATGAGGAATACGTCCATGGTAACAAATTCTCCAAAAAAATTATCAAAACATTATTATTTAAAATAGTCTCATTTTGTAAATTTTTTATGCAAGATTCATGCAATGCATATAAGTATAAATTTAAGTCATGCAAAAAATTTTTTAAGTAAACAACAAGAAATATGCCTCGGATACCATATAGAAAAAATATAAAAAAACGTTTGTCAAATTTGGTTCACTGTCCATTGGTTGTTGTGTGAATATGTCTGGAATTGCCCAAAATCAACCATATTTGTGTTACGAGCTTTCTAGAATATCTCAAATATTGTAAAGTCTTTTTGATCAATAAAGTAACTACCAGAGTCCTCTATGATTTCTCTACAATCCAAATTCATAGGTCTCTTGATGGTAACCCAAAAGAAAAAATTCTAGAGAGAGAACTAGAAGGGTAGGGTGTATTGTACTATGTTGTATGTCATATGAATTATATGTAGGATATAATCACATATATATTAAAGCATTCTTCCAACATGAAGTTGGAATAGTGTTGGTAGGTCCCTTGGTGTGAAACTAACCTAGAAGGGGAGGTTGAATAGATTTGTATTCATTTTTCAAATTTTCATCCACAACACTAACTACAACAAAGATAAAATAATATATGAATTGAAATTTCAAGCAATAAACAAAAAATTTATTCAATTCAATAATAATTCCAATCCACCCAATGTAGTTATAATATAGTGTTCTATTCACAAACCAATTCACCACATGCTTAATTGATTAACTATTCAATTTCAAATACCAATTTCTCAATTCAAGAGCAAATTTGATTAGATGGTCAATTATCAATTCCTCAATTAATATATAATCCAATTACTCAATTAAGGTTCTCAATTATTCAATTGATGTCCAATTTCAACATTCATGAAAACCTAAATCTAAATCAAACAAAAGCATTCATGTTAAGAAATTTAGAGATTGTAAAAAATGAAGAGTTAGAGAGTTTGCAAACCAAAGTAATGAAAAAAAAAAACCACCCCAAAAAACTATCCCTGATATAAAACTTTAGAGCCAGCCATGCTCATGGAAGAATGCTCTATGTGTGAAATAGATTACAACACGATGATAACACGGACTTAGTTCCTCAAGCTCCGTTCTACTCAATCATCTTCAGTCTCCCTTATAGCCATAAGTATCAACCATAGCTAAAATTTTCATACATCCACAAGGTCGAACTCCACAAACTCTTCAATTGGATGAATTCATAATTAAGGCTCTTTGATTGATTTGAATCTAGTGAGATGATCAAATCAATGTATGATGAGAGTAAAGATATAGATAAAGCACATGTATGAATGTTATTTAATGAAAGCCCTAACTTCTCTCAAGTGTTTGACTCTTACAAACCGATCTCTCTTTATCCATGTTCTCCTTAATCTAAAATTAAATTTTCATCAATTTATAGTTTTTAGACCAGATCTCAAATAATGCGTCAAAACATAAAATAACTAACGTTTGTCCTACAGTGTTCGTTTGAACGAAGCAATGGCTCATTCGAATGAGCACCGCTCATTCGAACGAACATCAAATGATCATTAAATGATGACCTTCTGATGTTCATTTGATTATATCTATCAAATGATGATCGAACGATTGAAAACAACCACATTCTAGTGTTCATTCGAACGAGCAACAGAGGCTTGGTCATCTTTTTCTTGCATTGTGAACTCAATTTCCCTAAGTATTTTCAAATATTCATTTTTAGGATAATTGTTTCATAACATAATTCAACTACACACTTAATGATGATATGATGTCAATTATATGTAATGCATAAAATGTGTGAATATGTGAGATCCAAATCAAAATAAAAGTCTAAAATACCCAAAATTCCCTTCATGAATCAAGTCGGCTGATAGATGTGCACGACATTGAAGCTTGGACCATCATAGAGTAGAATAGGGCATTGAGTCACTCTAAGCCCGAGACTAATTTAATGATTACAATCAAAGCACGTTTTGTCAATTCAGATTAGCCAATCACAATATTGGACCCCTGGTCCTAACAAATAGGACTCCTATAAAACTTAACCTTATCTCAAACTAGATAAGATAAGAACTTATGTGTTACATTTTGAATCCTACCCTATGTGGCTTAAGGGACGCGACCTAACCCTATGGTGCCTACGGAGTTAGATAGAGATGCAAAAAAATAGAAATAATAAAATATTTCCAAAGAATAAATAATAAAATATTGCCAAAGAATTATACATAAGTGCACAACCATCCTGCTAGAGCTTGCTCTACCAGAGCTTGCTAGACATATAGTTACATTACTATTAGGACCAAAGGGTCCGATATTATAATTAGCTAATTCGGTTTGACAAAATGTGCTTTATCTACAATCATTACATAAGTCCTAGGAGTGAGTACCGCAATGCCCGTTCTACTCCAAGATTGTCTAAGCTACATTACTATGCATATCTACTGGATGGCTTGGTCCATGAAGGGTACATTGGACTTTTGTTTTGATTTAGATCCCACACACTGACACATACATGCATTGATTATAGTTTTCATAATAACATCATGTGTGTGCTATGTCACATCCCGAACCCCACCCTACACGGATGTCGAGGACGTGATGCCAGTCAGTCGCCACGCGACCAACCGAAGGCAATTTCTGAACTTTCCAGTGAATTGCACTCCGACTGTAGGGTCAGATGCAGCGGAATTTAAAACTTTTTTTTTTTGTCCAGGGAATGCAACTCATGTATCCACCGTAGGATATGTATCACACAGAGCAAGTCTAAAATCCAACAGCTAACAATTCTAACCTCAGAGCATATCTATAACAACAGAGCAGAACTATAATCTCTAGAGTACCATCTAAATCCATGAGCCATACTATATTCAGTACATATCAGTCAAGTCAGTCGTAGTACATCACTCACCTGATTAAACAGATTCAATCCTCAGTAATCCAGTCTCCACAAATCAGTGCCATTAGATCCAACATATATCATTCCTGAAAAATGTTAGGGAATGGGGTGAGCTTCGAAAAGCCCAATGAGTAACACAGGTTCCCTGTCAAGGGTTTCAAAACCATTTCTTGTTTACAAAGCACAAGGGTAGTTCAGTTGTTTCTGAAATAGCAGTTTTACAAATCTACTTTAAATGCAGTTTTAGTAGAATAAAGCAGGACTGAACTAAACGGAACAACAAATCAGAATAGACGGAGCAGTGCATGATGCCAATATCAATGAGAGTATAGGCAATTAATTCAAATATCAGAACAGATCAGTACTGGGCGGAACGTAACAGGGCATAACAATAATATATCAGTTAGGCACGTAATCAAGCCTACTTATGCCAGACCGCTCATAATCAGAATGGTACCCAGAGTCAGACACATCATAGCAGAACAAAATCAGATAGACCATAAAACGGAACAAGACAGACCGAACAAAATAATAGTAGGACGGGACAAAATCATGCCGCGTACAATACAGTATAAGGTTTGCATTTAAAAACATGCATTCAGACAGTTTAACTTTTAAAACCGTACAGTGCATCAAAATACAGTATCTATGCAGTAACTTATAAACCAAGTCAAGAATTCAGACAGATCATAACGGAACTGGACCATATATCAATCAAGACAGACGGATGATTAACGGACGGTACATAACGGGATCAGACGGAACAAAACACTAGTTCAAGTCACAGGCGTAATCAAGGACAATGGCATAACGGGACGGATCATAGCGGAACAAAGTAGAGCAATACATCAATCAGAACAAGACATATCGGAACTGAACATGGCGGATCAAAACGGTACAATATCAATCAGGTCAAGTCATATCGGAACTGAACATGTCGGAACAAAACGAAACAATATCAATCAGGACAAGTCGTATCGGAACTGAACATGACGGAACAAAATGAAACAACATCAATTAGGACAAGTCATATCGGAACTGAACATGACGGAATAAAACGAAACAATATCAATCAGGACAAGTCATATCGGAACTGAACATGACGGAATAAAACGAAACAATATCAATCAGGACAAGTCATATCGGAACTGAACATGACGGAATAAAACGAAACAATATCAATCAGGACAAGTCATATCGGAACTGAACATGACGGAACAACGAAACAATATCAATCAGGACAAGTCATATCGGAACTGAATATGACGGAAACTAACGATACAATATCAATCAGGACAAGTCATATCGGAACTGAATATGACGGAAACTAACGATACAATATCAATCAGGACAAGTCATATCGAAACTGAATATGACGGAACAAAATGAAACAATATCAGTCAGGACAAGTCATATCGAAACTGAACATGACAGAAACAAACGAAACAATATCAATCAGGACAAGTCATATCGGAACTGAATAAGATGGAACAAAATGAAACGATATCAATCAGAACAAGTCATATCGGAACTGAATATGACGGAAACAAACGAAACAATACATCAATCAGATCAAGACATATCGAAACTGAACATGTCGGAACAAAACGGAACAATACATCTATCAGAACAAGACATATCGGAACTGAACAGGACGGAACAAAACGAAACAATACATCTATCAGAACAAGACATATCAGAACTGAACAGGACGGAACAAAACGAAACAATACATCTATCAGAACAAGACATATCAGAACTGAACAGGACGGAACAAACTGGTACAATATCAATCAGGACAAGGCATATGCTACTTTAAATATAGGTTTTTCTTTTAAACAGTATAACGTTCAAAACAGTACAGTGCTTCAAAGTACAGTATCTAGACAGAACTTATACACCAATTCAGGAGTCAGATTTACTCACAAGACGCAACAGTACAGAATAAAACCATGACAGACCATACAACAGAACAAGACAGACCCGAACTGGACAGGAGAACAGGACAGTACAAAATCAGGTTACGTGTAATGCAGTATGAAAAGTATGCATTCAGACAGTACAGTATACTAAACAGTACAGTAAATCAAAATACAGTAACTAGACGGTGTACTTATACACCAAGTCAGAAGTTCCAGGTTACTCACAAACTGTTACGGTTATCTCCTTGCGCAAACAATCCGATAACCTCCAGATACATCAGGCATCTCCATGTATATCCTGAACAATAATCATCAATCATATACAGATCAGCACTCATCCATTCAGGTCTCATTTGTCATCTTAGGTATCTATCGGTTTACCTAAGATAGCCTAGTAGCCTATCGCCCTCTCATCGGGTTTCATCCGGGGCTATTTTATTCTTAAATTAGGCTCAGCAGTCCTCAGGGTTATAACCTAAGTCATTTAGACTTCAATCGTTATCAGTCAGTTACTTCTTCAGCCTTAGGGGCAAAATGGTCATTTTATCATTCCAGTCCCGGACCCTGTCGTGGTCTCCGGAATAGTCTTTATATCTTAAGTACAAAGTTCTACGTCCTTTGGACTTCAATCGGTATCAGTTAGGTTCTTATTTTAACCATAGGGGCAAAATGGTAATTTTGCCATTCTTATCCCGGACCCAGTCGTGGTTCTTAGAATATCCCATATATCTTAGATATGATTTTCTAAGTCCTTTGGACTTCATTTGGTATCTGCTTTAGATCGTCGGGAAACATCGGTCATTTCTCGTTTTACGCGTTGACTGTCTCGGAGTCTTATTTATCCCTATGATAATTTATCAGATCAGTTTGACCTTTATTTGACCTCTACTTTGCACTTACAGTGCTCAGGGGTATTTTGGTCATTTTACGTTTTGTGTAATTCTGACCCCGATTCGTCATCTAATCAAGTATACAGTCTCACCAGTGTCTGGGCTCTTACCGGTGTCAGTTTCGTCCCAATCGGACTTTGTTTAGGTCTCGTACGGTATCAGGGGTAATTTGGTAATTTCACGTGTCATATTTTTCGGCACGTCAGTTCATAAAATGGACCTCACCATTGGGTCCAGAGTGTCCGACATAATTAAGTTGGACTATCTGTTATGTTCAATTGACCTTGGGAATCATTAGGGGCAATTCAGTCATTTACACTTTATGTGTCTGTATTTTTCGGAACTCCAGTTCGTTAAACGGACCTCACCGTTGAGTTCAGAACGCCCGACATAGTCAGAATAGACTGTCTTTTATTTTTATTTGGGTCTGGTGCCATCAGGGGCAGTACAGTAGTTTATCACTTACAGGTCTGTATTTTTCGGTACATAATTTCCAAAATTGGACTGTACCATTGAGTCCAGAATACTTGAAATAGTGAAAATACACTATTTATTTAATTTATTTGGACTCCATTTGACATATTTAATGTCTAGGGGTAAAATTGTAAATTTTACCTATTTAATAAAATAATAAAATAATTATTTTATTATTTAATTAATTTATTCAGGGCTTAAATGTATAAATTTTCAAAAGTCTGGGCCACTGTGTAATTCTTTAAAACAGTTGGGGACAAATCCGTAATTTCAGAAAGTATTTGGGGGTCAAAATATAATTTCATAATTTAGGGGTTCAAACCCAAGGGTTCAAGGGTTCAGTTGGCTGAACCGGTCCAATACACTGTGAACCAACCGGTTCACTAACCCTTCAGATAACCGGGATAACATATCCCATTTAATCTCAATTTCAGTCCCTATCCGTGTTTCAGTTGCCCCTAATCCAATTTTAATTTGTTATCGTCGTAACCAAACAGGTAGGATCAGATTTTAAAACAAATCAGTTGACTAAACGGTGCCGTTCCAATTAAGAGGTGGCACGTTCGTGCCTCGACACGTGTCCGGGTCGACTCGGCCTAACTCGAACGAGTTGGCGAGTCAACTCCATCGTCCCCAACTCTTCTACGCGCTGTAGCCCTAATTTCCAGTTTCACGATTTCTCTATTTCGTGAAGTTTCAAGCACGGATTTCGGCCTGTTTTGGTTTCAAACATCTTCTGGATGTCATGCCAACGGTTTGGCATTGATTTTATGGATCGAATCAAGCTCAAAGGCTCGGTTCACTCCATTATCCCGCAGACCTGCAAGTCGACCATATAGCTTCATTTCTTAACCAAATCTCGTGAGATTTGGTTCCTTGTGATCCTTAGGTCATGGAGGTTCAGTTCATGTGCTTAAAACAAGTTTTAAAGCCTTGTTGATAAAAATGGGTCATGGACCCGTGGCCTGCAAGTTCAGATTCGAGGGCCTTTCCTAGGGTTTTGGGGTCGCGGTCTAGGGTTTTTAGAACCCTATTGAGGTCTAGAACAGGTCTAGGTAAGCCAAAATGGGTTTGGCTAAGGTCGAATCAGACCTGTTGTATGGGAGGTCATCCATGGCAGTTGCACTCACGGGTTGGGGTTCTAGGCTATTCCGACCCTTCTGAGTTGTTCTACAACACTCCCAAGCCTCACAGTAACATCTATATACAGTTTTTATGGTCTAAAAATTATCAGAACAGTGCCAATAAATCAAAACAGAAAATTTGGTAACTTTAGTGTTTACCTTTTTAGACAGTGGCTTCCTCCTCAATGGCTCGGTTCAGGCTTGGTGGTGGTGTTTGTTCAGATCCAGTAGTGCCCCTCAGTTCCTCCTTTGTCCTTCATAGGGCATCTCCATGGTTACACCCATTGCTCCACATATACATGCATACAAAGTTGTATACACAAGCCATGGACACCATCATCTCACTCTCTCTCTAGGACTCTCTCTCTCTATAGATCAGTGCACAAAGCTCTCTATACAGATCTGATTTTCTCCCATGCATATATGAAGATTTTCATAAATAAAATCAGATTTTCCTTGTTCAATACACCTCTCAACCTCATGATTAATTTGCATGTATTTTGGTTGGAGGAGAGGTCATCATGTGGTGTGTAGGCATGATAGCCTAGGGGGCATAGGGTGATGCATGCTGATGTGTTGCATGCTTGTTCATTGGTCACTTGGGAGGTGGCCTATTCAGATTTGTATGTATATACATTTCATTGTATATATGGTCACAAAGATGCCACTAGCCAGTTGGTTATTTTTTGGATGAGGTTTCTTTTCACTCAAAGGTCAAGGGTTCAATTCCCCTGGCCTCCCATTTGGCCATTTTTCCCATATTTTCGGTTAAGGCCACGTTTGGTTGCGCAGAAATTCAGTTTCAGTATTTCCTTCATAACTTTCATTCCGTAACTCCTTTTTCGACACGGTTTGTTCCGAAAGTTTCATATTTCAGTTATCTTCAGTGTCAGAGGTTCCGTGTCATTTATTAAACATTCGGGATTTTTCGGGTTAGCTAATTCGGATTCCGTTGGGGTTAAAACGGCATTATTTTATCCATTTAACCAGTAATTGGGTTTGGGTATCATACCCTTTTCCCCAGACATATTTGATTATTTAATCGGTCCATGGCGACCGTCGGGATCATAATTAATTCCCTAAGTCATTCTATAAGCCGGTATTAATTAATAGTTAACAACAAATTATTAATTACGCAAAGTCGGGGTGTTACATCCTACCCCCCTTCAGAGAAGTTTTGTCCTCAAAACTTAGTTGGTCATATCGGAAAAACAGTCATCTGTCAGTCAGGTTTATCCATACAGGAATCTAACACCTAGCACTTCTATAAAAGTTTTAAAGCTTAACCGTAATCACTTTTACTGATATGTCTCCAATTGGCATCAGTTGTCAATTCCCAAATTTTTCAGATGTCAGGTCAGATCCAGTAAACCCACAATGAGGCTTTTATTATGCCATAGGAGACAAGCAAGGTCGAATCTCGTAACAGAACATGTTGACTGTATCGAATGTTCTCACAGAGACACGAGAGGTGGCTACCTAATTAAAGGTCGGAGCAAGTCACTTGACTGCAAATTCTCCAAAGGATGACGGTTGGAGTGAAAGTGTATAGTCTCAATGAGATCAACAGAAACAGGCTGGTCATATCTAGGAGGTCCTATCGTCATAGTCTCCCTTTCTAATTCGTCTATCGGATCATCATATCATTCCAGATATTGCTCTCTATCGAGAAGATATTTTATATCAGTTTCACACAGATTCTATGTCAGATATAGATATTCCCATTTGGTTAGATTGTACAACCATAATGGTATAATCTCTTCAACATTTGATCATCAGACCCATATTACATCAGATCAACCAGGCGATCATCCTCAAATAGGCAGAAATCATCTACTAAGATCACTTAATCACATATGATCCCACAAGTGATTCACCTGATATCCCTAGTCACAAGCATCATTGCTAGAGTTAGCATACTTACAGTCATTTTCCTTTCGGTTGTTGGGTCTATAATTATTCGTATGGACATATCTCCAAGTATCATGAGTCTACAACCTTAAATCATTCCAATCCAGATCAGATTCGGAAATTCCAGTCCTCAGATACCTCAAAATTACAGGCCTATTGTCTATTACGAAGACCTTTACAATTCCACGTCAGATCTCCAAAAGTGGAACTCAGTATTTATGGCTCAGGTACTCTGTGGTCCTTAATTCATAACCTAATGCTCTGATATTGCTCTGTGATACTAGTTGATCTCCAAAATTTCACCAACTTCAGTTATAAGAATCTTAATTATCTCCAACCTGGCTCTGATACCACCTTGTCACATCCCGAACCCCACCCTACACGGATGTCGAGGACGTGATGCCAGTCAGTCGCCACGCGACCAACCGAAGGCAATTTCTGAACTTTCCAGTGAATTGCACTCCGACTGTAGGGTCAGATGCAGCGGAATTTAAAACTTTTTTTTTTTGTCCAGGGAATGCAACTCATGTATCCACCGTAGGATATGTATCACACAGAGCAAGTCTAAAATCCAACAGCTAACAATTCTAACCTCAGAGCATATCTATAACAACAGAGCAGAACTATAATCTCTAGAGTACCATCTAAATCCATGAGCCATACTATATTCAGTACATATCAGTCAAGTCAGTCGTAGTACATCACTCACCTGATTAAACAGATTCAATCCTCAGTAATCCAGTCTCCACAAATCAGTGCCATTAGATCCAACATATATCATTCCTGAAAAATGTTAGGGAATGGGGTGAGCTTCGAAAAGCCCAATGAGTAACACAGGTTCCCTGTCAAGGGTTTCAAAACCATTTCTTGTTTACAAAGCACAAGGGTAGTTCAGTTGTTTCTGAAATAGCAGTTTTACAAATCTACTTTAAATGCAGTTTTAGTAGAATAAAGCAGGACTGAACTAAACGGAACAACAAATCAGAATAGACGGAGCAGTGCATGATGCCAATATCAATGAGAGTATAGGCAATTAATTCAAATATCAGAACAGATCAGTACTGGGCGGAACGTAACAGGGCATAACAATAATATATCAGTTAGGCACGTAATCAAGCCTACTTATGCCAGACCGCTCATAATCAGAATGGTACCCAGAGTCAGACACATCATAGCAGAACAAAATCAGATAGACCATAAAACGGAACAAGACAGACCGAACAAAATAATAGTAGGACGGGACAAAATCATGCCGCGTACAATACAGTATAAGGTTTGCATTTAAAAACATGCATTCAGACAGTTTAACTTTTAAAACCGTACAGTGCATCAAAATACAGTATCTATGCAGTAACTTATAAACCAAGTCAAGAATTCAGACAGATCATAACGGAACTGGACCATATATCAATCAAGACAGACGGATGATTAACGGACGGTACATAACGGGATCAGACGGAACAAAACACTAGTTCAAGTCACAGGCGTAATCAAGGACAATGGCATAACGGGACGGATCATAGCGGAACAAAGTAGAGCAATACATCAATCAGAACAAGACATATCGGAACTGAACATGGCGGATCAAAACGGTACAATATCAATCAGGTCAAGTCATATCGGAACTGAACATGTCGGAACAAAACGAAACAATATCAATCAGGACAAGTCGTATCGGAACTGAACATGACGGAACAAAATGAAACAACATCAATTAGGACAAGTCATATCGGAACTGAACATGACGGAATAAAACGAAACAATATCAATCAGGACAAGTCATATCGGAACTGAACATGACGGAACAAAATGAAATAACATCAATTAGGACAAGTCATATCGGAACTGAACATGACGGAATAAAACGAAACAATATCAATCAGGACAAGTCATATCGGAACTGAACATGACGGAACAACGAAACAATATCAATCAGGACAAGTCATATCGGAACTGAATATGACGGAAACTAACGATACAATATCAATCAGGACAAGTCATATCGGAACTGAATATGACGGAAACTAACGATACAATATCAATCAGGACAAGTCATATCGAAACTGAATATGACGGAACAAAATGAAACAATATCAGTCAGGACAAGTCATATCGAAACTGAACATGACAGAAACAAACGAAACAATATCAATCAGGACAAGTCATATCGGAACTGAATAAGATGGAACAAAATGAAACGATATCAATCAGAACAAGTCATATCGGAACTGAATATGACGGAAACAAACGAAACAATACATCAATCAGATCAAGACATATCGAAACTGAACATGTCGGAACAAAACGGAACAATACATCTATCAGAACAAGACATATCGGAACTGAACAGGACGGAACAAACGAAACAATACATCTATCAGAACAAGACATATCAGAACTGAACAGGACGGAACAAAACGAAACAATACATCTATCAGAACAAGACATATCAGAACTGAACAGGACGGAACAAACTGGTACAATATCAATCAGGACAAGGCATATGCTACTTTAAATATAGGTTTTTCTTTTAAACAGTATAACGTTCAAAACAGTACAGTGCTTCAAAGTACAGTATCTAGACAGAACTTATACACCAATTCAGGAGTCAGATTTACTCACAAGACGCAACAGTACAGAATAAAACCATGACAGACCATACAACAGAACAAGACAGACCCGAACTGGACAGGAGAACAAGACAGTACAAAATCAGGTTACGTGTAATGCAGTATGAAAAGTATGCATTCAGACAGTACAGTATACTAAACAGTACAGTAAATCAAAATACAGTAACTAGACGGTGTACTTATACACCAAGTCAGAAGTTCCAGGTTACTCACAAACTGTTACGGTTATCTCCTTGCGCAAACAATCCGATAACCTCCAGATACATCAGGCATCTCCATGTATATCCTGAACAATAATCATCAATCATATACAGATCAGCACTCATCCATTCAGGTCTCATTTGTCATCTTAGGTATCTATCGGTTTACCTAAGATAGCCTAGTAGCCTATCGCCCTCTCATCGGGTTTCATCCGGGGCTATTTTATTCTTAAATTAGGCTCAGCAGTCCTCAGGGTTATAACCTAAGTCATTTAGACTTCAATCGTTATCAGTCAGTTACTTCTTCAGCCTTAGGGGCAAAATGGTCATTTTATCATTCCAGTCCCGGACCCTGTCGTGGTCTCCGGAATAGTCTTTATATCTTAAGTACAAAGTTCTACGTCCTTTGGACTTCAATCGGTATCAGTTAGGTTCTTATTTTAACCATAGGGGCAAAATGGTAATTTTGCCATTCTTATCCCGGACCCAGTCGTGGTTCTTAGAATATCCCATATATCTTAGATATGATTTTCTAAGTCCTTTGGACTTCATTTGGTATCTGCTTTAGATCGTCGGGAAACATCGGTCATTTCTCGTTTTACGCGTTGACTGTCTCGGAGTCTTATTTATCCCTATGATAATTTATCAGATCAGTTTGACCTTTATTTGACCTCTACTTTGCACTTACAGTGCTCAGGGGTATTTTGGTCATTTTACGTTTTGTGTAATTCTGACCCCGATTCGTCATCTAATCAAGTATACAGTCTCACCAGTGTCTGGGCTCTTACCGGTGTCAGTTTCGTCCCAATCGGACTTTGTTTAGGTCTCGTACGGTATCAGGGGTAATTTGGTAATTTCACGTGTCATATTTTTCGGCACGTCAGTTCATAAAATGGACCTCACCATTGGGTCCAGAGTGTCCGACATAATTAAGTTGGACTATCTGTTATGTTCAATTGACCTTGGGAATCATTAGGGGCAATTCAGTCATTTACACTTTATGTGTCTGTATTTTTCGGAACTCCAGTTCGTTAAACGGACCTCACCGTTGAGTTCAGAACGCCCGACATAGTCAGAATAGACTGTCTTTTATTTTTATTTGGGTCTGGTGCCATCAGGGGCAGTACAGTAGTTTATCACTTACAGGTCTGTATTTTTCGGTACATAATTTCCAAAATTGGACTGTACCATTGAGTCCAGAATACTTGAAATAGTGAAAATACACTATTTATTTAATTTATTTGGACTCCATTTGACATATTTAATGTCTAGGGGTAAAATTGTAAATTTTACCTATTTAATAAAATAATAAAATAATTATTTTATTATTTAATTAATTTATTCAGGGCTTAAATGTATAAATTTTCAAAAGTCTGGGCCACTGTGTAATTCTTTAAAACAGTTGGGGACAAATCCGTAATTTCAGAAAGTATTTGGGGGTCAAAATATAATTTCATAATTTAGGGGTTCAAACCCAAGGGTTCAAGGGTTCAGTTGGCTGAACCGGTCCAATACACTGTGAACCAACCGGTTCACTAACCCTTCAGATAACCGGGATAACATATCCCATTTAATCTCAATTTCAGTCCCTATCCGTGTTTCAGTTGCCCCTAATCCAATTTTAATTTGTTATCGTCGTAACCAAACAGGTAGGATCAGATTTTAAAACAAATCAGTTGACTAAACGGTGCCGTTCCAATTAAGAGGTGGCACGTTCGTGCCTCGACACGTGTCCGGGTCGACTCGGCCTAACTCGAACGAGTTGGCGAGTCAACTCCATCGTCCCCAACTCTTCTACGCGCTGTAGCCCTAATTTCCAGTTTCACGATTTCTCTATTTCGTGAAGTTTCAAGCACGGATTTCGGCCTGTTTTGGTTTCAAACATCTTCTGGATGTCATGCCAACGGTTTGGCATTGATTTTATGGATCGAATCAAGCTCAAAGGCTCGGTTCACTCCATTATCCCGCAGACCTGCAAGTCGACCATATAGCTTCATTTCTTAACCAAATCTCGTGAGATTTGGTTCCTTGTGATCCTTAGGTCATGGAGGTTCAGTTCATGTGCTTAAAACAAGTTTTAAAGCCTTGTTGATAAAAATGGGTCATGGACCCGTGGCCTGCAAGTTCAGATTCGAGGGCCTTTCCTAGGGTTTTGGGGTCGCGGTCTAGGGTTTTTAGAACCCTATTGAGGTCTAGAACAGGTCTAGGTAAGCCAAAATGGGTTTGGCTAAGGTCGAATCAGACCTGTTGTATGGGAGGTCATCCATGGCAGTTGCACTCACGGGTTGGGGTTCTAGGCTATTCCGACCCTTCTGAGTTGTTCTACAACACTCCCAAGCCTCACAGTAACATCTATATACAGTTTTTATGGTCTAAAAATTATCAGAACAGTGCCAATAAATCAAAACAGAAAATTTGGTAACTTTAGTGTTTACCTTTTTAGACAGTGGCTTCCTCCTCAATGGCTCGGTTCAGGCTTGGTGGTGGTGTTTGTTCAGATCCAGTAGTGCCCCTCAGTTCCTCCTTTGTCCTTCATAGGGCATCTCCATGGTTACACCCATTGCTCCACATATACATGCATACAAAGTTGTATACACAAGCCATGGACACCATCATCTCACTCTCTCTCTAGGACTCTCTCTCTCTATAGATCAGTGCACAAAGCTCTCTATACAGATCTGATTTTCTCCCATGCATATATGAAGATTTTCATAAATAAAATCAGATTTTCCTTGTTCAATACACCTCTCAACCTCATGATTAATTTGCATGTATTTTGGTTGGAGGAGAGGTCATCATGTGGTGTGTAGGCATGATAGCCTAGGGGGCATAGGGTGATGCATGCTGATGTGTTGCATGCTTGTTCATTGGTCACTTGGGAGGTGGCCTATTCAGATTTGTATGTATATACATTTCATTGTATATATGGTCACAAAGATGCCACTAGCCAGTTGGTTATTTTTTGGATGAGGTTTCTTTTCACTCAAAGGTCAAGGGTTCAATTCCCCTGGCCTCCCATTTGGCCATTTTTCCCATATTTTCGGTTAAGGCCACGTTTGGTTGCGCAGAAATTCAGTTTCAGTATTTCCTTCATAACTTTCATTCCGTAACTCCTTTTTCGACACGGTTTGTTCCGAAAGTTTCATATTTCAGTTATCTTCAGTGTCAGAGGTTCCGTGTCATTTATTAAACATTCGGGATTTTTCGGGTTAGCTAATTCGGATTCCGTTGGGGTTAAAACGGCATTATTTTATCCATTTAACCAGTAATTGGGTTTGGGTATCATACCCTTTTCCCCAGACATATTTGATTATTTAATCGGTCCATGGCGACCGTCGGGATCATAATTAATTCCCTAAGTCATTCTATAAGCCGGTATTAATTAATAGTTAACAACAAATTATTAATTACGCAAAGTCGGGGTGTTACATGCTAGACTTGTGATTGTGAAATAATGTTCCCAAAAAAGCATCTTAAAAACCTATGGGGAAAATTTTATTCACAAGGAAAGCTTAGAAAGGCTCGTTCGAATGAACAACAGAAGTTCGTTCATTCATTCGAAAGGTCTGTATCAAACGAAGAGCTGTAACCTCAAAAATGTGCTCATTTGATACTTGTTTCTTATCGTTCGAACGAATAGAAGCTCGTTCAAACGAGCAATGTTTCGTTTGAACGAACCCTGGGCAAAAAATAGATTTATAATCTATTTTGAAGCTCATTTTGGATTGAACAAGTTCATTGCGAAAAATCAAAAAAAATTAGTTGAGAATAGTGAAAAATAGCGTACGAGAGATTTCAATTGTGAGAGCTATATTCTTAAGAGATCAATCATAATTGTCAATCATGTATTTCTTTACTCTTATTCATTGATTGATTTAGATCATTCAACAGATCTAAAGCAAATTTAAGAGCCTCTTGTTCATGTCATTTCACTAATGATGAAGCATTGAGATCAACCTTTTGGATGCATTGTTGATTGGATCGGTGGATACCGAGATTGTGAGGATTTGCAAGTGTAGAGTGGCTAGATTAAAGGATTCTAAGACCATCGAGGATTCCTGTTGTATCAAGATTCTGATTATGAGGAGCTTATGGATTCAAGAAGAAATTAAAGATATGATCAGGAAGAATGGAGCTTGTGGTGTAGAGTTTCGGTTCGTAGATACATTGTAATTCAATTTCTATCATAGTGGAAGTCTTCCTTGAGCATTGGCCTGACTTCGGAGTTTTACTCCAATGATTGTTGTTCTTGGTGATTTCTCCATCATCAATTGGTTTGCAAATATCCCAATCACTTTATCTTTTACAATTTATAAATTTTCTTTGTTTGAATGCTTTCGCTTGATACTGATATTGATATTAAGTTTTCATGTATCTCATAATTGAGCACAAATTTGATTAATTGAAAAATTAATTGAGCAATTAAAATTATAAATTGAATTGAATTGACATTGATCACTTAGTTGAATTTTGCTTTGAATTTAATTATTTGAATATCAAATTGAACTAGTTGATCTATTAGGTTGTTGTTGATGGGTTTGTATCTTTGAACAATTCTTATTTCTACATTGGTGGAAGGGCTTATATGTTGGATTAGTCATGTTGAGTGATTTTGTTATTGTGGCATCATTGTCATTGTTGTAGACAAGACTTGTAATTAACAATTGAAAATTTTTTAATTCTAGAACCAACCTATTCAACCCCACCCCCTCTTCTAGGTTTAATTCACTCTTTGGGACATTAAGTGATATCCTAGTGGTATCGATCTATAACAATTACATTACTTGATATTAAGTACAAAAGTTATTAAAAGGTTTTCCATTCTACAATTTCTATTACAAAAAGATAGGAGTTCTATTTCATTGTTACTACGTCTTGTTCTACTTGTTGAGGAGTCTTCATCTAATTGGAAGCCAAATATTCTCTTTACTATTCACAACCAAAAATAGATCCAAAAGTGTGGGTTTTGTCATTCTTCGCGAAAATGGGATGGGTTCCCACTCATTGTCATCACTTGTAAAAATATTGGATAATTTCATGTGAGCTTCACTAAGCTCGTGAGTAATTCTAGTACTTTGCCCTCGGTTTTCAACTAAGAGACTTTTGAAACAAAATATTATGATAAGAAAATTACCATCAATTGTACACATTTTCAAATACATGATACGAAATATTCGAATAACATCTTTTAAACAAGAGACATATGTAATACCCCGACCTACCCTAACCTGGAATATGCCTGAACAATCATGTAAACCCGAGTTATTATGACGCTATAGTAAGATATTAAATGGAATTAACGATTTCAGAATGTGAATAGATTTAAATGTACAGACGATGTTGAACAAACCAGGGCCAAACATGTAATACGTGTATGTGCATGAAAACGTACCGGTATACGTATACATGTACATGTATGTGTATTGATATATATATATATATAAGTATAAATAGAATATTACATGTACAGAGATATATATGTATATGTATATATAAATGTTATTAAATATAAATGCATGTATATACAAGATTAAATATATATATATATATATATAGATACGAGTATATATAAACAAGTAGCATATGTGAACAGGTGTATATATATATATATATATATATATATAGGCTGTGCTGCCATGCAGCAGGTAAGTGGGAAGCTTCCATGAAAATACCAGCTATATTATATTATGTATATATATGTATCAAAGTCTTCAGGAAATTAATGCACTGAACAAAATGGAGAAAAAATGGGGAGGCAACCGAAATGTAGGAAAATGGGCAGTCAAGAAAGGTGGCAGTCATGGCGGGAGAGAAAGAAATGGTTGGCGCCAAGTGGGGGATTTTTCCTATAAATAGGAGTATAAGCTTTGAGGGAATTCAGAACCAAGAAAGGGGAAGCTGAGGCCAAAAAGGGGGAGTCTAAGGTCCAAAAGGAGGAGCTAGAGCAATCAGAGGGAGAAACTGCAAGTGAGAAATACAAACGGAGGTAAGTATAGTTGCACACTAGTTTTACTTTTACAAAGCATGAAAGTTAGTTTAAATTGTAGGGTCTTGATAAGCATGTAAGTAGGATCACTTAGCAACAAGAACGAAGTGTTTTGGTCCAAAAATGAAAGAGATATATGCGGTTACAGGTCTTAATGATAATTCGTGTCTTTGGGTTTTATGCTTTAAAACTTTGTTTAAACGATAAGAAATGTTCTTAATAAGTGCAGAAAACGATTAGAACCAAGTTAGTATCAAAACAGTAAAGGAATTGTCACGAAATTGGCTCACCAGAAAATCGTTTTTGTGGTCGGAGCTACTGTTTTTGAGTATTCATGATGGTAGGTTAACTGAAATAGAAAACCGAGGCTAGAATCGTGATCCCCATAAAATTTTGAAGAAAACTACATTTAATTGAGGTCGGAAAACAATCGAAAAGAGTGGCCGTTGCTAGAGAAGGCGACAGAGACTCACCAAAACCCTACCAGAAAGTCGTGGGTGGGGGAGATGATGAACAGTACCTAAACGGCACCGTTTTATAAAGGGTTGAGTTAAAACTACACCGTTTTAGTTAATCCTATTTTAAATCAAATATGGTCTGGAATAGGGAATTAAATTGGGGGATTGTTTGGGGATAGGGAATCCTATCCCTGTTCTAAACGTAGTTCGTCGTTTGGTTTAGAACATATGGGAAAAAAATATAAGAGGGATGCTGCCCCCAGGAATTGATACCCCGACCACGCACACACAAGGGTTTTAAACCCATAGTATAGACCACTGAGCCATGGGCTCACGTGTGGTCATATTACCCCCTATATATATATATATATATATATTATAAAAGTAACTAAATCAAGAAAAAAATAAAAGGGGCTACGCCCTTGGGAATTGAACTGTGAACCAAGGGAAAGGGTGAGACACGCGTAACCAATTGGACAGGCAAGCCCGTGATGTGTAATGTGAAAATATATATATATATATATATATATTATGTACAACCTAAATTAAATTAATTAAATTACATTAAATATAGTGAAATAGTGCAAAGTCCAATTAATATGAATGAATAGTGTATTTTGACTATCTCGGGCATTCTAAATCCAATGGTGAGGTCCGTTTTGCCGGACGGGACTCTAAAAAAATAAAGACCCGTAAAATGCCAAAATTACCATAATGCCCCTAATAGATCCGAACCTAAATGGAATTCCGTGAAAGCCTAAACTGACTTTCTTCGACGTTCTGAACTCAACGGTAGAGTCTAAATTAGTAAAAGAGATACTTATAATAATGAGGCATAAAATTTGATGAATAACATTAAAACTGAAATGTGTTTACTGATATATAGGGGACTCGAAAGGAAAAGGGAAAGTCACAGAATACTAAGGCACTGATAAGGTAAGTGAATTCCTATCTCTTATACGTGGTTTTCCAAGCCATAATCTTTCTATTATTGACAAAACTTTGTACTCATGTATTCACTGTTATTGTTCCCACCATTGATATTGTCCTATCTGGTGGAGGCCTATTGATTGATATCTCATGATTTGACTCATTGTACTGATACTTATCATTGAATGCTTATGTCATGATGTTTCATATCTTATGTACTTGTGATATACTCCTAATTCATGTTAAATGTCAGGTTTTGTGTTCAGTCAGATTACCCATCCGATGTTATCTGATTGACTGGACCTACGGGTCAATGTATGGGACCTACGGGTCGAGTTCGTGAACGGACACATGGCAATGATGGCGTTTTTACGTAGTGAGTTAAAAGGGCATTTTATATGCATTCATGTTAAGGGGTATGCTGGGCCCCAAAAGACCGAGGGTTTGCCAAACCCTGAATAGAGTAAATGCATCATTCATGTTTGACTGTTATATTGACGTTTATTAGATTCATAGGATGCTTTCATTTCCCTATGAATAATTTTATGATTAATAGTTCCTTGTTTATTGGACTTGATTGTGACTGATTTATTATGGTAGTATATTTATGTTGATCGTGATCATTGAGCTTTTCTTATACTCATGCTACACCATTACTCATAATTTTTATTGTGCCTTATTATTCATTGGCCATTACAGCATTTTACTATTAACAACAACCATTGTCATGACTGGCTATCATGTTACCTTTGAGTTTGTGTTTTTTCCATGTGATTCCTAACCTGTATTGGAGATAGGCTTTTACTTACTGAGCTTGTTAGCTCACCCTATTTATTATATTTTTCAGGTAAGAACGCTACAATAGGAGATCATGAGCATAGGGAGGCAGTTGGGGAACATGATAAAATAATGTAGTCTCTCCTATGTACTCACCACCTAAAAGTGGTTTATGTTTAGTTTATTGTCATTTTCATTTTCAGTCATAGAACAGTGAATTGTATTAAGACTTTCGCTTTTTAATATTATATTATTTACTGTTATTATTATTGATGGAAAGAATGAAAAACGTAGGGACGGCCATTGGGCTAGCCCCGTGACACGAGATCCGTATAAGGTGGGTTTCGGGTCTTGATAGCTTGGTACCAGAGCTAAGTTTTAAGTGCTAGAGAGTCATGGGAGACAGGATTAGAACACTAAAACTGTTACATCTAGGAATAAAATGATAGTAAGACCGATCTCTTTATAATAAACCTTACATGGCTACTAACCATTATTTGATGTAGATGTACTGAATGTCTTTTTCAGCAATGGTTAACACAAGGGTTACCGCAGCCACTATGGAGTGCATTAAGCGTTTGATAGTTAGTTGCTCTACCAAGTTAGCATGCATTCTCATATTTAAATTCCGCTGCTTAACTCTTGTATAATAAATGCATCTTACTTGGAAGTTACAAGTGAATGGCCTAAGGTTAGGAATTACTATCGATATTTTGATAAGTAAAAATACGATGGGCGCCTAATTGGCCGGTCACATATCCTTAATCCGCAAAGGGTGGGTTTTGGGATATGACAGTTTATATTCATGAAAATTTCCAATATGGGAAGCAAGGAAAATGATTCACCTTGAACCAATTCCTTTGCCTTCTCAACGTCCAAGTCAAGTAAAGATGATAGAGAAGAAGAATAACCATATTGTACAAAAGGACGATCAGCTTACCTTGAACCGTGACATCAAAAAGAGTACATAACTTTTCAAAGGTGGGACATATTTCTTCTAGATAAAAGTGAAAGTAGTGATGAACAGGATCCCAAAAGCAAGCACAAGCCCGTAATAGATGCTAGTCTATAGTAGTTTGGTCAAGAGAGAAAATAGCTTTCAGTCTCAATGCCCCTAAGTTAATCTTCTTCGAGTCTGAGAGGCAATACAACCACGTACAAATGTGTTCATAAAAAACAACCATATCTATGATTTCAGACGCCATTAGAGTAGAGAGGAAGAAAACATAGTGATAGAGCTGAATAAGAGGCTGAATATGATGAGTTGGGAGATTTAGCGTTTGCAATTTATCCTAAAATACTCGCAGTTTGTTTCCAAGTTGGTTTAGGAGACTAATTCTTGGAAAACACACAAAAATAAGCAACAAGTGACAAAACTGCCCAGGATGGAGCTCGCTACCGATTGGCACACAGGTGGAAGAAACCCCCCCTCTCTATATACCGATTGGCACACAAAGAAAATTCAGGCTGTTTTGTCTAGTTTCACCTGTTTTTGCTATTTCCCCCTTGTTTTGTCAATCTGAAACATGTCAGATATCAATGCTTGTTCATTTTTTGTTGATATTGCAGACATTCATAAATAAAAGTGCATAAATTGATCATTAATTGTTTAAAAACAAAACAAAATCAAAAATAAGAAAATAAAAAAAATGACAAATTGTTCATCAAATAAAGTGTTCATAAAAAAGGAGAAGTTTCATCTAATAGCGCCCTCGTCGTCCTCCTTCTTATCTTCAAGACTGATGGGGAGGAGCCTCATCTTCCCCAGTATCTTCACTTTCACTCTCCGCCACTTGTCTCGACGTTCTATTGGGCCTAGCTGGCTGAGTACGGGAGCTACTCGGTTGACTCTCGCCTTTTTTCTTTGTATCTCCTCTTCACCTCCCACTAGGAATCCCTCCTCCCGGATGATCTTGTCCTCAATTCATGTTCTCAAGGCAAGAGACTCTAGTGGCCTGAAAGATCATGAGTTTCAAGTCAAAATCAATGTAATGTCAAAATGCAATCAATGCATGAAAAGTCAAAAAATGGGAATCATGTCCTTACGATGTCAAAGTCTGTTCGGCAAGTGGCTTTCCACCGTGACTCCATAGTGACTTAGGAGACCTTATGCTTCAAGGCCATAATGTATACACAAGCCTTTTTGTAAATGGTCCGAGCCACCTGAATTTCCAACAGAAGCTTGTTTCAATTTGAAAAGAAAAAGACCATAAAAAGTTTAGGCAAAAAAAAAAATTCTTAGCCCAGTCAAATGGTCGGGAGTCGTCAGTCCTTCAATAGCCCCAACTGGCCGGGATAACTCTTCTAGTATGAAATTTCCTTCATCAGTCATCACTGATACATTAAAAGCCAGAAAAGCTGTCGATAGCCCTGCATCAACCGCTATAGTGGTGGCCTTCTAAGATGACCTATTGTCACGACCCGAAACCCACCCTATGCGGATCTTGTGTCGCGGGGCTGACCCGAAGGCCGTCCCTACTTTTTCCGTTCCTGTATCATAGTACTAATATGAAATGTACTAAAACTTAAAACAATGAACAGCGGAAGTCTTTATCAATTACACTAATCCAGCGAAAGTCTTTTCAGTAACAGTAAATTAGCAGAAGTCTATTAAATACATGACACAGTTCTACATAAGACAAAATGAGAACTAAACAGTAACCAGCACCCGGGGGTGGTGAATACATGGGAGAACTAAAATAGACTGGTACGGTTCCTCAAAAATGTCCTCCTACGCTCTCAGACTCCTATTGGGGTCTTGCAGCGTCATCACCTGAAATGGGGGTAAGTGGGGTGGAATGAGCTATAAAGTTCAGCAAGTAAAACAGATCTCCGACACTGGTATCGATGATTATAAAAGAACATGAATCCATGAATAAAAATATGATAACCAATCATAAGAAGTAAGATGCTGTGATAGCCAATGAGAACGGTTGCCATGATGGCCAATGAATAGTGGGGTCACAATGTACAATCAAGAGTAATGGAAAAGCAGTGATAAGGATTTCTCAACAATAACCTGTCACAATAAAAGTACTGCCACAATAAATCGATTACAATCAAACCAATGAACAATGTAAGATAAACCATAAGAAACAGTAACCATTCAACAATATAACCATAACAATAATCCAATCGAGATGCTTATAATCTATAATAGGGGATGGCAGTCCCTCTGTATTTCGAGGCCCGGCATACCTCTCAGTAAACTCACATCTTTTGCCACACGTCCGTTCACGGACTAGTTTGTCACAGAAGCATCGGATGGATATTGTGACTGAGCACAATTCCAGTATTTATAACATATCATGATCATTTGTGATTCCATAGGAGTATGAAAATGGAATATCATATATACAGTAAAGCATAACAGTAAGCCTTTCAAGGCACAGTTCGACATGATAACAATGATACAACAGTCAATCAATGTCCACAAGATAGAACAATATCACATTGTGGAAAACAATAACACTTTAAACTGTTCATGAGTACAAGTTTGGCAGTAATGAATAAACTTGGCTTGGAGACACCATATGGAAAATAAAGTGATCCACTTACCTCTATTGTGATTCTATATCAGAAATCCGTGAGTGTACCCTTGCCTTTCGAGTTCCCTATATATCAGTGAATACGTTTTTAGAATAAATTCTATTCATCAAATTTTATGTCTTTCTATCATAAGTATCTCAAATACTAATTTAGACTTTACCATTGAGTCCGGAACGTCAAAGAAAGTCGGTTTAGGCTTTCGCGGAATTCCATTTGGACATTTGTACTAAAAAGGGTAAAATGGTCATTTTGCACTCTTACGGTTTATTTTTATTTTTTGGGACCCCGTCTCATGAAACGGACCTCACCATTGGACTCAGAACATCCGAGATAATAAATTTTTACTATTCATTTGCTTCGTTTGGACTTCGTTTGACCCATATTTGAAATAGGGGCATTTTTGTAAAAAATTAATATTTTATTAATTGTTCTGTTTGGGCCATAGTGGAATTTCCTAAAACATTTGGGGTCGAAATGAAATTTCCTTAAATCTCGGTCTGAACCAGTGGGTTCACCATTTAGAAACCCTAACCGGTTCGGTTCTTTACTGAACCAAACGGTTCGGTTCAATTCATAGAACCGGAATAGCATAACTACCATATTCACCTTAGCCATGGTTCGGTTAAACCCAAACCTAATTTCCATTTATTATCCCTGCAACCACACAGCCCAAAATCCATTTTAAAACTAAATATAAATGACACAGTTTCAATGTCCCATTTCATTTCCGGTCGGGTCCCGACCTGACCCAAACCTGAATCCGGTTTAAGTTTAACCCGATAGCCTCACGACTTCACGGTCGTCTTCCCCGATACTCCGGTAAGCATGCATTAGGGTTTCGTCACCTTCTCCGGTGACGGCAACCTAAATCCGACCTTATTCCACCCTGTTTTCAATGCCATTTTCTTCCCTTCTTCCCAAGGACCTCAACCCTAACCTTAGTTTTCATCAAGACTCTCCCCATTTTCACGAATAGAGAGTTATTCAACTCTGGCCGATTCTCTGGCCAAGTTTCATTTTCCATTTTCGTGACTGTATACTCATTGTTTTAATTCCAAATTAGTTCAAATAAGTTTCTACACTAATGTGGATTATTTTCTTAAACTTAAAACAAGTTTTAAACCACGATTTCATGGAACCCGAGATTATTCATAAAACCTGCAACTCCGTTTTCCTACCTGGTTTCTCAACCATTTTGAGTGATTCTTTTTGCGTTGAGTTCCAATTTTTATACTCTAGAAAACCCTATAGATAGATTAAGGTTTCATGCTCTAAAAAATAAAAACAGAATTTACACCACTCACCTGTATTTTTGTTTCTGTTTCGGTTGTTACACCCTTGGACCTCTTTTGCTTCTGTTTTTGAATCCCTGATGGTACTCCTCTTACTTTCAGCCTCTTAGTTCCCTTCGGTTGTTTCCAATTTCCTCTCATCTCATAACCCGTATACATATATATAAAGCAACACTTCACCGCCTCTCTTCTCTCTACTTTATCTCTCTCTCTCTGTCTCTCTTGCAGTCAGTCTTGACTGCAGAGAACCGCTCCTTCAACCCTAGCCATCCACGTGCCCTCACATATATATATATATATATATATATACATATACTTACATATATATACATACCACCTTCACAAGGTCGGTTGGTGTGTTTTCCCAACACACTCAAGCACACATACACACACACAGTGATGTATGCATAGGTCACTATGCATGTGCAGCCCCCCCTCATTTTCCTTTGTCTTTTCTTTGATATTTCCCTTTATATTTTTACCTGTATTATGTATACATATACATTTATATACATAATATACATTATACTATATGTATTTATTTATACACATAAAATACATATCTTATACGTGAGAGTATATCCATATACGTGCATATATATCAATTTATGACAGTGCATGCATACACTGATTTTTGACGTACTACGTGTATGTGAAATATGGTCGTGTATGGGAATGCGTGCATGCACGTATTACGATGTTGGGTCTTAAAGTACTTGGGTGTCGCCCGGCACTAGGTATACTAAACAAACCATTCACATCCCTCAATCGTTTGGTTCCATGAAATACCATGATATAGAGCTCAAACAGCTCACATTACCCTATTCAGTCGATTAACCTTGGTAAACATGTCGTATCCCGGGTCGGGATATCACACCTATCACTCGTGCTTAGCCTCCCAACCTTAAGTGGGGGAGGTGGACCCCCAGTCAAGGGAGGCATTAGCTCCTCCAAGTAACTCGTCATATAGAAAAACTAATTGAAAAACCATTGCCTGGTCACCTATTCATAAAGCTCCAAGAAATGAGGGTCGGAGTCAAACGAGTGAAAGTCTCTCATGTTTGTAAGGGGCGATATAGGGGAAAAAAGTTATGCAGCCACATCTACTTGGCAGATCACTCTTTCGCCCAAGTAATATGCCCTCTCAAAAGGGCCTTCCAAAATCAAGCGTGGGCGCGCTATGCCAATACTCTGCTCCACTGAGGCCGGGACCACTCTCCAAGGATTCCATTAAATCTATTATAAATGAAAAGCATGAGTTTTTCACATCACATATCAACAAAAGAAAATTTCAAATAAAGGAATTAACCGTGTCCCCCTAGAGTACGTCCAATGCCTCTTGGAATTTTTGCACCACATTCGCCCTTTGATGAGTCTGCCTATTCGTCTTCTGCCACCACCACATATAGGGAAACATGTTCTCTTCTACCTCCACCAATGGGTTGGGCAACAATTGATGGACCTTATAGGCCCAAATCTATCTAAGTAGGAAAGTTTATTAACATGAAATTTTCTCAAAAGAATAAATTAAGGAATTCAGAAATTCATACTTCCCAAACAATGTTGAAACCACCAAGTCCCTTGGTGACCACCTGGGTTACACACACATGAAATGGTACAAAATAGCCATTGTAGCGCCTCCCCAGTTGAAGTGCCCAAAATCCTCCACATTCTCCAAAGTAGGGAGGCACCAAAAGTGGATGGTGTCACCGGCTTTAGCCGGGAGGGTTCGACTAAAGACAAAGAGTATGAAGGCTCTGGTGAACTAGTCTTCCTCAAAAGTGTTACAACACTCCCGAAAGTGAAAGTTTTCTAAAATATGCCTAACCGACAATACACCACCGCAAGCCAATGTGGGCTGCCACCCTAGCAGTCAAAAAATCTCATCACCCTGGCTATGCATTTCACTGTCCCATAGCACATGATCACCACCGACCCAAAGGCTCGTGATCATTGAGAAGTCAACAGGAGTCAATGTTACCTCGCCTAACCGGAGGTCGAAAGTGTTGGTGGTGTCCCACCATTTCTCTGCCAAAGCATAGAGAAGCTTCCAATCATGGTCAACATGGACTATCTGATCTAAGAACAGCCCAAAATCTGCCGCTCTCACCTGTCCTTAGCATTGGAAGGGAAAATTATCCTACCACTCTGCGATATCCACCGCCGAGCCCTAAGCTCAAATTTCCAAGTTCGTCTACAAGGAATCAAAACCAATATGTTAGAAAATCCTTTCAAATTCCATAAGCAATCCAAACAAGCACGAACCAAATGCAAAAAACCAGGGCAATGAAAAAACTGCCCATTTGGGCATTTTCACAAGCACATGGTGTACACCTTCCAAAAGGCACGTGGGTGAAATACTTATGCATGCATGCAACTGAAATTTCATGCAAAACGCTTTCAAAGCATGAAAAACAAATCAAATTCATCAAGAATCAACTCAAAAATCTCAAAATAATAGGAAGAAAACTAAAAAAAATCCATACTTGGCCTTGCGATATCATTGCAACAAATGGTGTGCCACCTCTTGGAGCAAGCTTGTGTTGTTCCGAAAGCTCGGGGCTGGTTTATATCGAAAGATTGTGCCATGCACGAGTCTAGATATCCCCAAATCCTGATTAATATCAACATTGGGTCTGAGTCACCATGGCCTTCACTTGACATTTTCTCTTGAAAATTTCTGGATTTGTTGTTGGAAATCAAGTTGTTTGATCTTCTAAAAGGTCAAAACAAGTGTCAAATACTTCAATCTAACCTCCTTTATAATTCTACAAAAAATGGTCATAAGAGAGGAAGGAGAGAATTGAAGAACGCAATGGAGAAAATCAAAAGTTGTAATATTTTGAAGCACACTACTTAGGCACTTGAGTTCCGATCGGCACACAGAGGGTGAAAACCCCCTATTATGTGTGACGATCGACATACAGGGGCTAGGGCAGGCCATTTTTGTACGAATCTTGGCCTATTTTAGCTCATTTTGTAACATCCCACAAATTCGATAAGACTAAAACAATAATTGAGCTCATATGAATGGGATAAATTACCAGACAATATGAGATTAATCCAAAAACACCAAAGATGGTGTATGCTTAGAAATTGACAACCTGGTCAACCGAGTGCTGAAATGAATAAATGGGATTGATACGAAGAATTAATTACGAAATATGAGACACGAATAAGGACCCAAAACCAATACAATAAATAATAGTGATACTGACCTCGGCTTTACGGCAAATTTACTGACATGCCATAAATTAAGATTTTATGAAATAAAATATTAAATAAGGTAAGATATACTGAGAAATATGCACATACGCTAGAATGAAAATAATAAAAGCCATAATGGGACATGTGATATCAAAATTGCCCAATACGACATGAAAATCGAAAAATGATCAAAAGGATCCAAATCCTAAACTAAAATAGAAAATAAATAAAATAAATAACAAATATACCAAACTCCGGCTTTATGCTAAATTTACCGACATTTCATAACTTAATATTTTATGGAATAAAAAAATATCAAACACAAGAATATATAATATTGCACATGTTGGAAGCTTCCATATAATATTATATATATAGATGCTATGTGAAGAAGCTACTGAACTTGCTAGAAAAGTAAACAAAAACACAAAAATATATATAAATATATATATATATGCTAGAAAAGTATGGAACACATACAAATATATATTTATATATATATGTGTGTGTGTGTGTGTGTATATAAATATATGTGTGGCGGTGCAGCAGAAGCTGCTAGAAGAATAAAATTCCAACAGCCGAAATGTTTGACAACAAATTGAGATATTTGACAAAAAGGGGCAGCACATGTGAGATATATATAGGAGAGAAATTCATGAAGCTTCTGGCATGAAGCTTCTAGCTAAAGCACAGGCGGGAAAGCTGGAGAATTGTAGACTGATCTATATATATTTATATATACACATGTATATATATATAACGCTGTCTGCAGCAAAGTTGTTAAGCAACCAAGAAATTGAGACAAAGAGAGAGTAAGAGAAAGCAGAAGCGTGAACAAAAAAGAAGAAGAAGAAAACAGAGGAAAAAAAAATTATGGAAAAAGAAAAATCGGCAAAACAGGTATCAAGATTTAATTATTTTGATATCTTGTGAATTTTAAATTGGTATTACAGTAATATGAAAATTTTTAAGTGTGTAGGATAGCCAAACCGTGAAGAAACTGCCACTGATAGACCTCTCATGCAGCAGACCTGAACCGACCAAAGAGAAATTTAGTTTCTTCACTTTGGACCCAAAGCAGACCTTATGAGGGTTTCAAAAACCCTATCCCGCGACCTAGAAGCCTAGGTAAAGGCCTTTTAACCACAACATGTGGGTTTTTATTTTTAGATACAATCTTCAAAATTTGCTATAAACCTGATTTTAAGAATGGGGGCTTGAACCCCATGAT
Source organism: Nyssa sinensis (assembly GCA_008638375.1). NCBI lineage: Eukaryota > Viridiplantae > Streptophyta > Magnoliopsida > Cornales > Nyssaceae > Nyssa > Nyssa sinensis. The sequence continues at coordinate 26,131,975 of CM018041.1, read as the reverse complement.
GAACAGACCATAACAGAAAAAACCCTATAAAAATTGAGTCAAAAAGGGACATGTATGAATGAGTTGCAGGTGCGGCCATCAAATCTTCAAGAAGGGTTTTTGGCTCAATTCAAATCCCCTAATCAATGTTAAAACACTCCCTAATACTCTAAAAGTTCGTAGGAAAAGAAAATAGAGAGAATTTGTCTGTCAAACTTCACAAAATTAGGAATTTAAATTACTACGATTCAAGCAACATAGTAAAGGAAGGGAGGAAGAAGATGAACAGTGGCTGGACCGGGTTTGGGTCGGATCGGGTTAGGATTGGGACTCGACCCATCACATACGTGGGATAAGTAGGATGACGCCATTTTGAGTGTTGTGTTTTTAAAATTAAAACAGATCTGGTTGTTTGGTTACCCATATAGGCCACAGATTCAATACTCCTGCTTGGAACAAGGATAGCCTATCCTTGAATCAATCCACTATACACCATTTGGTTCTGGAAACCCTTGAAAAATAAAAGAGGTTGTCGCCCTTGAGACTCAAACCTCAAACCTACGGCCGCATATGAACCAATTATGCCCACACGCATGACCACTGTGCCACCTCTGCTCACGTAACATAAATTGAACATAATATATATATATATATATTATATAAAAATATTATTAAATTACATAAATTAATTTAAAAATAGGAAAATAACCCGATGTCCAAATTAAGTAAAACGATAATGTAACCCAATGGTTTTGGGCGTTCCGGACTTAACAATGGAGTTCGTTTTAGTAAACGAGGTACCGAAAAATATGACACGTAAAAGCTTAAAATTACGAAAATACTTTTAATACAATACGAAGCTCAAATAAAGTCCAAATTGGACGAAATTGATACCAATGGAAACTTAAATAATTGTGAACTCATATATGTGGTTAAATAATGATTCAGGGTCAGAATATCATAAAATATAAAATGACCAAAATACCCCTAAGCATAGAAAATACAAAGTAAAGGCCGAATAAGGGTCAATCTGATATCATAGACTGTCATAAGTATAATTATGTGAATTAAATGACTAAACAAGACTCTGAAATAGTTAAAGTATAAAATAAGAAATGATCGATGTGTCCCGATGATCAAAAGGAGATACCAAATGAAGTACAAAAGACTCAAAATGTATATATAAGATATATGGAATATTCTGAGGACCACAATAGGGTCCGGAATAATAATGAAAAAATTACCATTTTTCCCTAAGGTTACATGAGTGCTTAATTGATAACGAATGGAGTCCAAATACGCTACTAATTAGCCTACTTAAGGAATTTAATAGCATAAGTGGAAACCCAATAGATGGATAATAGGCCAATGAACCTAATTAGGGGATCTAATAGACTCCTAAGATGATGAATGAGTCATGAATGGATGAATTCTTATTTGTCTATGATTGATGATGATTATTCAAGATATGCAAGGATGTTTCTGACGTATCTGGAGATTATCAAAGTATCTGTAAATGGAGATAAGTATAACAGTTTGTAAGTTACTCCTATGCTTCAATATGGGTCTTTCCTTGCCAAGTCACATTTATTTTCAAATGCTGCCAAATTTGTACTCTATTTCCTACATAATGAACTTGATTTTTCTAATTTGATGTCAATCGACTTGTGATTATTTGTTATGCCTGTACGTCAGATTGAATTACTTGCCTATATCATTCTGAGAACTTGATTGCTGATACTTGAGCATAATTGTACCATCATATATGCCATGTCATGATCTTATGGTATATCTTATTATTGAAGATCTTGTTATTCCACAAACTTTATGACTCGTTGATTGAGATTTTGATTATTGCACACGATTGTATATCCCATGTGAAATTTTGATGATCATGATATTTTGTATGTGCTTGAAGTTGTGCTTAGTCACAATGCCCGTCTATTCACAGATGACCTTCTGGACTCGTGTGGTCATTTGTGCCCTTTGGGGACTTGAGATGAAAGAGCTCTTACGCTATTCAATAAGCCCGAGAGAGAGGGGCGAACCTGAATGTGCATTTTAGGGGTATGCCGAGCCCTGGTTTGTTTACGCATCTGTTCTGTTAGACCTCGCTATTGATATTTTTGGCATTCGTTGGATGATCATATTCTATGCCCTGTGAATGATCATATTGTTGCAAGCATGATATACTTTTGATTGGCTATCGTATTTGTTTGTGGAAGCGAAACATCATAATAGGCTAGATCCTATTTTGATTGATTTATTATCATCTTCTTGTATCATGTTTAGGATAAGCCTTTTGGACCCTCGGGTCGTCGTTGCTCTATCTTGGTGATTGGCTATATGATATATTTTCTTCTATATTCTTGTGGACTAACCCTAACCCATGGCAAAGCTAGGATCTTACTTACTGAGCTTGTTTAAGCTCACTCTATTTGTCTAATATTTTTCAGGATTTATCTCCATTGGATTAAAAGGCACAATGAGATGACATCAGTAGGCTGGGAGACATCCCAAGCAAGGATTTGATTGGTACTGATTTGTGTAGACTTGGATTCTTGTGGACTAAATCAAGTTATTCAGGTGAGTGAAATGATATGATTGAATTCATTGATATGCAATAGATGTGTTGAGACATGGCTCGTGGTAATGGTATTCTATAATTATGAGATGTCTGGTTATAGACGTGCTCTGTGGTATATAATTTTTTGGTATCAAGATGAGTGCATTCCCGAGATGAGAAAAGTTTTAAATTTCACAGCTCTAACCTTACATTGGGAATGCAATTTATCGTAAAGTTCAGAAGTTTGCCTTTGGTTGGTCGCATTGTCGGTAGAAAGACCGGCAGGGCGGCTAACTAGGCATCACATCGTCGGCATCTGTGTAGGGTGGGATGTGGGGTGTGAAACATTTCTTATCAAAATCAAGTATTTTGCCAAAAAAGTGTCTAAAAGTCTACCGTGAATCAACACTGAACATTGAAGGGCAAATCAGTAATTTCTTAAATCTGGTTAATATTGACCAACTTGTCATTTAGTGGCGTAGGCTCACTAATCTGAAACCGCCATCAAGTAACTCACGATTTCTTTCAAAATATTGTGTGCGTAGAATTTCCTTTAGTGGTCCCTCAAGATCTGGGCCATGTTTTCTGAGTGAGACACAACTGCTCGTTTCTCGAAACAAATCAAGATCACTGAGTCAATTTAGTCCATTCCCTAATGAAGTCTCAACCATCATCATTTTCTCAAAGAAATTCATCTCACCAACAAAATACATTATGGCATTCTCCATGCAGTCTTTATTCTCCACAAAAAAAAAAAAAAAAAAAAAACGTCTAAAGACGTAATCTATCTTAGAAAAAATAGTTTGAGAACGTAATCCATTTTGACAAATATGTTCATTAAGGATAATCACATTTTATCATCTTGTTAGGATAGCGTTTCTTTCGGATAAACCGTATATTGCATCACCATCCTATTAGGATAGTGTTCATTTCTGGTAAGTCGTCTATTGCATCACCATCCTGTTAGGATAGCGTTCATTTTAGGTAAAACGCCCAAGGACGTAAGACCATCTCATGAGAACACAACCTCATGAAAGACTTGTTAGGATCGCATTTCTTATGAAGTAAGACTCCAAGGAGTCATTTCTGAGGGTGTAACCTCATAACAACCCTATCGAGACGAGTCTTTATAGAGAAATCCAGCAAGGATAACACTCATTTTCGCTGGTCACGAACTACGAACGGTTTGATTTGCTTGAGGGTGATTCGTAGGAATCTCACATAGGAATGAGTCTGACCACAAGCAAATAAGAAATCACAATCAAGGTCAAAATGACTATCTCTCTTTATTGTGTTGACGTTCACTTTCTTGCAAGTTTTATCAACGAGGGGCTTTCTGTAGACACCTCATTTTGTGACCCTTGATTAAGTAGTAACAATTTGGTAATTATGCCAAGAAACCTACTTCAAGTACGACTCTTCACAATAGAATCATATTTCCATTAGGACTCCTCCCATAGAGTCCTATTCTCGTCAGGACTCTTCTTACAGAGTCCTAATTCCATTAGGACTCCTTTTGATAGAGCCTTATTCCCACTCGGACTCTCTTGCTAGAGTCTTAGTTCCATTGGGACTCCTTCTGAAAAAGTCCTTTTCCCATTGGGACTCATCCTGACCGAGTCCTATTCTTGATAGGACTCTCCTACCAGAGTCCCAATTCCATTAGGACCCCTCCTAATAGAGTCCTATTTCCACTAGGACTCTCCTACTAAAGTCCCAATTCCATTGGAACTCCTTCTAACAGAGTCTCACTCCTATTAGGGCTCCTCCTAACAAAGTCCTATTCCTGATAGGACTCTCTTGCCAAAGTTCCAGTCCAAGTAGGACTCTTCCATCAAAGTCCCACATCTAGTAGGATTCTTCCTGTTAGACTCCTACCTCGATTAGGACTCTTCTGCGCATTATAGCGTATTTTGGTAATTTTGGCACTATTTTTTCCCACTGAAGGCATTTTAGTAATTTTGGCACCATCCTACCTTAGTAGGACTTCCTTGTCACTTAAGGGGCATTTTTATAATTTCTATATCATTTTACCCATCTGGGGGTATTTTTGTAATTTCAGCCCTTTGGTGACGAATTAGGGGTAATTTGGTCATTTCACATGTCTTTTGACAATCTAGAGATTCTCCACCGAATTGAGGGTAATTTGGTAATCTTGAGTGATAGTAGTCCATTTAGGCTTAATTATGACTTTCCTCTTTTGGAGTTTCCATAAATCTGGTTACTTGATATTTCTTTAAATAAAGATACATCGGGCCTAAATGTTTTAATTTTAGAGTTTATTTTCTAATTAAATTCTATTTCTCTTTTATCTCATTGGCTCTTGCATGTAGACATAAATTCTATTAGTTCGTGCATTGTCATAATTATTTATTAATTCATTTAGTTAGGATAATAATTTCTTAGGATAATTGTTTAATTTTTTATTTATTTAATTAGATTATTATCACTCAAGACATGATCCTAGCCTTCCATTTTAGGGTTTCATCTTAGACCCTTGGATCGAATCTCTATATTTTACCTATAAATGGAGCCCCCTAGCCATCAGTTTTAGGGACACAATTTTCATAGCCTCACGTTGTTAGTTTAATTTTTGAGTTCTCTCTACAAGAACTGTCCCTCTCCCAAGTCCGAAGCCCTGTTGAAGTGACAACATCTCTTCATGAAACAAGCCGAAGAAATGCTTTGCAAATCGAAGAACTAGCTGGAGCTTTACCTGACTGAAACCTCGATCCAAACTTTCCTAGCCAGAGATTTGCCCGACTCCAATGATCGAACGAGGTACGACTCTCAAACCCTTACCAGTTCTTTTTAGATCCGGTCGATCTCGCCTCTTTTATCACTCTTGATAAAAAAGGGTAAACTAGAGAACTACATGACTCTAATTTCATTTTTTGAATGGATACGTAGGAAGCCTTCAGGCCTGAGTTAGATCTTCTTTCTTTTTTTCTATTTTATTTTATTTCTTCATGTCTAGATCTTTTATTATTATCTCTTCCGGATTCACAAATCTCTTTTTAATTTTCTAATGACAAAATAGCCTTGCAAGTGAATATTCAAGACCGATCCATTCGGATCCGGCGGGGGTGGGTGCCTAACACCTTCTGACTTCGTACCTTAGCCCTCGAGCTTGTTTCTATGGTGTTTTTGCTTTATTTCAATGCTTTATCTTTATTTGATCCATATCAAAGGATATTTAGAATATAATTAGGAGACAAAGTGATGTAATTTCAATTATTTCATTCCTTTTCAGTTTCATTTTAATTATATTCTATTATAACGGGTTTGCTTGTTTCTTGCTCAAAACAAGCTGGCGACTCCTCAATTTTTCTATCTCTCATAAGAGGCGTTCCTTCCCACCTTAAGGGAAAGAGACAACTAGGACTCCTCTAAATCCATGAAAAGGATGACATACTTTCTCTTTTTTTTCTAGTGCTGATGCCCACAGTCATCACATTTGAATTAGCCAAACTGATATTCAAGATCTAGACATATTTGGTCATTCTCGAGTTATGGGTACTAATATTGATCGTGTAATGGCTAAAGAGGTAGGCATAAGTAACGATGAAGTAATGATGACAATTAATGATAATGACGATGACGATTGTGATGACGGCGATGATAGAGCAATTGGTGGAGGGGGAAATAGTGGTGGAGATGTGGAAAGTAGAGTAAGAGAAGTAATTTAAAGACCTATTATATTTCCTTGTGTGGAAGGCTTTACACATGTCATGCAAGATAAAGATTACGGGGATAAAGATCACGGGTCCTGAAGAGCAGGACCAAGTATAAGGGAAAATTAAAAAAAAAAAAAACAAATTCACTCAACAAGCAAGGGAAAAGGAAAAGATGAGTCAACAAAATGAAGATTCACTTTCCTTTAGTTTTGATTCACTGATTGTCGAAACTAATCAAAGTTCATATGGTTGTGGGATGGGGTCAAACTGTTAGGATCCCAGGTCATAAATCTCTTATGGATATTGATGCTGCACTTTTCGGCTCGCAATAAATCTAGGCTTTGCTACCTGTAGAACACTCAAAAGGGGGATCAGAGGGCCACCAGATTGGCTCCGGCGGTAGCCGCTCCGATGCTTAAGTAAGTAAACTGAATTGAGAAGATTGTATTGAAAGCCAAAGAATGAGCATGAAAAATAAAGCATACATGTAGGGTTTAATTTATAGACTGTGGCCTTCCTAAGTTGATTAGGATTCGAAGTCATGAAAATAGGGATTTGATCATCGGAGATTGCAGTTACCTTGTGGAACATTGCACCGTAGATAAAGATAATCATAGATAGCAGTTTCCTTGTTGAAGACTACTTCTTTATTCCCTGCTCGGCAGTCGTTAAGAAAACAGCAAGGTCAGAACCATACAGAATACTGAGTGAATGTTACCCAAAACATAAGGTCTGGAGGATATGTGTATGAGAATGTCCTAGAGGCTGCGCTTGCTCTGTATGACCGAGTTTATCGGTTCTGTAAGCACACGTGTCTCAAGGTGATTGGTGCGTCTATTTGTGGTATATCAGATATGGATAGAGAACTATGCCAAGACTCTTAGTCATACTGGTCTTATGGATATAAATAGGGATAACCAAACCCTTATTGATTTGAGCGGCAACATAGATCATTTTATGGATCAAATGAATGTGGGAAAGTATGATATACATGACCATATAGTATTGGGCAGGATGAATACTATTCACATGAGCCTAGAAATTTTGGTTATCATCAATTTGCATGACTCGAAGTTTCTGGAAAATGTCGATCCAGATAAGTTTCAAAGACATATTGATCATTGGACAAGATTTTATGAATATCATATGACTTTGGTAGAGTATTGTCAACAACTCACTAATAGTATTGCAACCCCTCATATTTGGAATTCAAATGGAGAAAATAATGATAGTTCTGAATTTGAACCACATAAGAACTCGATGTGGTGGTGATTGAAGGATTGACTGTATAATATTATTAATGTGATGAATTATTATATTTAAACTTTATTTGATATGGATGTATATGTGACTCTTATTTATGTTAATATCATTAAATTTTATGCCTATTATATATTGATTAGTATTTTTAAATTCTCATAAGTGAACACTTTTTTAACCTAACATACCACTTAATTATCAAATAAATTTTTTATTTACAAAATATTAACACAAAATGATGCATTAGAAATCCTTCAAAAAAAATCATTGAAAATTTCCATGACGTTATATTAATATCCTTCATTTTTAAATTTTGTTTTTCAATATATATCCATATTTTTGGTCTTATGATATGTCTTTTTTACCAGTATTTTACTCCTTGGATACATGTATAGGATCGGGGGAGAGCGAAAGAATCAATTTGGACCAATTAGAATTAGAAAACATGCTCCAATTAGATTTGGAGACCATGTCACGAATATTTCACAACAAAGTAATACCACTTTAATAATGCTTGAGATACCAATTATTTGCACCATTTTTGATACCACCTTAATACATGAGTGGATTCTATTGGTAGATTTCATGACAGGATCGATTGGTTCTCTAATTTGTATCTTCATTTATATTTTTAACGTAATGTGTCACTTTGTAATATTTTAAGAATCATATCCTATAAAATTTAAGAATACTATAAAATGTGAGGTGACATTAAAAATATAAATGAAAATATAAATTAAGATATATAGCATTTTATTATCCCAAAAAGTGACTAGTTATTCAGTAGTTCCTCATATTGGAGAGTCACAAGCTAAATACATGTGTGACATATTATTCAATTATCACATTACTAGATTGGGAGCATCGAATATTTTTTTTAAAAAAGAATCAGAAATAAGTTAAGAATTGAAAGATTAGAGTAATTTTAAAAATTTCTAAAAAATTTAATGTAATTATTAAAAAAGCTCAAGAAAAAGTTAACATCATTGTACTGAGAGTATTAAATAATCTTTTCCAAAAAAATACCGAAAATAAGCTCTATATAGCAGCTCCTCTCAAAAAAATAAAAATTAATTAGAAAATAATAAAGTTCTTTCTTTTTTATAATACTTCGTTTCAAATTTGATAGAAATAACTTCTTTTCAGATACGTGTTATAATCATAATCTGTCACATATGTATTACATATATGCTTTTATGATTTATTTAATTTTTATATTTTTGTTAAAATTAAATAGTTCCGTAATATCTATATATATATATATATATATATATATTAGGCCTGGCAAAATGGGCGGGTTGGGTGGGTTTGGGCGGGTTGTAAACGGGTCGGGTCATAAACGGGGTGAACCCATTTTTGACCCGATTTGATCGGGTCGAATACGGGTCGGGTCATAGATGGGTCGGGTCGGGTCGACCCGGATTTAAACATTTCGATTTCAAATTCTTTTTGTCCCGATCAACGTAAGCTGACTGAAGATAACTTATTTTGATCTATGTAAACTGATTCAAGGTATCGATCAATAAAAAATAAAAAATTCAAAATGATTGTTACTCTTTTGTTGACTTAAAAAAAAAAAAAAAGAGTACATGGCATAGAAAACACAACAGAGCAAGGATGAAAAATAAATAAAACAGAAGCGTTTTTTTTATAAAAAGGGCTTTAACTTAGTCACTCTCATGAATTAATTGAGTTGCATTAAAAGTAGTTCTTTTTTTTTTTTAAAGAAAGGCCTTCAACACTATTAAAAAAATTACAAAAAAACTTGGAAGTAGGATGCATACAGAGGCAGAGTCAGAATTTTTTTTTTATTTTGAGGAAGCTAAAAAGATTTTAAAAGAGAATTTAGGAAAGAATTATTTTTTCTGATATAAAATTTTCTTGAGGGGCTAGATTTACATATAATTCTTTTTTCTTTTGCAAAATTAGAAGTAAAAATTATAAAAAAAAATTTAGGGGGCTATAGCCCCCTAGCTCTTTATGTGGTTCCACCATTGAATGCATATCAATTATTCATGATTTATATATATATATATATATATATATATATATATATAAATTATACAACGTGAAAGGTAAGGTTTACTAACTCTGTCTTTTATTCAAATTGTCATCGTTATTACATCACGTGATGAATAAAATTTAGAACTTCTCATTATATTGAAAATACTTATAAAAATTTTTTTGTTCAAAAAATTAGTGAGAAATGAGTTCAAGAAATAAGAACAGGAAAGTTTTCAAAATGAAATGAAAACTCTAATTTGGTTTTTTAATAAAAAAATATGATTAAATATAAGAAAGATATTATAGTCATTTTATATATATATATATATATATATATATATATTCTTATATATATATATTTATATATATATATATATCTATATATATTCTTATATATAAATAGAGATATATATATATATATATATATTATTTTATTATTTTCTATTCTCAACCCGTCAAACACCCATATTCAACCCGTATTGACCCGCTAAATTGACGGATTCTTTATTACCCAACCCATTTATGACCCGCTAACTAAATGGGTGGGTTAGGATGGGTTGATAGTGGGCGGGTTAGGACGAGTTGACGGATTTGGAACTGTTTTGCCAGGCCTAATATATATATATAAATACATGCATAATTATTAAAATTGTGACACATAAATGAGGTGGAGATTCCTTCTGCCTCACCGAGCATTTTCCTTTTTTTTTTTTTCTCATTGTCATACATACTGTGGGCCTCAAGTCTCCTTAATTGTGGTCTATAAAAGCATACCCATGAAGCAGTATTTACTTCCATAGTTCTTTTCTCTCTGCCTTCTACTTCTCACGCTAGTTCTCTTATCATGGCCTCTGTCAGCTGTTCAGCCTCCCACCTCATCCCCCTCTTGGGCGGTGGCACCATCAACGCAACAGCCGCAGCTAACTACATCTGCACCAACTTCAACGCCGTCTCCTCCAAACTCTCCGACACCACCTACGCCGTCAATAACACTTACCTCCTCTTCTCCGCCTACCTCGTCTTTGCCATGCAGCTGGGCTTCGCCATGCTCTGCGCTGGCTCCGTCCGCGCCAAGAACACAATGAACATCATGCTCACTAATGTCCTTGACGCTGCCGCCGGCGGCCTCTCCTACTACCTATTTGGCTTCGCCTTCGCCTTCGGTGCTCCATCCAATGGCTTCATTGGCCGCCACTTCTTCGGCCTAGAAAACATTCCCTCCCCCTCTTTCGACTATAGTTTCTTCCTCTACCAATGGGCGTTTGCCATCGCGGCAGCCGGCATCACAAGCGGCTCCATCGCGGAGCGAACCCAGTTCGTTGCTTACCTTATCTACTCTTCATTCCTGACCGGTTTTGTCTACCCTATAGTCTCCCACTGGTTCTGGTCCACAGACGGTTGGGCCAGCGCATCCCGGTCGGATAACAACCTCCTCTTTGGCTCCGGAGTGATTGACTTCGCCGGTTCAGGCGTGGTCCACATGGTCGGCGGCATAGCCGGCCTATGGGGTGCGTTGATTGAAGGCCCAAGAATAGGCCGGTTCGACCAGTCTGGCCGGTCCGTGGCATTACGTGGTCACAGTGCCTCACTCGTCGTTTTGGGTTCGTTCTTGCTCTGGTTCGGTTGGTACGGGTTCAACCCGGGTTCATTTTTGACCATCTTGAAATCATATGATGATGGTGGTCCTTATTACGGCCAATGGAGCGCCGTTGGAAGGACAGCTGTGACGACGACACTGGCTGGGAGCACAGCCGCCCTTACTACCTTGTTCGGCAAACGCTTACTCGCTGGCCACTGGAACGTAATCGACGTGTGTAATGGATTGTTGGGGGGTTTTGCAGCAATCACCTCCGGGTGTGCCGTGGTGGAACCATGGTCAGCAATCATATGTGGCTTTGTGGCCGCATGGGTTTTGATCGGATGCAACAAGCTCGCAGAGAAGCTAAAATATGACGACCCGCTTGAGGCCGCGCAACTCCACGGTGGGTGCGGCGCGTGGGGGGTTCTCTTCACGGGGCTGTTCGCGAGGGAGAGGTACGTGTCGGAGGTGTATTCAGCGGGGAGGCCATATGGGTTGTTGATGGGCGGCGGAGGGAAGCTATTGGCAGCACAGATCATCCAGATATTGGTGATTTTCGGGTGGGTGACGGCCACCATGGGCCCACTATTTTATCTACTGAAGAAATTGAACTTGTTGCGGATTTCCAGAGATGATGAGATGTCCGGAATGGACATGACAAGGCATGGTGGGTTTGCTTATATATACCATGACGAAGATGATAAGTCCCATTCTCACATACCTGGCTTCATGTTGAGGAAAGTTGAGCCCACAAACACTAATAGTCCCAGTCCAAATAACAATTCACCGTCAGCAGTGTGAAAAATGCACACTTTCACCCTCAAATTATTTGATGGTTAGGTTTTAGTGGTCCTATTCACAAAGTCAATGTTAGCTCCCAAAATTATTGGCGTCTCGATAACATGTGGGGGCATTCTACTCTTTCTTCTATTGGCAACTAGTAATTTAAAAAATATAGCCAGCTTATTTGTTTCCTTTTTCTTTTTCTTTTTTTGGGTAGGATTCATATGCATAATATATGTCTAGTGTGTGGAGTGCTTTGTTTTGTTTTCTCCATGTTCGTTTGGGAGACACGAGTGTCCAATGAGATAAATTTGTAAATTTATATGAGAATAATAGAATTACCCCCTACGTTTTTTGTGCCTGTTTGTGTGTGTGTGTATATATGTATTATGTATGGGCAAAAAATCACATGACGAATCCAATTACGACACGTCTTATAAGGGAGTAAATTGATTGAATTAACCTCGTCCAAGTAAACTACGATAAATAAACAGGACAACTTCCCAGACTTCCCATTCTCGGGGACATCACAACAAATCCAATCCATGAGCCCATCACATTTTGTATTGACTGCCGGGCAAGCTAGTTGACCAAGTCCATTGTCATAATCCGAATCCCACCTTATGCATATTAGGAAAATGCGACATGAAGTTTCTTTCTCAAACCAAATTCATTCCATTCATACATCACATCGAGTTCAAATATTGCAACATAAGTAATTTACACATGTTACTTATAGTGTAATATCCCAAAATCCGACATGACTTAGACTACACCCCGACTTAAGGAAAATAGATTATTTGACGTTAATAATTTGAAATAGCTCAAATACAATAAACCATGATTGGATTAATTATTAGAAAATATAAAATTAATCCAGACCACTGAAAATAATAAATGCTCGGGAAATTAACCCAGCCGATCGAGTGCTGAAATGAATAAATGGAATTGATACAGAAAAATTTATTATACGAATAAAATGAATAAAATATAAGACACGAACGATGACTTAAAATTGGTAAAATAAATATTAATGATACTGAGTCCCGGTTTTATGCCAAATTGGACGGCGTTCCATAATTTTATATTTTGGAATGGAAATAGTATATATATATATATATATATATATATATATATATAAAATATATAGAAATTATATTTTATATAATTGTAATAAAATGATCAAAGACACAAACTGTAAGAATATATGTAAAATATATGGAAGTATATTTTATATATTAAAATAATAAAAGGAGAACCTAGAAGCTTCCATATACGTATGTGCGTGTGGGTAACCAAGGAGAGAGAGAGGCGGTGTAATGGGAAGTCTGATTGGGAAATCTGGAGAATTCCAGAACTTGTCCAACTGCCGTATGTTTTTAGGAAGAGAAACCGATTGAGAAAAAGAAAAGAAGAAGCCTGAAGCTTCTAGAGCATGAAGAAGGGAAGCTCTGATTGTTGCACAGTGAACCATCAACCAGAACAAAGCTTTTATTTTGTGATTTGTCCAGCAGTTGTCTCTCCTCTCTCAATCTCAGACCAGGCGTCATCGCGAGTTCGCGACATCGTCGTTTCTCTCGGTCCTCAAACAAAGACCCTCCGGTCTGCGACTTCAGCAAGATTCCGTGAGCACCGTTGGTCCTTGAGTTGGACGTCGAGGCTGAGGTCCCTACGGCTAAGTTGGTTCGACGGGTTATGATTGAGCAGATCGGATTGGCTGATCCAGTCGTATCCTGTGTTAGAGATGATCGGTGTGTATGTATTTATTTATGTATGTGTGTGTGTGTGTATAACGGTGCAAGGGGGGACGGAAATGCAGTGATTTGTTGAATGGGTTTTGGCAATTTCTGGAGTAGTGTAATTGATGATGGGGATCTCTTCCACTTCTGCCATTTTATTGGGGCCATGTAGATGAGAAAACAGAGGATTATGCACGGTTGAGGGATTGCTACTGATTTGCGAAGCAAGTAGGACGATGTGTGTGTGCTTGTGTAGCGGTGCAGTGAATTGCTGTGTATTAGTAAAGGGGAAATCTGTACATGACAGGAAAATTCGATAACAAAGGAAGCTGATCGTTTTGGACTTGTGGTGGTGCAATTGATAGCAGCAGCAACAACGTTCCAGGGAGTGAAAAACTAGGGTCTCATGGCGGACAGGTAGTGGAATCTGTTCGTGAAATTGGTGATTCCTTAGATGGGTTCCTCTGTTTCTGCTGCTCCAGTTAAGAGCAAAGGTGATATCAAGTGGATTGGGGGCAGGAGATCAATATATGTTTGTCTATATATGTGTGGCTATTGCGGTTGTTGTGGAAATTGAGGAAAATCAGGCGTTAGTAGGTATGTAGGTTGAGTATGCTTTATGCCACTAGTAATGGCGTGTCTACTGTTGAAGAGAGAGAGTTTTAGAGAGCAACTGCAGATTTTTCCTCACTCTGCTTACTGGTTTCTCTGCTCTCAACAGTTGGTTATGCTTATGTTTTTCTGGTAAGGAAGGCAGAGGGGATGTTTGGGGAAAGAATTTTGCTAATAGCCAAGAGTTGGTTTGGATGGAACAACCCAGGTGTGTTGACGATTATTCTTCTAGGGAAGAAGCTGCAGCAGGAATAATAAGTGAATCTCGGTTGAAAGGGATTATGGAAAGTGGAATTGTTCATGTGCAGCAACTCATGCTTTGTAATTGGATGGTTATGAAATTAATGAAATGGAGACTATGGGTTTTGAATTGCTTGTAGAAAGTGAAAATGGTCTCTGTTGGGAATAGGTTGAAGGAGCCAATGTAATTGGCTGGTTTAAGGATGGCCAACATCTGTCAGACCAATTTGGTCGATTGGTTTCAACTCTTGAAGTTTGGTCTGAAAGAGCACAAGAGGATTCTTCAAGGTCCAATGGGTGGGATGCAGTGAATTCTAGGAAAAATGCATGACCAGTTACAATCCTGGATAGCTTGGGGGAAAAGGCTGAAGAAGTTGATGAAACTGGATTTAAATTGGCTGGCCGACTCAATGAACCTACCGGTGTGTTTTCTTCAACTGCTGAACCGTGGACTGAAGATTAACCTTAAACTTTAGATGCACAACAATTTGGTTCACGTTTAACTGCAATTCTCCAAAGGTTGGATATGTTCACATATGAGGAACAAGATGATCATTTGAATGTTGAATCAATTATGATGGCCAACAGAAGGATAATGCCCAGGATATGCATGGACGTGGCTAACGACGTATTAGGAGGATATCTGTGAATAGAGACGCGCATATATTCAGGTGAGTAACTCGAACTCCTGACTTGGTGTATAATTTTGTATACTGTATTACTTTATATGCTGGACTGTCTTATACACCGTATTATTTCAATGCATATGCTTTCATGCAAACTTATTGTATTGCATTACTTGTGGTATGATTCTGTTCTATCTTTCCTTCTGATATATCCTGTTGATTCTGTTCAGGTCTGTTGTTTTGTTACCCTTCCTTGGAGTCTGGTTCGATTTTGTTTTGTTATGTTGTGTCTTACTCTGGGCCCACCACAGGATTGAGCGATTTTATGCCAGAGCACGACCCAGAGGGTAGAGGCCCCATGAGTAGTCCGCTTATGGGCAGCTGGGAAGGCTCATCTGTATGATTGGCATTCTGTTCTGTTTCTGTCCCGCTCAATTCTGTTCTGTTCCACTCTGATACTAACCCTAGAGGGTAGAGGCCCCACGAGTCGTCCGCTTATGGGCAGTTGGGGAAGGTTCAGGCATTTGATGCTATGCCTTTGATTGATTGGTATTCTGTTCAGTTCTGTTCTGATCTGTTCTGTCCGTTCTGTTCTATTCAGTTTGATCTGATTTGTTCTGTTCTGTTCTGATCTGATCTGTTTGAGTTGCATTTGTTCTACATGAGCTGCATTGTTCTATTTGAGCTGCATTTGGAGCATACATGTATATATGAACTGGTTTTGAAACCCATGGCAGGAACCTATGTTACTCACTGAGCTTGTTTAAGCTCATTCCATCCATTTAACATTTTTCAGGATATAAGTCCATTGGACTAGAAGGCACCAGGATAGGATGTCAGTAGACTGTGAGGCATCCCAAGTACGGATTAGATGGCATTGATTGTGGAGACTTGAGTTCTGGTGGACTGACTCAGGCTATTCAGGTGAGTGACATGTTATGATTGACTTTATTAATATGCATTAGATATATTTGGGCATGGCTTATGGTGAGGGTACTCTAGAGGAATTTGATATGCTCTGTGTTATATATCTGTTATAGATGTGCTCTGTGGTTAAAGTTACTAGTTGTTTGGTTATAGACTTACTCTGTGGTACATGCTTATGAGGTATATAATTGAGTTGCATTCCCGAGATAAAAAGATTTTAATTTCCGCTGTTTTGACCCTACATTTAGAATGTAATTCATCGTAAGGTTCAGAAGATTGCCTTTGGTTGGTCGCATTGTCGGTCGAAGACTAGCAAGGCGGTTAACTGGCATCACATCTTCAGCATCCGCGTAGGGTGGGGTGCGGGATGTGACATATAGTATCTAGCTTGGTGAGAAAAAAATAATTTTTTTTTGAAACATTACATTCATCAATAGTGCATTAATTGTGGTTCACATACCCGACGTTCACATCTAAACTTCATCCTTAATGGTAAGTCCCATACCTCACGCACACTTCTGAACTTCGTACTTGCATTAACTGTGAGTTACATATCTCACGCACTTCTGAACTTCATGTTTACTTTACCCGTGAGTCCTATACCTCACGCACTTCTGAGCTTCAAGTTTACATTACCCGTAAGTCCTATACCTCACGCACTTCTGAACTTCATGTTTACTTTACCCATGAGTCTCATACCTCACGCACTGCTGAACTTCATATTACCTTAACTGTGAGTCTCATATCTCACGTACTCATCTGAACTTCTTATTACCTTACCCATGATTCCTATACCTCACGCACTTCTGAACTTTATGTTTACCTTAACTGTGAGTCCCATACCTCAAACATTCTTCTGGACTTCATATTACTTTACCCGTGAGTCCTATACCTCACACACTTTTGAACTTTTGAACTTGTAATTCACTATAGTTGTGGGTCCTATACCCCACCTTTATATCACTTGTACAACCTTAGACAAATCCATGTGAGCTTTATATAAAACTCGTGAGTAATTCCGGTACCTTGTCATAGGTTTTTAATAGGTAATGGGTTATGTAATATCCTGACCCAAATTAAACCGAGCAAATTACTAATACCAAAATGTTAGGGTTCATTTTATGATGTTTGAATTTATAGTTCATTTTAAGTTTCAAAAATCCCGAGTGTTCGAATAATACACGTACGGAGTGATGGATGTATATAAACACGTATGTATATATATATATATATATATGAGAAGTATATATATATATATTATACGTATATATATATATGCGTGAAGGCAGTGTGTATATGTGTGCAGTATATATATATATATATATATGTATGAAGTGTGTGTAGTATATATATATATATATATATATATATATATATGAGTGTATGAGGTCGGTAGTGTGTGTGTGTGTGTGTATCGACAGTGCATAGGTATATAATACATATATATATATATATAAGGTAAAAAAAACAAAAAGAAAAGAAAAGAGAAAATATTAGAAAGGGAGAGAAAGAAGAGAGGCAATGGGTATGCTGCCTATATATATGCATGGGCAGTGCATGTTTTAGGAAAGAAAAAGATAGAGAGAAGAAGAAAAAGGAAAGGAAGGAAGGGAAGAAGCTGAGCAACTGTTGCAGTTGAAAACCAAGAAGAAAGTTAATATTTTCTCTATATACCTTTAAGTTTTAATAGTTTAAAGTGTATATATATACTCTATAGTTAATAGATAATGGTTTAAGGAAGAGCAACAAGGTCTGAAGGACCCAGAAAATCATAAAATTTAGGAAAAAATGCCATTGGAGGACCTCAAATTATAGGTCTGAATCAAGTGTAATCAAACGAGTTTTGATGTTTAGGGGCTTAAACTAGATATTACAAGGGTTGTAGAAACCCTAGGTCACGACAAAAATTATTAAGAAAAGGCCATGAAAAGCTAGGTTGCAGGTCACGGCTTAGAGAGATAACCTCTCTATTTGAACATAAAACCTTAGTTTTAGAACGGGGATTAACCCCCCATGGTATGAGGGTCATCAGAGACTAAACCTTGTCCATTTCCATGAAAAAATGGGCATGTACAAAGCTATTTTCAGGAATCACCACAACTACTCGATCGAGCTCTTAAGTTCATCTCAATGCCCCAAACCAACGCCAAATGAACCCCCATCATCTTAGGAGTCCATAAGATTTAAGAGTAGGCAAAACGGAGTTCTAAAGCTCCATGAAATAGAAAGTGTTTGAAACCTGCAACTAGGGCAACACTACGCTTAGGGGGTGGGGCAGATAATGAACAGGGCTGGCCAGATCTCGGGTTGGTTCGGGTTTGGGTCAGGACCCGCCCTTTCGCATAAAAGTTTAAGTGAGATGGCGTCGTATTAGATGTGTTGATTTTAAATAAAAAAGGGTTTTAATCTGTTTGGCAACTAGTTTAAGAAATCTAAATTGATAGCCTTGTTTGGAACAAGGATAGATTATCCGCGTTTTAAGACTTGTCCGCTGTTTAGTTTAAGAAAAATAAAAAAAAAAAAGCGAAGGGGCTACTGCCCTTGAGACTCGAACGCCTGACTGTATACGTGGGAGGCATCTAACCAAGGTGGCCAAGCCACTGAGGCACCTTATTTAAAAGACTGCTTCAATATATATATAATATAAAATAGTATTATTTAATTTATTTAATTTGTAAAATAGTTCTAGCGTCCAAATAAAATAAAAGGACAATGTATCCTTACTATTTTGGGCATTCTGGACTCAACAGTGGAATCCAATTTTTAAAATTAAGTCTCAAAAAATTAAGACACTTAAAAATACAAAATAACCATTTTTCCCTTAGTAGTACCCGAAGCCAAATTGAAGTCCGTAAAAGCATAAATTGACTTTCTTCGACATTCCAGACTCAATGGTGGAGTCCGTTTTACCAAATAAGATACTTAAAATGTTGATACATGAAATTGACTAGAAATAGAAGATTAGGCTATGCATAGCGTTGAACTAAGAAATGTTTCCTAATTAATAGGAACTTCGAAAGGGAAAGAAAATGTGATCTAATTTCCTATTGAAAGAGAAATAACTGTTTTAAAGGTAAGTAAAACCCGAACTCTTACATGTGGTAATTCCTAGCCATGTCATAATGTTATTCCTTTATACTGCCAAATTTGTACTCTTATACGTACCTGATGCTTATTGATTCCCAATTTGATGCTTGTTTTATCTTATGAAAATTATTGAGAAATTGACTATTATATCTTGATCGTGATTGCTTGTACACTTTGTACCATGCCTTGAAAGGAAAATTGATATGTTATCATTATTGAAAAAATTGATATTCCACATATATGTACACTCTTCGTGGAATTATGATAATCATGATATATTATGAGTACCTGGAGTTGTGCTCAGTCACAATATCCATCTGCTATTATTACTGGACCTACAAGTCAAAGTCTATGAAAGAATAATATCTCAATAGCCTGTGAAGGATAAAATGTCACAATAGCCAGTCACCAAGAATCTGAATCAATAATAAGACCTGTAGATCCCAAAGACACATCCTATAGTAGAATAACAAATCAATAGTAGGGATCATCCTGTTCAATAAATAGCTGCCACAATAATAGAATAACAATCCGAATCCAAAGAAAGGCAGGAAAGCATATCCACAATCAAATAATATGTCAACAGATAAACCACGGAACAAACTCACAAGGCGTATCTAGAATCAAGGTTATATCATCAACATAGATTTGCAAGCGTATCAATGAGTCATGAGTGCGTCATTAGAATATCAATAAGTGATATAAGATACTAACAAAACAGATGCTGACACAAGGGCCCGACATACCCTTAAAAGCGCTCATCCAGGTCGACTCCCTCTTGGATAGCACCCGGCGTACCCTCAAAAGTGCTCGTCCAGGTCCACTTCCCCTTCAAACCACTGGATTGCACCTAGCATACCCTCAAAAACGTTTGTCCAGGCCACTCCCCCTATGGCTAATGGATAGTTGTTAGACCATTTTCTACTTAACATGGCAGCATGGGCATGGGAAGGTGTAATATCCCGACCCGAAATACCGGGTCATATGGCATGTATTACAAGGTTATGAAAAATTAGTGTGAAAGAATATACACTAAAAGATATTAATTAACTAATTATGAAATTAATTAATTAATTAAAAGAAATTAATCACTTGACATAATTAAATAGAGTATATATATAATACTTACAATACACACACTAAAGTGTATTGGGTATGTGTGGTCAAGTATGTATATACATACACACCTATATGTATGTATACAAGTATAGTATATATAAACATATATATATATATATATATATATGTATAAATGGGCATAAAGTAAGGAGAACACAAATATCTAAAAGTGTGTGTGTGTATGTGTGTGGGTTGAGGTGTCTGTGTGTGTGTCTCCATGTGTATTGGTGTGTCAATATATATATATATATATATATAATATACATATATACAAATATCATCAAAATTTAATGTAAAGAAAAAATTGGGAAGAACAAAATTGATGAGATGTGAAAGTTAGTGTAGGCTACGAAATCAGGAAGAGAGAGATAAGGAGAGAGAGGTCGGTGGATTTCTCCATAAAGCAAGACATGCAATGCATGCTTGCTTGGTATGAAAGGAAATTCAGAAAGGGAGAAGGAAATAAGGAGCTAAGGAAGGGATACAGAGGTAGAAGAAAAGGGAAAACCAACTCAAAAAGGTAAACCCATGAAAACGTTTCACTTTCTCTCTAAAAGTTAAGCATGAATATAAACTATTTTTGAGTTGTTATATGCATATGGTGTTAGATATATGTTTAAAAGTTCATCAAGCATGAAGATTTGCCATGAAAACCATCGAAAACATCAAACCCAACAGAAATCGCCATGGGAGGACCTTGCTTATAGCAGGTCTGAACCCATGGCAACCAAACTGAGTTTGGTGTAATGAGACTACAAAAAGACCCTAAGGGTGTTCTAAAAACATAGAGCCGCGATCAAAAAACTCAAGAAAATCCCTCCAAATATCAAGTTACAGTTTCGGGTTTCCAAAACAAATTTCACAAACTTGCTTCAAACCTACCTTTATAAACGAAAACTAAATCCCCATGAATAAGGGATCAAAACAAGCTAAACCCCATGAAAAATGATCAAGAAATGAGCATGAGCCGTGGGTTTACATGTTGAATTATCACATCCTAAACCGAACACATGAACGAGTTTTTAAGCCAAAAATGAATGCCAAACTAATTGGTGACACTCTAGAAGTGATTTACAATGAAAACAGTGAGGATCCATGGATCCAAACTGCACAAAATTAAAGAAAATGAAAACCTGCAACTAGGGCAACACTGGGGAACAAAATGGGGGAGAAGATGAACAGTGACGATTCGGGTTTGGGTCAAATCGGGTTCGGGTTGGAACCCGACCCATCTCATAAAACGGGTAAGTAGGACGGTGTCGTTTTGCTGTAGGTTTTAAAATTTAAAAACATTAGGGCTGACATCATCATGATGTCAGCATCACGTTTAAAACCAACTGAACCGGATCGGTCCAGTTAAAATTGAACCGGTCCACTTGAAATGTAACAGAACCCACTAGTTTAGTCCGGAAGTTTGCAAAAATTATATTTTGACCCCAGAACTTCTGAAAAATTATACTGTGGCCCAACTAGGGGAAAAATTATGTAATTACACCCCTGGAAAATAATTAAATAATTAATTTAATTATTTAATAAATAAAACAAAATTACTATTTTGCCCCTAGGTCATATATGAAGCAAATGAAGTCCAAATTGAACATATGAATAGTGTATCCTTACTATTTTGGATATTCTGAGACTAATGGTAGGGTCCGATTTTCTAGACGGCGCTCCAAAAAATAAAGACAGGTAAAGTGGTAAAATGACCAAAATACCCCTTATTCAAAATTAACAAGTTATTAGTGTATTCTTACTATCTCGGGCCTTCTGAGTCCAATGATGAGGTCCAAATTATGAAAAAAAGTACGAAAAAATACGACACGTAAAATGGTGAATGACCATTTTGCCCTTTGTCATACAAAAGTCCGAATTAAATTCTAGGAAAGCCTAAACCGACTTTCTTCGACGCTCTGGACTCAATGGTAGAGTCTATTCGACCAAAAGAAATGTCTAAAATAAAAAGACATAATATTTGATGAATAGCATCTGTCAGATGACTATAAATTAAAGTAATGCCAAAGTACTAATCTAAGGCGTATACGAGAAAAATGAATTACGTAAAGACACGACACGTAAATATGTGAAGTAAATAAATTTAAATTAAAGTTAATGGAGCTACCAAAAGAGTATAAATTGAAACGAATTTAATTTCTAACACATTAAATTGTGTCATAGGTTAAGAGTACGAGTTAAGTTAAGTACATATAAAATTATGAAATCGTTTTAGGACCTAATACGATTTAAGCATAAGTTAAGGAATATCGAGATGATATTACAATGAATGTGAAGTTGATGAGATGTTTATGAATTGTTCTTAGGAACTACAAGGAAAGTGGGAAAGCGCATTATTAGCAGTAACCCTAAAGAACCAAGGTGAGTAACCCTGTATTTGAAGTGGAGATTTAACTCCATGGATTTGAAAAGGTTTTAAGTTCAAAGAGATGAAGTGTTTAAATTTTAAAATTCAGTATTTACATGATTCAGTTTTAAATTGTTCTATCTTTATAAACCCTATTATGACATGCTCAGTGAATGGTTTCTATCACAGTTTTCTTAAAACATATTTCAGCATGTCTAAAGTTTTAAATGCCAAATTATGTAAAGTGTTTTGAATTTGTTATATCAAGTGTTTAAAGGATTTATTATGAAATTATGTACATGATGTTTTAAATGATCATGAGAAGCACCTATTTGAAGAAGTCAAATGTATTTGAATGTAAGAAAAGTTGTGCATAAGCACCATGAATTTTATGAGTTTCTTCGAAATTAAATTAATCTGAAATCTGATAGGATATTGAGTTGTACGGAACTCGATTGACTGTCGAATGCCAGGTAGCAGAATCTAATCCCCCAGGCATAAGATATCTTCATGAAACGTAAAGTGGGAATCTGGTTCGAAACGGATTCCATTAATGAAAAGTGATAAGAAAATGTATTGAAAATGGAAGCAGGTTTTACCCTCATTTTCACAGTACATATTTATGTGTTTTAAAGTTTATATACTTTATTGACGAAGTACGAGTTTAGCTTGAATACTTTAAATGTTTCAAAGCTATCTGTTTTATGAAATGCATATGTTTCAAGTTATATACTCTATTTGACGAAGTACGAGTTTAGCTTGAATACTTTAAATGTTTCAAAGCTATCTGTTTTATGAAATGCATATGTTTCGAGTTATATACTCTATTTGACGAAGTACGAGTTTAGCTTGAATACTTTAAATGTTTCAAAGCTATCTGTTTTAAGAAATGCATATGTTCTATGTTCAAGTATACGAGCAATTGGCAATGAATGTTTTACAAACTCTTATGTACTAAAAACCACTGCTAATTGAAAACCCCATGACGAATACTGGAATTGCTCACAAGCTTAGATTAGCTTACCCGGACTTTGTTCGAATCCCCCTTTCAGGTGATTAGTAGCAGTCTTGACTTGAGGACGATGATGATGAATCTGCTGTTTTTGGAAGTTATGTTCAAGTAGTTTTTGTCTAGCACTACGAGCACTAAGTATGAAATCTTGTATTAGTAAAGTGGTACCCTGTTATGTATAAGCCCCGTGGGGCAACTAAACATGTATTGTTTATAAGTCTTTAAGTTTTTAGTTATACTCTGAATGTTAAATCATGTATGCTATGTATAGAGCGGCAGTACCGGACGGATGTGCGTAATTTAAAAATAAGAAAAGAAAAGAAAAAGTTTTTCACGCTTCCGCAATCACGTGTCGCACATCTATTCGATACCGCTGCTTATGTGAGCCTTTGCCCTAAGGTCCTCGGGCCTGAGGGTGGCGGTCGCGATGCGAGATCCGCACAGGGTGGGTTTCGAGTCGTGACAGAAGGCATGCCATGCCTTGATGGCTTAGACATGGGGAGGCATGCTATGCCATTGGAATAACTTTCTAAAGTTGGAATGACATTCAAGAGTTGAAATGACATTCAGGGTTGGAATGACATTCTGAAGTTGGCTAAGTTGGTGGACACTTTACAACTTGACAAGGCCAAGGCATGATGAGCCTCAACCAATGCCAAGGCCAAGGCCAAGGTAGGGGTGGCCTATTTTGGGCATCCTTATTTGGGGATATGTTGAAGATGTGATAAATGTTTGATGAATACTTAGAGATTTCAGAGTTGGTGCAGCTGATGTGTATGCCTAGGTCAAGGTAATGCATTTTGTGAACAGTTTGGCACATTGATTGCCTTTGGCAAGACAAAGGCGCACAAGAGGGAGAATTGGTTTTACAAGCAATTGTATCTACTTTTGTCAGATGGACAAATTTTCATTAGACATATATAGGGGAGGAGTACCTCCTTGAGGCGCCCATGGGCGAGTGACCTATGCGGCTAAGGACCTTGGCACCTTCGGGACAAGGGATGTTGTTGTTGCTAGGCAGATTCTAACTTGGTGGACTAAACTCCACCACCAGCAGTGGCAACATATGGTGGTAGCATATTATGCACAAGACCAAACCAAGAGTAGGCATGGGTTGGCATTGCGGGCTGGAAAAGAAGCTTGATGATCATATGGTGTGTGACTGAAAGGCCGTGTGTGCAGTGATGAGCTAGCTGAGTGCTCACAGCTCGCCCTTGAGTGACTGGGGTGGTGATAAGTGCGCAAAAGTACACTCTAAATATCCTATTATTTGATTAAAAGTGCTAGAAATATGAATAGAAATGTTGGGCTTCAGTTGATTTTATTAAATTTAATTTCTATTTACAGTGAGATATATGTGAGCATTATTTTATAATATTTTAAATCTCAAATACTGTATTTTTTGTTGGCGAGAGATAGTTTGCAATTGCGCTTTACACTTAATATTTTTGGAACTATTTTTGGTTTTTTGGTAGATTCGACCATTGAGTTTCCATTGAGATTTGGACAGCGTTAAGAGTTTCAGAATGAGAAAATGGTCTTCATGAAATTTTTAGAGGACGTCTTGGGCCTTTCAGAAAGGTTTGGTTTGTAAAAACCGGAGTTTGTTTGGGCCTCCAAACATTGTTTCGAAATCAGGTCTGGAAAGCTGCTCCAAATTCTGTCCGTTCAGCCAACTTGAAGGGGCCATAACTTGAGCTTCCAAAGTCCAAATCAGATGGTTTTTAAGCCTAAAATTATCTACTCATATGGGACTACAACTCTCGTGAAGAGCCCGAGTTAAGATTCAGTTGTTATCTCATAGGAAACGGAGCGTAAAGATGGGCGATGTTGGCTGTGTGCGGCTGGACAGTGCAAGGTTGAAAAGTCAAGAAAAAGAAAAAAGAGAAAAATCCAAAGCAAGGCGGCACGGCTGGAGGGAGTCTCAATTCTGATTCTATTTTGTGTGGGGCCCGGTGCTTGGAGATTTGACCAAAAGAAAAGCAACAAATTGAAGTTGAGGTGAGGGGCTGCACTGCTTTGCAACAGAAACAAGAAGTGGGCCCACGCAATTGACTTGGGCTTGTCCATTGGTGCGGCTGAGGCAAGGCGTGAGGGTGCTGGCGCGTGAGGCTTGGAGGCTGCTTCTTGGTAGCTAGATTGAATCAAAAAGAAAGAAAAAAAAAAAAGTCAAGCCATGGGGCCCAGTCCATGCACTATGCTAGCTGTGCGGCGCGGAATTAAGTTAGGAAATGGGTTGGCCGTGCGGTAGGCCTAGGCGTTGGGTTTGTGCGACTGAATGGTCCATCAATGGGGTGGCTGCTAGTGGACTTGCGCGCAGTGGGCTGCTGGGTTGGCGCAAGGTTAGGGCGCAGAAAAAAATTAAACCAAAGGGGGGATCCTACGGCTGAAAAAAAAGAAGATTAGGCCGCTGCGCTGAGTGAGAAAAAGACAGAAAAAATAATAGAAGAGGAGTGGTGTTGACGGCTGTACGGAGAAGATTGAAGCAGTTCTGGCCCAGAGAAGAAGTCGCAGATACTCCATGGCTCAGTGTTTCTTCGTGAAGTTTATGTTATCTATTCTGTACATGGGTAACTAAATTTTTAAGTGGGGTTAGGGATGAACTTGCACCATAAATGGCTATTTTAATTTATTTTGATTCCTGTACATGGTTTTAATTTGTTAAATTCTTCGTTGATCATTCATAATTAATTGTTGAATTTTATTGTCTGAATAATTAAAGGTTTTAGTCCGTTTATAGATTCAGTCATACTTTTTCTATCGAATGGATTATGTTTTGATTATTTTTGGAACAATTAAATATTCATATTGATTCAATTCTCTGCTGTAATATTGCTTGTCGGGTATATTGTCGTCATTGTATTTTATCAATGTGAATAATAATTTGAATGATTTAAAGATGATGAATGATTTTTCAAAGGGTTATTTTCAGTCTATTTTGATGCATAATTTTAAATCTTCCGATTGAGATTTTTGGAATTTAATTTCTCAATTGAGTTATCTGTGAATTTAAAAATAATTGAAATACCATATATGTGCAAGGGATTTCCGACACTCCACTGTCCGTTAAATTTGAATATTTTCTTCCATTAATTAATTTGTTTAATTTTTAATTTACATTCAAAAATCACTTTTCTATATTTTTATTTTCTCGTGAACCGTCTAATATTTCCTTTAGTTTCAGAAATTCTGTTTATTATTCTTTTAATTTAGTCTCCCTGTGGAATCGACACCCTAAAGCTACACTACAACTACCGCGTTATTCTTTGGGCGTAATCAAATTTTGGCGCCGTTGCTGGGGAGACGGTAGAAGAATTAGTAGATAGTTTTTCTTTTTAGCAGTTTGTAAAGGCGGTAACTTCGTTCCTTTCTTTTTAGTTGGTTTATTATTATTATTTATTTTTATTATTTATTATTTTTTTATTTTTATTTCTAGTTATTTATTTATTCATTTTCTTTTCTTTTATTTTCTTTTATTCTTTTTTTTTATTATTTTATTATTGTCATCTTGCATGCATAATAGGTATAGGGACGCATTAGGCCGCTTTGCTTGTAGGCCTGTGTTAGAGTCAGATTTAGAGTCTAATTTTTCTTGTTTTTCTAATTCTTTGTTTGATAATACTTCCAATTCTGCAAATATGAGTGAATATGAGGATCAAACCAACCCGAATGATGAATAAAAAAATGAAAATATCTATTCAAATCATTTAACTTCTTTCCTAGAAAGAAAGGAAATAGGGAAAGTTTATGTTTCAACGAATCACACGTAGAGATATTGATAACCCACTAGGACTCTTCAGGATTACCTTCACCCTACACGCACAGCCATACCATCATGCATCATGTTTCCACCCAATGCTCGTCCAATTAATGTTAAAACGGGGGTGATACAGTTACTCCCTACATTTCATGGTTTGGAAAATGAGAATCCATATGTGCATATTAGGGAGTTTGAAAAGGTGTGACTTTCCATAGTCAAAATGCAACACAAGACATTGTGAGACTTAAGTTCTTTCCTTTCTCTTTGAAGGATAGAGCTAAGAGTTGGCTATACTCACTGAGACCACGGTCAATTGGATCGTGGAATGAGATGACCCAGATTTTTTTCACTAAATACTTTCCCCAACACAAGACCAATGCTTTAAAAAGACAGATTTCTACTTTTGCACAAAAGGATAGTGAGACTTTGTATCAGTCTTGGGAGAGGTTTAAGGAGTTATTGAGTATATGCCCTCACCATGGGTATGAGAGTTGGCATGTAGTGAGCTATTTTTATGAGGGACTTACACCTAGAGAGCGCCAATTTGTAGAGATGATGTGTAATGGTGAGTTTTTACAGAAAGATCCTGATGAGGCCATAGAGTATCTTAATGAGCTTACTGAAAAAACTCACACTTGAACAGGACCTAGTGCCACTGAGAGCACAAATAAGTCACGACCTATAGGGAACCAACAGAATGGGGGAATTTACCATCTTAGGGAGGAGGATAATTTGAAAGTTAAGGTTGAGACACTCACTAGAGAGTTAGAGATGCTAAAGGCTAGGGACGTAAAGCCAACACACTTGGCTAATCTTGCAGAGCCTTTTAGACCATGTTCAGTGTGTGGCGGGGTAGATCACCTTGCCCAAGAGTGTCCCACATCAGCTGAGATGAGAGGGATGTATGAGGACCAATGTAATACCCTAGGTATATACAAGAAGCCTTTCACACCCTACTCTGAGACTTACAATCCAAGGTGGCGCAATCACCCCAATTTTAGCTGGAAATCTAAAAGCCAGCCACATGCACCACCACATGCACATCCTCCTAGATCATATCCTACACCATATCATGCACCATATCATGCATCTTCATCTTCTAGGAATTCTTTAGAATATACTTTACAGGCATTTATTGAAGCACAGGGTAAGATTAACCAAAAATTTGAGTCTTTGATGTCACACCCCGAATTTCTACAAACCCGAGGCGCGACTGACGAGATAGAAAATAAAATAAATAAAAGGACAAATGTAAATAATTCCACTAAACAAGCATCCATTCCCATCAATACATAAATTAACATAAAGTACATCTCACAACTGTATTGTTCATAGGTCACTCGGGCTTAAGCCCTTACATTATAAGATATAAGTCCCATGGACCAAAAATATACCACATGCTTCACCCAATCAGGGTATCACAGAGTCTCAAGTGGCTGGAGGATCCTCATTTGAAAAATGTTGCCCACGAATGGGTCAGCTCAACTGCTGGTATGATGAAGTGCTAATGCAAGAAATAAAGCTAAGGCGTGGCATGTGCAAAGTGTACATTTATATCTAAATGTCATTCAAAGCATCGCAGTAATATATGAATGGTATGCATGACGCACCCATGCACAACTCTATGCCACACCCATGTCTCATTTACGGTTACTCCCCGATGGCACGGAGTACCAATGCAATGGCCAATTTTGGGTTTTTCACCACAGGATCTACACCCTCATAATGCATAGCACCACGTGCTCAACCCACGCCATGTTCTCAAAGGATTCACCATATGCCAATATGCTAATGCAATCTCAATGAAACATGGCTTCCATAATATAGCATGCTTGGGACAATAATACATAAATCACCAGCTGATTTCACATGCAAGCATATCTCATATAATCAACTTAAACACATGTCATGATTCACGTTCATCATTCACTAAATCTTCATAAAGTACAAGTAACATGTAAGCATGTGAACAACCAACTCCAAGTCATCAAGTAAACATATTCCAAATAAACACATAAGTCATTCCAGTCATTCACAGAACATTCCTAACTTAACTTCATTTCTAACATTAGCAAAACACTATACCTGTCGGGTTAGTCTCAACCCTGGAAGATCGTGCACGATACGTAACTGAACTGGTCAATGAAAATGCAGGAGTCAGATCACTCTCTCCTGTCCTGTCAGTGTCCCTAAAAGCATAAATTACAACTCAGTCTATTGTCATTTGAATTTATGCTATTTATCAAATTTTATGTCTTTAATTCATAGGTTTCTATTCTGCTAAATTAAACTCTACCATTGAGTCTAGGACATCGAAGAAAATAAGTTTAGGTTCTCGTAGAACTCAATTCGGACATCTAGGTTCAAAAGGGCAAAACAGTCATTTTGCACTTTTCACGGGTCCTTACATTTTGTGACATATTTTCACAAATTGGACTCCATGGTTGAGTCCGAAATGCTCGAGATAATAAAGTTTCACTATTTTTTTACTTAATTCAGAGTTCGGTTGACTGTATTTCAATTCAGGGGCATTTTGGTAATTTTAAAGGTTACTATGGGTCTTTTATTTTTTGGGACCCCGTCTCATAAAACGGACCTCACCATTGATCTCAGAATGGTCGAGATAGTCAAAATACACTAATGACTTGTCCCATTTGGACTCTGGATTATTTTAGAATATTTAATTAATTAAATTAATTTAATTAACTAATTAATTAAATTAATTAATTAACTAATTAAGTAATTAATTTAATTAATAATTTATTAATATTTTATTCATGAGGGTCAAACTATAATAACCAACAGTTGGGGGGTCAGTTTGTAAATTCTGAAAGTCCTGGGTCAAAGTTTAATTTCCACAAAGTCCTAGGGGCAATCCTGTAATTTTGAAAACCCTTGTCCCATATTCGGATAACCAAACAGGGATCATACCAAAACAGGGATAGGATATCCCTGTTCCTGTTTCAATTTAAATTTTTTTAATTTCTTAACCTTGTAACCAAACAACCCTATTTAGTTTTTAATTTAAAATCACTGAACAACACATGGCAGGGGCGGACCGCCCGAACCCGACCCGAACCCGTACCGGACCCGGACCCGAACAGTCCCCCTTCTTCCCCGTTTTCCCAGTGAGCCTTCGGTAGGGTTCCGGCGCCTTCTCCGGCACCGGCGAGATTTTTTCGACGACTTTTCAAGGTTTTAAAAACGCCGTTCTCTAGAGTTTTTCATGTAGATTTCATTTCCAAGGTCGGTTTTGCATCTTAGCCACTAGATCTTCATGAAATAGGGCTCAAATATTTTGGTCAACTCTCCGGCCGACCCTATTCTTTCATTTTCGTGACTCCTCGGTCACGGTTTAACCTCCATTTTAATTCCAAATGGTTTCTGCACCTCCTAGGGTTCGTTCCCTATCATTTAAACTGAGTTCTACACATAAAATGACAAGACCCAACTCCCATGACCGAAACCTGCAACTAGAGTTTTCTATCTCGTTTCTTAACCGTTTTCTTTCATTCTTTTTGCAAAATAAATCCTACAACATGCTCTCTAAGATCATATACATTAAAGTAATTATCATGCTTTTAAAAAATTCAAAACAGAATGGTCACTTACGGTTTTTCTGTTGGGTCTCTCTCTCTAGCCGTGCACCTCTTTCACCCTCTGGTTCCAAGCTTGATTCAAGCTCTCAAAACTCCTTTCCAGAATTCTCTTTCCCTCTCTCGTTTTCTGTTTTTCTTTCCTTCTCTTCTCCCAACCAAGATCACACATATACACAACACTCCCACTCCCACACGTCTCTCTCACACCAGCCCCTTTTCTTGACTTCTCCCCCTCTGTTCAGCCACCCTGCCTTCTTCCCTCCATGCAGCTTTGCATTTAATGCAAAGCTGCCCTATACACCTATATATATATATATCAATCATCACACACACACACTAGACACACACACACACTCCACCGACACCTCACACACACACTCAGTCGGTCACACACACACACACACACCCGTTCAGTTGCACCCACACACAGTGCACACATGCACTTGTTATGTATACATATACATATACACATATACATACACATATTTTATCCCACACACATATACATGCTACACATACATACACCATGCATAATAATAATAATAATAATAATAATAATAATAATAATAATAATGATAATAATAAAAACAAGTAATAAAAAAAAAAAAATTTCCATGTCTTACATTTGATCACGCAGGTTGTCGAAGAAAACAAAGAGATAAAGAGCCAAGTGTCTAAATTGATGAGCTCTTTGAGTGTGAATGAGCGAGGCCGATTCCCTTCCCAAGCTCAATCCACACCCCAAGGTCAACACATGGCACAAGAGAATCTGAAGGATGCAAACGCCATTGTGACTCGAAGTGGTAAGTCCTTACACATCTCAATCATGGACAAATCAGAGGATGTGGAAAGGAACAGGATGGTAGCAATGCTGAACTGCCCAAGGAACCAGAGGTGATGAAGAGTTATGTTAAGGTACCATTCCCTCAGGCTTTAAAATCAACCAAGTGCACTCTGGATCCTAATAATGAAATCCTTAAAAATCTCAAGCAGGTAAAAATCAATCTTCCTCTTTTGCATGTAATTAAGCAAGTTCCTACTTATACAAAGGTTCTTAAGGATTTATGTACAATTAAGAGGAAGCACCATGTGAAGAAGACAGCATTTCTGACAGAGCAAGTTAGTGCTCTCATTGAGCAGAGGATTCTCCCCAAGTACAAGGATCCTGGTTGTCCAACCATTGCATGCAGTATTGGAAATCACGAGTTTGGACAAGCTTTACTTGATTTAGGAGCAAGTGTGAATTTACTGCATTATTCTATTTACTTGCAGATGGGGTTGGGAGAGATCAAACCAACCTCTATGGTATTGCAATTGGCTGACCGTTCAGTCAGAGCACCACGGGGTGTGGTAAAGGATGTTTTAATTCAAGTTGATAAATTTTATTATCCTGTTGATTTCATAATCCTTGACACTAACTCTACTGTTGATTCTACCTCTAAAATTCCTTTGATTTTAGGTAGGCCTTTTCTTACCACAGCTAATGATCTTATCAATTGCAGGAATGGACTTATGAAGCTGTCTTTTGGGAACATGACTCTTGAGGTGAATATATTTCATGTTGCAAAACAGCTAGAAGAGGATGATGAGTGCCATCAGACGTATATGATTGATTCACTCGTTGATAGGGGAGTTCCTCCAACTCATGATTCTGATCCCCTTGAGCATTTTTTGGTTAATTCTGAGTTCGATTATATTACTGATCCATCTGATGTGGTTGACATTTGTGCTATTTTTGACAGGACTCAGGATTATGGAGCAAGGGGGTGGCAACCAAAGTTTGAAGAGTTACCTACAAAAAGAGATGAGCAGATTCCTTCAAGTGTGGTGCCCCTCAAAAGTTGAATTGAAGCCTTTGCCTCAGGGTTTAAAACATGTTTTCCTTGGTCCAGGTGATACTTTTCCTGTTATTATATCATCTGAATTATCTGAGTCTTAAGTGAAAAATTAATTCAGACACTGAATAGGCATAGGTCGGCCATAGGATGGAGCATAGTTGACATAAAAGGTGTTAGTCCCCTGGTTTGTTCGCATAAAATTAATTTGAAGGAAGGAACTAATCCTCGTAGAGACCCCCAGCGTAGGCTTAATCCCACCATGAAGGAAGTGGTGAAAAATGAGGTTTTGAAACTATTAGACGCAGGCATTATATATCCTATTGCTGATAGTAAATGGGTTAGTCCTACGCAGGTTGTCCCGAAAAAGTCAGGTGTCACTGTGATAAAAAATGACCTAAAAGAGTTAGTCCCTACAAGACTTGTGACTGGATGGCAGATGTGCATTGATTATAGAAAACAGAATGCCATCACTCGAAAAGACCATTTTCCTCTCCCTTTTATTGATCAAATTCTTGAGCGTGTGGCTGGTCATCCTTATTATTGTTTCTTATATGGTTATTCTGGTTATTATCAAATTGAAATTGTATCAGAAGACCAGGAAAAAACCACTTTTACTTGTCCTTTTGGTACTTATGCTTTTCGTAGAATGCCATTTGGATTGTGTAATGCACCTGCTACTTTTCAACGTTGCATGATGAGTATTTTTAGTGATATGGTTGAAAATTGCATGGAAGTGTTTATGGATGATGTGACTGTGTTTGGATCTTCTTTTGATGCATACTTAGTGAATTTAGAGAGAGTGTTGACCCGTTGTGAGGAGAAGGACTTGGTTTTGAATTGGGAAAAATGTCATTTTATGGTCCCTTCAAGTATTGTCTTAGGGCATATTATTTCTTCTAGAGGGATAGAGGTTGATCAATCTAAGATTGAATTAATCTCTAAATTGCCCACACCTAAGACAGTCAAGGATGTGAGATCTTTTCTTGGTCATGCAGGCTTTTATAGGAGGTTTATACAGAATTTTTCTAGCATATCTAGACCACTATGTGACCTTCTAGCTAAAAATGCCCTATTTGAGTGGACACAAGCATGTCCAGAGGCCTTTAAAACGCTAATTGGCAAGCTTACCTCAGCACCCATAATGCAACCACCTGATTGGACTTTACCTTTTGAGATTATGTGTGATGCTAGTGATTATGCTGTAGGTGCTGTTCTTGGACAGCGAAGAGAGAAAAAGCCCTTTGTCATTTACTATGCTAGTAGAACTCTAAATAGTGCTCAGATGAATTACTCTACTACTGAAAAAGAGTTGCTAGCTGTAGTGTTTACTTTGGACAAATTTCGTGCTTATTTAATTGGTTCTCCTATTCTTGTTTTCATAGATCATGCAGCCCTTAAGTACCTTCTCACAAAGAAGGATGCTAAGGCGCGACTAATACGGTGGATTTTACTTTTGTAGGAATTTGATATCACCATCAAAGACAAGAAAGGAGTGGAGAACGTGGTGGCTGACCATCTCTCGAGGCTCACATTTGAAGACACCTCTGACCACCTGCCAATTAGAGATGATTTTCCTGATGAGAATTTACTTTCTATTACTACTTTACCATGGTTTGCTCATATTGTGAATTATTTGGTTGCAGGTGAGATACCAGTGGATTGGAGTGCTCAAGATAAGAGGAAGTTCATGACTGAGGTATGTAATTTCTATTGGGATGACCCTTATTTTTTCAAATACTGCCCTGACCAAATTTTAAGGCGTTGCATACCTGATGAAGAGATTTCTAGTGTTTTAGAATTTTGTCACACCCAAGCTTGTGGGGGCCACTTTTCAATGAAGAAAACCACTGCAAAAATTTTGCCGTGTGGATTTTATTGGCCTACTTTGTTTAAGGATGCTAACATCTATTGCCGATCATGTGAACAGTGTCAAAAGTTAGGAGCTATGACCCGTCGTAATATGATGCCTTTAAACCCAATTTTAGTGATTGAAATTTTTGATTGTTGGGGCATTGATTTCATGGGACCATTTCTTCCTTCTTTTGGATATCTATATATTATTGTGGCAGTAGATTATGTGTCACGACCCGAAACCCACCCTGTGCGGATCTCGCATCGCGACCGCCACTCTCAGGCTCGAGGACCCTTGGGCAAAGGCTCACATAAGCAGCGGTATCGAATAGATGTGCGACATACGTTTTGCGGAAGCGTGAAAAACTTTTTCTTTTCTTTTCTTATTTAAATTTACACACATTCGTTCGATACTGCCGCTCTTACATAGCATACATGGTTACACATTCAGAGTATAACTAAAACTTAAGGACTTATAACATTAATACAATACATGTTCGGTTGCCCTGAGGGCTTAATACATATTCTTACATTGTCTACTAATACAAAATGTACTACTAGAGTTCAAAGGTTTCTCAAAAGAAACTACTTAACATATCTTCTCAAAAACAGCTAGACTCATCACCATCGTCCTCAAGACCTTGTCTGCTGTGAATCACCTGAAAGGGGGATCCGAACAAAGTCCGGGTAAGCTAATCTAAGCTTGTGAGAAATTCCAACATTCGTCATGGGGTTTTCAATTAACAGTGGTTTTAGTTCATGAAAGTTTATAAATCAATCACTGTCAATTGTTCGTATCTTTTGAACACAGAATATATGCATTCATAAAACTCATAGCTTTGAAACATTTAAAACATTCAAGCTAACATATGCTTTTCCATATAAACTTGTAACTCTGAATACAAAATATATGCATTCCATAAAACTCATAACTCTGAAACATGTAAAGTGTTCAAGCTAAAAATGTGTTCTTCTTTAAATAGAGTATATGTGAACTCAAACATGTAAATATGAAAATGAGGGTTAAAATCTGCTTTCATTTTCAAATATCTTTTCTTCTCACTTTTGCTCTTGGAATCTGTTTCGAACCGACTCCTTTTTTACTCTTGTCGAGATATCTCTTTGCCTGTGGGATTAGATCCTGCTACCAGGCATTTGACAATCAATTGGATTTCGTAGAACCCAAAAGCTTGTCGGCTCCTCAGGATAATGGAGTCCCTTGCGAACCCCAATACCCTGTCTCGTGCTTATGCACAATTATCTTGTATTTCAAGAAACTACTTTTATCTCATGACTTCTCAAAAATACTATTTAAGAGTATTCAAACATAAAGTATATAACTTCATAATAGAACTTTCAATTCTCAGAATATACGAATTCAGAATATATCTCAAAGAGTTTGTAATTTAAAACTCAAACATGCTAAGGCATATTTAAAGGAAACTGTAAGTAAATCTGATATCTGAACAGAATAATTTAAAACAGAAGGCGTATGAAAACTGAATTCGATATTCAAATACTTTTCATGACTTGAGCTCAAAACTTCTTTGAAATTCATGGAGTTAAATCCCCACTTCGAATGTAGGGTTACCCACCTTAGTCCTTAAGGGTTAGTGCTAATAATGTGCTTTCCCACTTTCCTTGTAGTTCCTAAGAACAATTCATAAATATCTCATCAACTTCACATTTATTGTAAAATCATCTCAATGTTCCTTAACTTATGCTTAAATCGTATTAGATCCTAAACGATTTCATAATTCATATGTTCATAACTTAACTCGTATTCTTAACCTATGACACAATTTAATGTGTTAGAAATTTAATTTATTTCAATTTATACTCTCCTGGTAGCTCCATTAACTTTGAATTTAAGTTATTTATTTGACACGTTTACGTGTCGTGTCTTTTCGTATTTCTTTTCTCGTATTTGCCTCAGTTTAGTTCTTTGGCAATATCTCAGTTCATAATCATCTAACAGATGCTATTCATCAAATTTTATGTCTTTTTATTTAGACATTTCTTTTGGTCCAATAAACTCTACCATTGAGTCCGGAGTGTCGAAGAAAGTTAGTTTAGGCTTTCCTAAATTTTAATTTGGACTTTTGTATGTAAAAGGGAAAAATGGTCATTCACCGTTTTACGCGTCGTATTTTTCTATACTTCGTTTCGTAATTTGGACTCCATTATTGAGTCCGAGATGTCAAAGAAAGTCAATTTAAATCTTCCCTGATTTTAATTTGACTTTTGAGGCACTAGGGGTAATTTGGTCATTTTATCCCCTTTACGTGTCTTTATGTTCGGGACCTCATCCCGTGTCGTGGACCTTACCATTGGACTCAGAAGGTCCAAGATAGTAAGAATACACTAATAACTTGTTAATTTTGGTCAAGGGGTATTTTGGTCATTTACCCCTTTACGTATCTTTATTTTTTGGGCCCTGTCTCATAAAACGGACCCTACCATTAGTCTCAGAATATCCAAAATAGTAAGGATACACTATTCATATGTTTAATTTGGACTTCATTTGCCTCATTTATGACTTAGGGGCATAATAGTCATTTTACTTTATTTATTAAATAATTAAATTAATTATTTAATTATTTAATTATTTTTCCAGGGGCTTAATTGCGTAAATTTTCCAAAAATTGGGCCACAGTATAAATCAGAAAAACAGTTGGGGTCAAAATCTAATTTCCATAAGTTTCGGTCTGAACCAGTTGGTTTAGTTGGGATTTAAGTGAACTGGTCCGGTCTCCCATTGAACCAACCGGTTTAGTCGGTTTGCCACGTAATGCTGACGTCATGATGACGTCAGCCCTAATGGTTAAAATTTAAAATGTTTAACCCCCTAAACGTCACCATTTAAATAACCCATAACCGGATTTGACCCGGACCTGTAACCGACCCGTAGCCCGACCCGAACAGTGTCATCTTCCCCACGAGGGTCGACACTGTTCATCCGAAACCCTAATTTTTTATAGTTCAGTTTCATGATGTTTTACAACTCCATTTTCTCTGTTTTCTTTTCTAATAAACTCCTAAGGTCGTAAGGCATTGTTTTGCATTGATTTAGAGGCTCGAATTAGGCTCAGTTGCTTCGTCCAAGTTTCGATAACCAGAACTGCAACTCAACTGTTCACACTCATTTCTCGATCATTTTTCATGGGGTTTAGCTTGTTTTGATCCCCTTTTCATGGGGATTTTGTTCTCATTCATAAGAGTTGATTTAATCACGAGTTTAAAGGTTTGGGTTGTAAACCCGTAACCTGCAAGTCAATTTTTGGAGGGCTTTTCTTGAGTTCTGTGATCGCGTATAAGTGTTTTTGGAATACCCTTAGGGTCTTCTTGAGGTCTCATGATACCAAATAGAGTTTGGTTGCCATTGGTTCAGACCTGCTATAAGCAAGGTCCTCCAATGGCCGTTTGGTGTACGGCTTGTGTTTCTTAGGTGTTTTAGGTCAAAATTTTCACGCTTATACATGTTTATTTACTTTAAACCTCATGCATACAAAAATCTGAAGCTAAAATAGTTCATTCATATGAAAATTTTTAGAGAGAGAAACCAAGGTGTTTTGTGGGTTTACCTTGTTCCAAACTGTTTCTCTCCCCTTTGCTCCTTGCTTCCCACTTCTGAACGTCCTAGAATCTGCTTCAATCTCTCCCTCACTCTCGGATGGTTGTGTGTGTGTACAAGCACCATGCATATGTGTATATAGAGATGTGAATCATTGGCAAATCTGATTGCCCCTCTACTTGGGTTAGCCAAATTCAGGTTTCTTCATGAGTGGGTCTGAATTGCTACTGTTTGGCAGGCCATTGAGTGGCCGGTTGTGTGTGTGTGTGGTGTTTGACTTGTATTTATGTATATATATATATATATATATCTCATAATTCACACATAGTAATATACAATGGTCACTCACACACACTTGTCCATATTGGACCTTTGCATGTCCCTCAATATATATATAATTATATCTATATATATACATAATTACAATTACATATATATAATATACATATACACACCTTTATACCTTTATACATGTATTTTAATTATTATTATTATTATTATTATTATTATTATTACTATCATTATTATATTATCTATTTAATATTTATTTTTAACTTCCATGTATATACTTGTAGACACATATTTATACATGTACTTCGACACAATACACTTTGTGAGTGTGTGTTTCATCACATTATTCTAGTAATTTAAATAGTAATCAGCTTCCTTATATTTAATTAATTAATTATATTAACTTAATTAATTATTTCCCAATTTTCCCATAACCTCGTAAAACGTGCCTCATTACCCGACATTCTCGGGTCAGGGTATTACATTATGTCTCAAAATGGGTAGAGGCCGCAGCTTACAGGTGTAATGATAATAATATGGTGATTAAATTTCTGAAAGAGAATGTGTTGTCTAGGTTTGGTACACCACATGCTATCATTAGTGACTGAGGAACACATTTTCGCAACCGTTCTTTTGAGGCCTTGATGAAAAAATATGGGGTGGTACATAAAATCTCTACTGCTTATCATCCCCAGACCAGTGGACAGGTAGAACTTGCAAATAGGGAAATTAAGCAAATTTTAGAAAAACGGTCAACCCGGATCGCAAAGATTGGTCTTTGAGATTAGTTGATGCACTTTGGGCCTACCATACAGCTTTCAAAACTCCCTTAGGCATGTCACCTTATAGGCTTGTTTTTGGAAAGCCTTGTCACTTACTTGTGGAGCTCGAGCATCGAGCTTATTGGGCCGTAAAGCATTTTAATTTTGACATAGGAGAAGCAGGTAAGTTAAGAAAATTGCAATTGACAGAGTTAGAAGAATTGAGAAATGATGCTTATGAGAACTCTAGAATCTATAAGGCTAAAATGAAAGCATTTCATGATAAAAATATTTTGAGAAAAACTTTTAAGCCTGATGATCGAGTATTTTTATATGATTCTAGACTCCATAACCACCCAGGAAAACTCAGGTCTAGATGGACAGGCCCCTTTATAGTGAAAAGTATTTTTGGACATGGGGTAGTCGAAATAGAGGATCCCAAGGATGGTCGGGTATTTAAACTAAATGGCCAGCGCCTTAAAGTTTTGATTGATAGGCAAGTTCCGAAAGTGGAAAACATTCCACTTATGGACCCGGTCTATCAACCTTGATAGCGCCACATAGGTATTTTTTTTTATTTTGTTTATTTTATTTTTTTTATTTTATTTTCGTTCTTTTTCTTTTTGTTTGCTGTTGTTTTTCTTTGTTTTTATTTGCAGGTTAGTTTCATTTTGTCAAGTTTAGGATGCCATCTTTGGTGCTTAGCGAGCTGCCCATGACACATCAGGTGTATTCTCTCATTTTTAGAACCCTCCATTCAATTTTGATTGTTAAACATTGAGGACAATGTTTCATTTAAGTTGGGGGGTGGTGGTTGCAAATTCAACATTTAAATTGTTGTGGCATATTTTTATGTGTCAAAATTTTTTTAAAATTTGCATCACATGTGCATCTTTTTCACATGAGTACTCATTCTCATAGCAATTTTTGTGAATTCACCGAATCCACTATAATCATTCTGCTGAGGCATTCACAGAACTTTTAATGCACTTATCCAAACTTTGTGGTAAGATGGTGGTTTGACACATGTAGCTAGAGAACTCTTTTGCTTAAGTATTCATGTGTGTTTTGGAGAGAATTGAGAGCATTCAAATTCAGTTTGTGATAAGCATTCATTGATCTGTTGAATTGGGCACTTCTTTTGAGAATATCATTACATGGTTGGTGGTATAACGGCGGATATACTTGGGATATGACGAAGGTCAATTTAGGATTAACATTTGAGTTTTTCAAGCTAACCTTTCTTATCATAGACCCTTAGTAGCCACTTTGAGCCAACAAACACAGATAGTTTTTTCATGTTCCCACATTATCCATACCCCTCCACATTGGAGTATAGCCTATACATTAATGTTCCTACCCTTTTTGCTTTCAAGTGTGTACTAGGTGTGAAATTTGGTGTACTTGTCTTTTGTGTTGCATTGAAAAAAAAAAAAGGAGAAAAAGAAAAAGAAAAAAGGAAGAAACTGCAAAGTGTTCAGTTGGGTGAGCATCAAAGTCAATGAGCATCAAAGTTTATTCTATTGAAAAAAAAAAGAAAGAAAAGAAAAAAAAAAAGAGATTTGAAAAAAAAAAAAAAAAAAAAAAGAGAAAGAGAGAGAAGAAGAAGAAGAAGTAGAAGTAGACGTTTTGTTATTCAGTGATTTGGAAAGTTGAAGAGTACATCAAGTGAGAAGTTTGATTTGCTATGATTATTAATGAAATTCTCTTAGTATGTACTTGGAAGTTTTTGAATCCTTTTTAACCTTTTCTTCATACAGCCCGAGCCCGAGCCATGTTACAACCCTTTTTATGTTGATCGTTCTAATCCTGAGTAAGCCTGTGGAAAGAGTGGTGGAAGTCTCATTTGTTAGTGTGTCTATCATAAGATCAATGTTTGCTTGTTGCTTGCACATAATTGCCTAATTTTTCATTGAGCGTGTACACCCCTTGTCAACTCCATAGAGAGAACCCCTACATGAAACACTTTTATACCTGTGAGATATGGAGTTGAACCTTTTGCTTGAGATGTTCTTGATGTTGCATGTGTCATGGTTTGTGGTTAGATGGATATGGTTTGGAGCACACACACACACTCTCTGTGAATTGTTATAAGTGGATTGATTGTTATAGGGTTTTTGAATTCTTTAAATTGCCTTGATTTGTAAATTTAAAAAGTGTGATTAGATGCTTGCTGTGTGTGATTTTTCTTGATCTCTTTTACCAAATGCATGGAAATTGCTAGGGACTAGCAATGAGAAAGTTGGGGGGTGTGATGAGTGAGCAAAAGTGCACTCTAAATGTCCTATTATTTGATTAAAAGTGCTAGAAATATGAATAGAAATGTTGGGCTTCAATTGATTTTATTAAATTTAATTTCTATTTATAGTGAGATATATTTGAGCATTATTTTATAATATTTTAAATCTCAAATACTGCATTTTTTGTTGGCGAGAGTTTGCAATTGCACTTTACACTTAATATTTTTGGAACTATTTTTGGTTTTTTGGCAGATTCGACCATTGAGTTTCAATTGAGATTTGGATGGCATTAGAGTTTCAGAATGAGAAAATGGTCTTCATGAAGTTTTTAGAGGACGTCTTGGAATTTTCAGAAAGGTTTGGTTTGCAAAAATCGGAGTTCGTTTGAGCCTCCAAACATTGTTTCGAAATCAGGTCTGAAAAGCTGCTCTAAATTCTATCCGTACAGCCAACTTGAAGAGGCCATAACTTGAGCTTCCAAAGTCCAAATCAGATGATTTTTAAGCCTAAAATTATCTACTCATATGGGGCTACAACTTTTGTGAAATGCCCGAGTTAAGATTCTGTTGTTATCTCATAGGAAACGGAGCGTAAAGATGGGCGTTGTTGGCTGTGTGCGGCTGGACAGTGCAAGGTTGAAAAGTCAAGAAAAAGAGAAAAGAGAAAATCCAAAGCAAGGCTGCACGGCTGGAGGGAGTCTCAATTCTGATTCTATTTTGTGTGGGGCCGGTGCTTGGAGATTTGACCGAAAGAAAAGCAACAAATTGAAGTTGAGGTGAGGGGCTGCACTGCTTTGCAACAGAAACAAGAAGTGGGCCACGCAATTGACTTGGGCTTGTCCATTGGTGCGGCTGAGGCAAGGCGTGAGGGTGCTGGCACGTGAGGCTTGGAGGCTGCTTCTTGGCAGCCGGATTGAATCAAAAAGAAAGATAAAAAAAAAAAAGTCAAGCCATGGGGCCCAGTCCATGCACTATGCTAGCTGTGCGGCGCGGAATTAAGTTAGGAAATGGGCTGGCCGTGCGTTAGGCCCAAGCGTTGGGTTTGTGCGACTGAATGGTCCATCAGTGGGGCGGCTGCTAGTGGACTTGCGCGCAGTGGGCTGCTGGCTTGGCCCAAGGTTAGGGCGCAGAAAAAAATTAAACCAAAGGGGGGATCCTACGGCTGAAAAAAAAAGAAGATTAGGCAGCTGCGCTGAGTGAGAAAAAGACAGAAAAAATAATAGAAGAGGAGTGGTGTTGACGGCTGTACGGAGAAGACAGAAGCGTTCTGGCGCAGAGAAGAAGTCGCAGATACTCCATGGCTTAGTGTTTCTTCGTGAGGTTTATGTTATCCATCTTGTACATGAGTAACTAAATTTCTAAGTGGGGTTAAGGATGAACTTGCACCGTAGATGACTATTTTAATTTATTTTGATTCCTGTACAAGGTTTTAATTTGTTAAATTCTTCGTTGATCATTCATAATTAATTGTTGGATTTTATTGTTCAAATAATTAAAGGTTTTAGTCGATTTATAGATTCAGTCATACTTTTTCTATCGAATGGATTAATGTTTTGATTATTTTTGGAACAATTAAATATTTATATTGATTCAATTCTTTGCTGCAGTATTGCTTGTCAGGTATATTGTCGTCATTGTATTTTATCAATGTGAATAATAATTTGAGTGATTTAAAGATGATGAATGATTTTTCGAAAGGTTATTTTCAGTCTAATTTTGATGCATAATTTTAAATCTTCCGATTGAGATTTTTAGAATTTAATTTCTCAATTGAGTTATCTGTGAATTAAAAATAATTGAAATACCATATATGTGCAAGGGATTCCCGACACTCCACTGTCCGTTAAATTTGAATATTTTCTTCTATTAATTAATTTGTTTAATTTTTAATTTGCATTCAAAAATCACTTTTCTATATTTTTATTTTCTCGTTAACCATCTAATATTTCCTCTAGTTTCAGAAATTCTGTTTATTATTCTTTTAATTTAGTCTCCCTGTGGAATCGACACCCCAAAGCTACACTACAACTACCGCGTTATTCTTTGGGCGTAATCAGGTGGCATTAGTCTGGACAGCACAGGTGGCAGCAATTAATGTTTGGCACAAGACAAGAGTGTCTATGGGCAGACAAGGGGCAAGGGCCTGTTGTGTTAGCGCAATCATTAGGCTTGGATCTTCTTCAGCATTGAGACAAAATTGTTTGCTCATATGTGGCAGTCATCTAGTGGCTTCAAACAAAGCCTTAGAGGTTGGGGGTGTCAACTGCCAAGACAGGTGGCTATTTGCTGTTGATTCAGACAACCCTAACAGTTGGGGGTGTCAACGGCAATGTCATGTGTGTGTCACAAACACCACGGCAGTTTTATATTCTATCAATATATATATATATATATATGCATGTGTGTGTGTGTATTGTAGAAGA
The DNA here is from genome assembly GCA_008638375.1 of Nyssa sinensis. NCBI lineage: Eukaryota > Viridiplantae > Streptophyta > Magnoliopsida > Cornales > Nyssaceae > Nyssa > Nyssa sinensis. The sequence continues at coordinate 26,088,070 of CM018041.1, read as the reverse complement.
GAGGGTGGCAATCGCTAATTGGTGCCAACAAACTTTTTGGCAGTTAGGGATGTCAACTGCTAGGCAGTTAAGTGCATGGTTGTCTATATATATGCATGCATGCTCGGGTTGCATAAGTCAAGTGTGAAGAAGACGAATCTGAGTGAGGAATCTGAGTGTAACCCTTAGCCCGTTGTGTTCCTATTCATATTTGAGTATATTGAATAAAAGGTTGGGGGTCTTTCCTTGTAAATGGCTATGTGTTCTATATGTGTGTGCCTTAGTTTCTATTTTAATTAAACTGTGCAAAACTTTGTGTTGAAAGCCTCTTCGTGGGTTGTAGCCTCTTTGGGTTGTGTGGTTGGCTTGTCAAGGCAGCAGACTTAACGTCGCATAGGCAGAAAAATTTGGTGTCAGATTTTGATCCCGTGACAGTTGGTATCAGAGCGCAAGCTGTGGTGAAATGGTCGGCGGTGGCGCAAATGAAGCACTGCAAGAACGGGTTGCTAGACTTGAGGATTTCGTCGAGGCTTTTTTTACAGATGGGGCATCATTTCTTTTTGTTTAATGCGAGCACATAGCACTAGAAGTGGAAAAGTTTAAGGTGAGACTGCAGGACTGCATCTCTGGCATCAATGGTCGTTTGAACGACATGCTCAGTGATGTGGGTGCACTGTCGAACTCAACGAAGGACTCTCTACATGGCATAGAGGATGAGATGAATATGATCACGAGGGCTATGCATCAGACTAGTGGGAAGGATGGTGCAAGAAAGTTAAAGGTTCCAGAACCAAAGGCATTCAATGGTGTTTGGTGTGCCAAGGACCTTGAGAACTTTCTGTGGGACATGGAGCAGTACTTCACTATTGCACATATTCTGGATGGTGAACAGGTCACTATGACTATCATGTACTTGGCTGGTGATGCAAAGCTTTGGTGGCGTACTTGCGTGGTAGACGAGAGACGGTCGAAAATTAGAGTTTGGGTTGATTTGAAGAAGGAACTCAAAGAGTAGTTTATTCCTGCCAACTCTAGTTGGGTGGCTCGAAACTCACTGTGACGACTCAAGCACAATGGGACAGTGAGTGAGTATGTCGAGACATTCAGTTTGTTGATGTTGGATGTGAAGAACATATTTGAGGAAGACAGGTTGTTCAATTTCATATCAGAGCTGTAGGGATGGTGTAATACCCCGACCTAGATTGTAACCGAGCGACCCATGTAAACCCAAGCTGTTAGGGCTCTATGTTATAATATCAAACAAAATGGATAGTTTTGGCATGTGAACAATATCTAATGTACAAACAATGCTCGGGTGATACCCAAGGAAGCCATAAGTGAGCATCGAAGTACGTGTACGTGTATATATATGTATTTGTATACATATATGGGTATGTATACATATATTTATATATATGTAATGTAAATTATATATATATATATAACCGTATACATATATATATGTGTGAGTATATGTGTGTGAGAGAGTGTGGTTACATATAATATAAATGAGGGAGGTTAAGAGAATATATATTTATATATATATATAATATAATATATTCAAGGAGGGTTTGCAAGTTTAGGGTAAAATCAGAAGAGGAAGAGGAGGATCTTGCAACCAAAAGGTGAGTGTAACCTTTGAAAATTATCTTTTTCTGTTTTTAAACTTTTAGAGTTGTGTACATGCTAAAAACCATAAGGTTATGTAGCTTAAGCAAAAAGAAATTGAATGCAAGAAAAATGAAGCAAAAAAGATCAGAAAATGAGTAAGAAACATAGAGTTGCAAGTTTAGTGGGTAATTAATTTTAGGGAGTTTTGTCATGGTTTAACGATGGGAAAAGGTTCCCTCTTGTTGTAGAAAGAAATTGGGAAAAAATGGGGCAAAAACAATATGTAGAAAGGCACAAAATTGAAAAACATTACCTTCGCTGAAAAATCGTATGTCGTTGGAGGAGCCACTGTCATGGCTCTATTCAACAGCCAAAACCCCACCATTTTTGTTGTTAAATAGAGATATGAAATCCCCTTGAAAGATATAGACAAACCCCATTGAGAAAACCTAAGAAAAATCATCGCTGGTGAGTCACCGTCGCCGGAAGGGATGAATGGAGACTTGCCGGAGAAGAAGCACAGTGTCGGGTTTTAGGGTAAGGGTTGGTTCGGATTCGGGTCAGACCCAACCCACCCACAAGTTGGGATCCTGAAACTATATTGTTTTGTATTATGTTTTTAAAGTGAAATTAGAGTGTTTGAACATGAGGTTAAGAAATTGATTTGAAACCTAATTTGGGAATTGGGATAGCCTATTCTAGTTTAGTAGCTTATCCACTCTTTGGCTATTCCAATTTGGAATAGTAATTCTTAATTTAACAGATTGACCCAATTGTTTATAAAATTGCAAAGGGGCCCTAGATTTATATATAATTATGATGTGACCCAAAAGTAATTAAATTAAGATAATTAATTACATTTTTAAGAAAAAAATTACTAAAATGCCCCTAAGTCAAATGTGAGTCAAACGGACTCCCATTAAAGTGAATGAATAGTGAATTTTTATTATTTCGGGCATTCCGGACTCAACGAGGAAGTTTGATTTGTAAAAATAGGTCCAAAAAAATAAAGACACGTAAAAGTATAAAATGACCATTATGCCCTTTTTAGTACTGATGTCTGAATTGAAGTCTTTAAAAGCCTAAACTGACTTTCTTCGATGTCCCGGACTCAATAGTAGAATCTAAATGAGCAAAAGAGATACTTATAGAAATGAGATATAAAACTTGATGAATAAAATTAAACTAAAACGTGTTTACTGATATATAGGGAACTCAAAGGGAAAAGGAAAAGTCACAGAATACTGAACTAGAACGCATTGATAAGGTAAGTAAAACCCAATCTCTTACATGTGGTATTCCAAGCCATGTTTATTCCATTACTACCAAACTTGTACTCTTGTACGTACCAAATGTTTATTGTTTCCACAGTGTGATACTGTTCTATCTTGTGGACATTTATTAATTGCTATATCATTGATCATTATATTGTACTATGCGTTGAAAGGCCTACTGCTATGTTTTACTAAATGAATGATATTTTATTTTTTTACACTCTTATGGAATTACGAATGATCATGATATATTATGAATGCCAGATTTGTGCTCAGTCAAAACATCTATCCGATGCTTTTTGAGTTGACAGGACCTACGAGTCGAGTCCGTGAACGGACATATGACAATGATGGTGTTTTGATGCACTAAGTTATGATGGTATTTTATATGCACTGAGTTTAATGAAAAGACCGAGGGTCTACCAAGCCTTGAACAGAGTAAATGTATCACTTATGTTTGACTGATATAATTATGTTTATTGGATTCATAGGACTATGTTATTCCCTATGAATAATCTTACGTTGAGAGTTCACTCATTGATTATGATTGATTGTTATCGATTTATTATGGCAGTACATTTATGTTGATAGATTTCTACTAAGATTTCCATGTTTATGTTATATCTATTACTCATGATTGATTATTGTGACCTCTACTATTCATTGGCTATTATGGCATTTTATCCTTATTAGCTATCATAGCACCTTATCCTATGATTGGCTATCATGTTCACACTCATGTTATCTTGGATTCATATTCTTTCTATATTAACCCTAACTAGTGTCAGAGATGGTAATTTACTTACTGAGCTTCGTTAGCTTACTCTGACTTACTTATTTTTCAGGTAGGGATGCTGCAAGACCACAGTAGGAGTCCAAGAACATAGGAGTACATTTTGAGGAATGTATTAGTTATGATGTAGTTCTCTTATGTATTCACCACCTAAGGGTGATGTTATGTTAGTTCCTATTTTGACATTGTAGAATCGTATTATGTACTCAAGACTTCCACTGATTTACTATTTAAGTTTTATATTATACATTTTTGTCATTGATACAATGAAAGAAAGAGTAGGGACAGCCACAGGGTCGGCCCCGCGATACAAGATCTGCATAAGGTGGGTTTCGGGTTGCGACAACTTGGTATTAGAGCTAAGCCTTAGATCTTGTAAGTCATGGGAGACAGGATTAGAATACTAAAATTGTTAAGTCTAAAAGTTAGTCGATAGATAAAATTGACACTGCCATGATTAGAATTTTATGTGAACACTTACTGTTATCTTATGTATACATTAACTGGGGCTTTTTTTCTTCAGAAATGGTTAACACGAGAAGCACACTGATACCTCTAGATCGCTTAGACCGATTCGAGCGACTGATGGAAAGGGTTACTGAGACTCTACCTCGGAGTCAGGCCAATACCAGTCAGTCGATACAACAAGAGTAGCCTGTCAACATAGGTGGCTGACAAGAGAATGAGCGAGATCCGACGTTTCCATATGAATGGTTTCAAAAGATGAAGCTTCCATCTTTCGACGGTACCTAAGGAGCCACAGTAGTAGAGGAGTGGCTATTAGAGATGAATATGATTTTTTGTATCCTAACATTCACTGAGGTCCAAAAGGTGGCATATGCCACATACATGTTCAAGGGAGTTGAACACAAGTGGTGGCTTCTTGAGGAGGCCAAGGAACTAGAAATGGACTGGCAATGATTTACCATGGTCTTCAATGAGAAGTACTTTCCTCAGGAAATAAAGAACTGGAAGATCACCGAGTTCATAGTATTACAGTAGGGAGACATGACAGTGGATCAGTACGAGGCCACATTCACTGAGTTGGCCAAATTTGCCCCGAATGTCATAAATAGCAAAGATCTAAAGGCCCAAAAAATTAAGGAAGGGCTACGATGGACCATCAAGGATAGACTCAGGCCCCAACAGTTAACCACTTATAATAGGGTGGTGACTACTGCTAAGATCATTGAGAGGAGCAGCGAAGAGTTTGCTAAGAGACGAAGGCACTAGAGATCAGGGGGTAGTCAGAGTCAGAGGTAAGGGCCTTCATTTTTTAGGCAAGAGTCCACATTCACTAGACCCGGAACTGGATCCCGACCCACGGGGCCTAGTTAGAGGAGGCCGAGCTCCGACTAAGATGATTCAAGATGCTATGGAACGCCAAGAAAATGTTCTACAATGTTTATGTTTTACGTTTTGAGATATTAGGGTTGCATCAAGGTCGAAATTGGG
>CM018041.1:26062958-26080458 GCA_008638375.1 Nyssa sinensis | reverse complement strand
GTGGAATCTAGAAAAGATGAGCAAAATGGAGATTTATATGAGACCTTTTGTAGATGCGAGGTAAATATTCCACTTTTAGATGCTATTAAACAAGTACCTCGTTATGCTAAATTCCTGAAAGAACTGTGTACAATTAAGAGGAAACAAAAACTTAAAGGATGTGAGAATCTTAGAGTAGGGGAGAATGTTTCTGCAGTTATTCAAAGAAAATTCCCTGCGAAGTGCAAAGATCTAGGTATGTTTACTATCCATTGTACGATAGGTAACACTAGATTAGAGAAGGCCATGATAGATTTAGGAGCTTCTATTAATGTTATGCTATATTCTATATATGCTTCTTTGAAACTTGGACCTTTGAATAAAACTGGTGTTGTGATTCAATTGGCTGATAGATCTAATGCCGATCCTAAGGGTGTAGTTGAGGATGTTCTTATGCAAGTTAATGATTTGGTTTTCCCTATTGATTTCTATGTGCTTGATATGGAGAATGGTGATCAAACTGCTCATATTTTGTTAGGAAGAACATTCTTAAAGACATCCAAGACTAAGATAGATGTTCATAGTGGCACACTTACCATGAAATTTGATGGTGAAATTGTTAAGTTTAATATTTATGGTGCCATAAAATATCCGAATGATGACAATTCTGTAATACCCTGACCTGAGTTAGCATGTAAACTGAGGTAAGCCGGGTCGAGTAGCGTACTATCAGTTGTAACCCGAGATGTTAAAGCTCTATATTACTATATCATATGTACTATACGGTTTTGGAATATGAATAGTGTCAGTTATATAGTCAGTGCCGGGCAACGCCCGAGCAACCCAAAACTATGCCTCGTAATACGTGCATGCACGTATTTCTATGCATGCATATGTATACATATATGAGTAGCCCATTTAATATAAGTGTATGTACGTGTGATTAGAAACTAATATATATGTATATATATATATATGAGTATATATATGTATTTAAATATATATATATATATATAGTAGGGTATATATATACACATATGTATTATAATACAAGAAAAGGAAATAAAAGTAAAGGAAGAAAGCAGCATGCAAGCATTCATGCAGTGTGTGTGTGCTGAAGGGGGTTGGAATCGAGAGAGAGAGAGAGATTTAAGGCAGTTGTAATGTGTATATATATAGGGTGTGCGTGAGATAGAAAATAGGAGAGAAAGAAAGCAAAGTGAGAAACTGAGAAGTTTAAAAGATTCAGAAGGGTTCAGAAGTTAAACCAAGAAGGAAGAAGAAGAAGAGAAAAGAGCTGTACCACAAAAATCAAAAAATATAGGTGAGTTAGCTTTGGTTCTATTTTTGAAAGCTAAAGCATGATAGTTAGATTTAATTGTTGGGTCTTGTAGAACTTGAAACATAGAAAAGATTGCAAAAAGAATTAGAAGAAATGGTAAAAAATTGAAACAGGAAACTCTAGTTACAGGTTTTATACCAGTTTCAAATTTCTAGCATTTTATGTGTAAAACTTGACCTAAATAGTCTAGACTTAATCCAATGAAGTGCAGAAATTTAATGGAAAATGAAACGAATGGAAATAGTTGAAAAATTAGCATGAAAAGAGAAAATTTCAATTGGTCGGAGCCACGGTTCTTGGCCATTTCGTGAAGATCTAATACATTAAAATGAAAATAATCTTTTGAAATGGAATCTGCATGAAAAATGTAACACCCTGACCCAACTAAGAACTCATTGAATTATTAAATACAAATTAATGATCCAGACCTTAAATAACAAGGTCGATTTTGAACCTCAACATGTGAACTTTTAGTAAAAGTCCCAGGAAACCAGGACGACCGTACATCACTTTCATTGCAATCACCAACTTGTTTACGTTGATCCCATTGAGACTGTACACTTTCACTTTGATACAAGAAATTTAGAAATATAGATATGGTATGGTAGTTGATTGGTGACCAACCAATATATGTAAAAACGTTAAGTATGTATGTATAATATGGATATATATACTTGTAAGCAAAAATTTAAAATAAGACATAAAGGAAAGAAATCAGGTGGAGAGTGGGGGGGGGAAGCGGTGCTTACCTACGGTTGTAGGCACTGTTCTCTATGTTTTCCCATACGATATCAGGGGCATGAAATGATGAAAAACCTAAGGGGCAGCTGTGTGATAAGAGGGAGGTGGTAGCCATGTCATGTGGCCATGCAACCGAGGGATTCTCCATGCAAAACCAAAGGCCAATAAGTGGCAATGCCACTGCCTCAGGGTCGGTAGAGAAGGAGGACATAAAAAGGGGAAAATTAGGGAAGAGAGAGAGTGTGTAATGCGTATAAGAGAGAAAGGAAACTGAAGGGGAAAACAATTCTGGGAAAATAGCCAACAGGTAAATTCGTGAATTGAATTCATGTGAATTTCGTTCAAATTTAAAGCATGCAATAGTAGGATCTTATTGTGCTTAATTTAAGCCTTAAATTGCAAAAGAAATTATGGAGAATCGACTGAGAAAGTTAGAGTTACAGGTGAACAGAAAAATTCAAAATTCTGAAACAGGTCTGAATTGACCGTTGTTAAACCGATTTTGGTATATAAGAACCTAAACTAGACTATCCTAGGACCTTAAAAACCCTAGACTGTGACTCTAAAACATAAGGGAAGGACCCTTAAAGACGAGTTGCAGGTTTAAGTCGAGAAACCCAGTTTCAGTTGTAAACGTTTAAACCTAATTTAGTGAATGCGAATGGAATCCCCAAACCATGAGGGTTACACAAGACCAAGCCCCATTAAAAATAGTGACGAAATGAGGATTTATCATGGAGTTATAGGTTCGGCTATCAAGATGGTAACCGAACGATTTAGTTAAATCTAAAGCTCCGAGTGAATGCCAAAAGATTGGCCAACCTTCTAGGAACATGAACCAACCAAAAACAGAGAGAAACAGGGATTGAAAATACATGAAAATGAAAAGAATGAAACCCAAAAATTAGGGCAACAGTCGTGGATTGATGGGGAAGACAACGCTGAGTCGACTCGTCGTTTAAAACCGAGTTGGACGGTTGACTCAGACACGTGGCAGCATCTGGACATGCCACCGAATTAATTGGAATGGCGACGTTTTGATTATGTTTTAAAAACTTAAGAGATTAGGGCTGACGTCATGGTGACGTCAGCATTACGTGTTAAACTGGATTAAACCGGATTGGTTCAGTTATAACTGGACCGGTTCATTTAAAATGAAACTGAACCCATTGGTTCAGTTCAGAAATATGAGAAATTGCACCTTGACCCCTGAATAATTGGAAAATCTTACTGTGGCCCACCGAAATTAAATTAATATTAAAATAATATTATGTTAAATAAAAAATATTTCAAAAATGCCCCTAGCCCTAAATAGGGCAAACAAAGTCCAAATAAAGTAAACCAATAGTGTATTTTGACTATCTTGGACGTTTTGAACCCAATGGAAAGGTCCGTTTCAAGAAAAGGAACTTCAAAAAATAAAGACACGTAAAGGGGTAAAACGACCAAATTACCCCTGGTACCCCTAAAGCCAAATTGAAACCAGAGAAGGTCTAAATTGACTTTCTTTGACATTCCGGACTCAATGATGAGGTCCATATTATGAAACAAAGTACGGATAAATATGACACGACAATATATAAAGTAATGAAATCAAACCTCATGATTTAATGAAGCTACCAAAAGAGTATATATAAAAAGTATACACTCAAGACAGACAGAAATGGGAGTTTAATTACAATCTCAACATAAGTTAAGATCATCAATGAGTGGTATTGTAGTGACTATGAAGTTAACCCTGTGTTTGAAATGGAGATTTAACTCCATGGATTTGAATCATGTTTTAAGCATGTGAAGCACTTGAATATCAAATTCAGTTTTTCTCTCATCGTTCCTGGTTTAAAATATTCCGTTATGACATGCTTGGTGAATGTTTTTTGTCACGACCCGAAACCCACCCTCTGCGGATCTCGCATCGCGACCGCCACCCTCAGGCCCGGGGGCCCTTGGGCGAAGGCTGACATAAGCAGCGGTATCGAATAAATGTGCGACACACGTTTTGCGGAAGCGTGAAAACTTTTTCTTTTCTTTTCTTATTTTTAAATACGCACATCCGTCCGGTACTGCCGTTCCATACATAGCATACATGGTTACACATTCAGAGTACAACTAAAACTTAAAGACTTATAACATTAATACAATACATGTTCAGTTGCCTTGAGGGCTTAATACATATTCTTACATTGTCTACTAATACAAAATGTACTACTAGAGTTCATAGGTTTCTCAAGAGAAACTACTTAACATATCTTCCCAAAATCAGCAAATTCATCATCGTCATCCTCAAGTCAAGACTGCTGCTAATTACCTGAAAGGGGGGTCCGAACAAAGTCCGGGTAAGCTAATCTAAGCTTGTGAGAAATTCCAGTATTTGTCATGGGGTTTTCAATTAGTAGTGGTTTTTAGTACATAAGAGTTTGAAAAATAATCATCGCCAATTGTTCGTATACTTTGAATACAGAATATATGCATTCCTTAAAACATGTAGCTTTGAAACATTTAAAGTATTCAAGCTAAACTCATACTTCGTCAAATAGAGTATATAACTCAAAACATATGCATTTCATAAAACAGATAGCCTTGAAACATTTAAAGTATTCAAGCTATACTTATACTCATGAACTTTAAAACATGTAACATAACATGTATTTCTTAAATAGAGTATATAAAACTCAAAACATATGCACATTGAAAATGAGGGTAAAACCTGCTTCCATTTTTAAATCATTTGTCATCTTATCACTTCCATTAGTGGAATCCGTTTCGAACCGGACTCCCATCTTACTTATAAATGGAGATATCTCATTTGCTTGGGGGATTAGATCCTGCTACCGGGCATTTCACATGACAGGTCAATGAGTTACAATAAGAACCCAAAATACTGACTATGTGGTTTTTGACAGGTCAATGAGATCCGAAGAAACCCAAAATGCTGCCTATGTGCTTATGCACCATTATCTTATAAAACATTTATCATGTAACTTTTCTCATAGATACTTTTCATAACTTCGTAAAATCTTCGTATACTTGAAATAAGCAAATTCAGGATATTCAACAATAATTGCATTTTAACTAGACATGCTGAAAAGTATTTGAAGGAAAAACTGTTGTGGGAAAAACCCATCACTAAGCATGTCACAATAGAGTTATAAAACAGAACAATTTAAAAACTGAATCATGTAAATACTGAATTTGAAACTTCAAATACTTCATATCTTTGAACTTAAAACCTTTTTAAATCCATGGAGTTAAATCTCCAATTCAAACACAGGGTTACTCACCTTGGTCCTTTAGGGTTAGTGCTAATAATGCGCTTTCCCACTTTCTTTGTAGTTCCTAAGAACAATTCATAAACAACTCATCAACTTCACATTCATTGTAATATCATCTCGATATTCCTTAACTTATGCTTAAATCGTATTAGATCCTAAAACGATTTCATAATTTCATATGTACTTAACTTAACTCGTACTCTTAACCTATGACACAATTAATGTGTTAGGAATTGAATTTATTTCAATTTATACTCTTCTGGTAGCTCCATTAACTTTAATTTAAAGTTATTTATTTGACATGTTTACGTGTCGTGTCTTTTCGTATTTCATTCTTCGTACTTGCCTTAGTTTAATACTTCGGCAATATTTCAGTCCATAGTCATCTGACAGATGCTATTCATCAAATTTTATGTCTTTTTATTTTAGACACTTCTTTTGGTCGTATAGACTCTATTATTGAGTCCAGAGCGTCGAAGAAAGTTGGTTTAGGCTTTCTTAGAATTTAATTCAGACTTTTATATGTAAAAGGACAAAATGGTCATTTACCGTTTTACGTGTCATATTTTTTTGTACTTCGTTTCGTAATTTGGACTCCATTTTTGAGTCCGGGATGTCAAAGAAAGTTAATTTAAACCTTTCTTGGTTTTCATTTGGCTTTTGAGGTACTAGGGGTAATTTGGTCATTTTACCCCCTTACGTGTTTTATGTTCGGGACCTCATCTCGAGTCGTGGACCTCACCATTGGACTCAGAAGGTCCGAGATCGTAAGAATACACTAATAACTTGTTAATTTTAGGCAAAGGGTATTTTGGTCATTTACCCCTTTACGTGTCTTTATTTTTTGGGCCCCATCTCGTAAAACGGACCCTACCATTAGTCTCAGAATATCCAAAATAGTAAGGATACACTATTCATATATTTCATTTGGACTTCATTTGCTCTATTTATGACCCGAGGGTAAAATAAACATTTTTCTTATTTATTAAATAATTAAATTAATTATTTAATTATTTTTCAGGGGCTTAATTGCATAACATTTCCCTCAGTTAGGCCATAGTAGAGTTTCTTAAAACAGTTGGGGCCAATCCATAAATAGAGGAAGTCTTGGTTTATTTAATTTTAAATAAATCAGAAAACCAATTGGTTCGGTCCAAGTATAAGTGAACCGGTCCGGTTCAGTTGCAAACCAACCGGTTTAGCCGGTCTGCCACGTAATGCTGACGTCATGATGACGTCAGCCCTAATGGTTAAAATTTAAAAATTTTAAACCTCTAAACATCACCGTTTAATTGAACCCATAACCGGATTTGACCCGGACCCGTGACCGACCCGACCCGAACAGTGTCGCCTTCCCCATCGAAGCCGACACTGTTCACTCAAAACCCTAATTATTTTCAGTCGTTATTTCTTCAATTTCGTGGAGTTTTATTCACCAAATCTATACTGTTTTCATCATAGATTGTTCCTAGAACATAAACAATTACTTTGGCATTCGTTTTTGGCTTCAAATCGATCTCATGGGTTCGGGCAGAGGGTGGATAACCCAACCTGTAACTCCTTCGTATATGCTCGTTTTTGAGCCAAAATCATTGAGTTTTCTTCTGTCATGATCCATTTTCGATAAGGTTTCATTGTCACATCCCGAACCCCACCCTACGCGGATGTCGAGGACGTGAGGCCAGTCAGTCGCCACGCGACCAACCGAAGGCAATTTCTGAACTTTCCAGTGAATTGCACTCCGACTGTAGGGTCAGATGAAGCGGAATTTAAAACTTTTTTTTTTGTCAAGGGAATGCAACTCATGTATTCACCGTAAGGTTATGTATCACAGAGCCAGTCTAAAATCCAACAGCTAACAATTCTAACCTCAGAGCATATCTATAATCTGACATATAACAACAGAGCAGAACTATAATCTCTAGAGTACCGTTTAAATCCATGAGCCATGTCTATATCTAGTACATATCAGTCAAGTCAGTCGTATTACATCACTCACCTGATTAAACAGATTCAATCCTCAGTAATCCAGTCTCCACAGATCAGTGCCATCAGATCCAACAGATATCATTCCTGAAAAATGTTAGGGAATGGGGTGAGCTTCGAAAAGCCCAATGAGTAACACAGGTTCCCTGTCAAGGGTTTCAAAACCATTTCTTGTTTACAAGCACAAGGGTAGTTCAGTTGTTTCTGAAATAGCAGTTTTATAAATCTACTTTAAATGCAGTTTCAGTAGGATAAAACATGACTGAACTAAACGGAACAACAAATCAGAACAGACGAAACAGTGCATGATGCCAATATATCAACGAGAGTATAGGCAATTAATTCAAATATTAGAACAGATCAGTACTGGGCGGAACATAATAGGGCATAACAATAATATATCAGTTAGGCGCGTAATCAAGCCTACTTATGCCAGACCGCTCATAATCAGAATGGTACCCAGAGTCAGACACATCATAGCAGAACAAAATCAGATAGACCATAAAACGGAACAAGACAGACCGAACAAAACAATAGTAGGACGGGACAAAATCATGCCGCGTACAATACAGTATAAAAGTTTGCATTTAAAAACATGCATTCAGACAGTATAACTTTTAAAACCGTACAGTGCATCAAAATACAGTATCTATGCAGTAACTTATATACCAAGTCAAGAATTCGGACAGATCATAACGGAACTGGACCATATATCAATCAAGACAGACAGATTATTAACGGACGGTACATAACGGGATCAGACGGAACAAAACACAAGTTCAAGTCACAGTCATAATCAAGGACAGAGGCATAACAGGACGGATCATAATGGAACAAAGCAGAGCAATACATCAATCAGAACAAGACATATCGGAACTGAACATGGCGGATCAAAACGGTACAATATCAATCAGGTCAAGTCATATCGGAACTGAACATGACGGAACAAAACGAAACAATATCAATCAGGACAAGTCATATCAGAACTGAACATGACGGAACAAAACGGAACAATACATCTATCAGAACAAGACATATCGGAACTGAACATGACGGAACAAAACAAAACAATATCAATCAGGACAAGTCATATCGGAACTGAACATGACGGAACAAAATGAAACAATATCAATCAGGACAAGTCATATCGGAACTGAACATGATGAGACAAAATGGTACAATATCAATCAGGACAAGTCATATCAGAACTGAACATGACGAAACAAAATGGTACAATATCAATCAGGACAAGTCATATCGGAACTGAACATGACAGAACAAAACGAAACAATATCAATCAGGACAAGTCATATCGGAACTGAACATGACAGAACAAAACGAAACAATATCAATCAGGACAAGTCATATCGGAACTGAACATGACGGAACAAAACGAAACAATATCAATCAGGACAAGTCATATCGGAACTGAACATGACGGAACAAAATGGTACAATATCAATCAGGACAAGTCATATCGGAACTGAACATGTCAGAACAAAATGGAACAATACATCTATCAGAACAAGACATATCGGAACTGAACATGACGGAACAAAATGGTACAATATCAATCAGGACAAGACATATCGGAACTGAACATGTCGGAACAATATATCAATCAGAACAAGGCATATGCTACTTTAAATATATGCTTTTTAAACAGTATAACGTTCAAAACAGTACAGTGAATCAAAATACAGTAACTAAACGGTGTACTTATACACCAAGCCAGAAGTTCCAAGTTACTCACAAACTGTTACGGTTATCTCCTTGCACAAACAATCCGATAACCTCCAGATACGTCAGACATCTCCATGTATATCCTGAACAATAATCATCAATCATATACAGATCAGAACTCATCCATTCAGGTCTCATTTGTCATCTTAGGTATCTATCGGATCACCTAAGACAGCCTAGTAGCCTAGCGCCCTTTCACTGGGTCTCACACGAGGCTATTTCATTCTTTAATTAGGCTTAGCAGTCATCAGGATTATGATTTAAGTCATTTGGACTTCAGTCGTTATCAGTTAAGCACTTATTTGGCCTTAGGGGCAAAATGGTAATTTCACCATTGCTGTCCCGGACCCTATCGTGGTCCTCAAAATGTCCCATATATCTTATATGTGAATTTCCAAGTCCTTTGGACTTCGTTTGGTATCTGCTTTTGGTCATCAGGACACATTAGTCATTTCTCGTTTTACGCGTTAACTGTTCCGGAGTCTTATTTAGCCCTTCAGTGTTCATAATTATCCTTATGATAATTTATCAGATCAGTTTGACCTTTATCTTGCACTCACAGTGCTCAGGGGTATTTTGGTCATTTTACGTTTCGTAAGATTCTAACCCCGGTTCGTCATTTATTCAGGTATACAGTCTCACCAGTATTCGGGTTTCTATAGGTATCAGTTTCGTCCCAATCAGACTTCATTTGGGGCTTCGTACAGTATCAGGGGTAATTTGGTAATTTCACGTGTCATATTTTTTGGCACGTCAGTTCATAAAATGGACCTCACCGTTGAGTCCAGAACGCCCGACATAGTCAAAATAGACTGTCTTTTATTTTTATTTGGGTCTGGTGCTATCAGGGGCAGTACAGTAATTTGTCACTTACAGGTCTGTATTTTTCGGTACTGTATTTCCAAAATCGGACTGTACCATTGAGTCCGGAATGTTCAAAATAGTGAAAATGCACTATTTATTTAATTTATTTGGACTCCGTTTGACATATTTAATGTCCAGGGGTAAAATCGTAATTTTATCAATTTAATAAAATAATTAAATAATTATTTTATTATTTAATTAATTTAGCAGGGGCTTAAATGTATAATTTTCCCAAAATCTGGGCCATTGTGCAATATTCAGAACTGTTGGGGCAAATCCGTAATTTTCAGAAATCATTTGGGGGTTAAAACATAATTACATAAATTAGGGGTTCAAACCCCTTGGGTTTTAGGTTCAAGAACTGAACCGGTCCAAATACATTGTGAACCGACCGGTCTGTGACCCTCAGAAAACCGGAATTAAATATTCCAATTAACCTCAATTTGCCCCCCTATCCGTGTTCAGGATTAGCCCAATCCCAAATTTCAATTTTTAAAACCCGTAACCAAAAAGGCCAATTCTTAAAACATCAAACATCAAAACGGTGCAGTTTTATTAAAACAGTGGCACGGTCTTGAGGCGACACGTGTCCGAGTCAGCTCGGCTTGGCTCGGTCAACTCGGTCGAGTCAACTCCATCTTCCCCAACTTTTCTACGCACTGTTGCCCTAATACCAGTCCTGATTTTTCTCAATTTCGTGCCATTTCAAGCACATTTTTCAAAATGTTTTGATTCCAAAACATTTCTGGGAGTGATTCCAACAACATAGCATCATTTTCATGCTTCGAATCCACGGATTAAGCTCTGTATAGCCGATTATCGTACAGAGTTTCAGTTCGGTCGTGGGGCCTTATTTCTCAACCAAATCGCACAATTCTTGTCCTGTTGTGACCCTTAGAACAGGGGCTTCAATTCCCCATTTATAAATTTCAGTTTGCAAGCCTATCTCAGGTTTTGGGTTCCATGGCCGAAAACAATAGTGTCAAATTTGAGGGTCTTCCAGTGTGTTTTTGGGTCGCGTATCGTGATATTCAGAACCCTAGAAGTGTCTAGTTCATGTTCGGACCCTCAGTAATTGGTTTGGTTGAGGTCGATTCAGACCTGCAACCTCAAGGTCATTAATGGCGGATTTCTTTCAGTTTTGGGGTTTTAGCCCTATTCGACCCTCCCAATTAATTCAGAATAGCCCTAAGGTCTCACAGGAGTTTATATACAGTTTAAATGGATTAAAACTATCAGAACAGTATGTCAAATTTTAACAGAAAATTTTTCAGTTTAAAGAGGAGTATACCTTGGTTCAGGCCATTGTTCCTCCCTCCCATAGCTCAGTTCAGACCTTGGCACCTCAGGTATGCCCCAGTCCCAGTCGTGCAGCACACAGCTCCCTTAGTTCCTCCTCCTTTGGGCACCTCCATGGACACGCACTTTGTGTATATCTCTCTACCCACTTTCTCACTCTAACAGATCTCATGCACCAATTTCTGATTTCTCCCTCCTCCAATACACATATGGAGACTTGTAATGCAAATTTTTTCTCCTTCAATACATCTCCCAACCTCATGATAAATCTGCATGTATTTTGGTTGGAGGAGAGGTCATCATGGCTGAAGTAGGGTGATGATGAGCTAGGGAGCATAGGGGTGATGCAAGGGTGTGGTGTTGCATGGATGGCCATTGGCCAGTTTTGGTGGCAGATTAGGATAATTCAGTGTTATATACATTTCTGTTGTATATATGGACACAAAGATAATAGTAGCCCAGTTGGTAATTTTTGGATGAGGTTTCTTTTTACTCAAAGGTCAAGGGTTCAATTCCCTTGGCCTCCCATTTGGCCATTTTTTCCATATTTTCGGTTAAGGCCACATTTGGTTGCACAGTAATTCAATTTTCAATGTTTGCTACATAACTTTCATTCCGTAGCTCCTTTTTCGATGCGGTTTCTTCCGAGAGCTTCATAATTCAGTTCGCTTCAGTGTCAGAGGTTCCATGTCATTTATTAATCATTCGGGATTTTCGGGGTTAACTAATTCGGGTTCCGTTAGTGTTAAAACGGCATTATTTTACCGATTTAACCAGCAATTTGGGTTCGGGTATTATACCCTCTTTCTCCAGACATATTTAATTATTTCATCGGCCTATCATGATCGCCGGGATTATGATTAATTCCCTTTACTATTCTGTAAGCCGGTACTAATTAATAATTAGATAATTAATCATTAATTATATAGGGTTGGGGTGTTACATTCATTCCCCATTCTTTAAACCTAGTTTCGGTGTGAGTTCCACAGTTTGGTTTTTAAAACCAAAACCTGCAACCCGTGTTATGGAGGTCGTTTTTTTTTGATTTTTGGTCGCGGTCACACGTTTTTAAATTGCTCGTAGTGTCTAGTTTAGGTTTCTATATACCAAACAAAGTTTGGTTGCCATAGGTTCAGACCTGCTATAAGCAAGGTCCTCCCATGGCGGTTGCTTCTGGGTTTCATGGTTTTAGTCGTTTTCATAACCAATTTTCATGCTTGATACACGTCTAGACATATATTAAGCATCATATATACATAACATAACCTAAATCTCTTAACACATGCAAAATATTCTAGAGAGAGAATTTTAAAAGTTTTCGGTGGGTTCACCTTTCAGCACTATTTTCTCTTCCTTCTTGCTCTGAATCTTCCTTCTATCTCCTCAGTTCTTCTTCTTTTGGTTTCTTTCGTGAGAAAACAATATGCTTTGCATGTTTTGGTTTTTAAAGAAAAGATAGCCGACCTCTCTCTCTCTCTCCTCCAAATCTCTCTCTACAGTTCTCTCTCTCTTCTTTCTGATTTCGTAGCCCTACATAGCCCTCCCATCTCATAAATTTTACTTTTCCCTTTTCAGCTTTGCATTAAATTGTTGCAAGATATTTGTATACATATAATATAATACACACACTTACACATGAAGATACACACACTATATTGCCGACACACACTCACACACTGCACTGTTCACACCTTACATATATTTACTTATATATTTTTAATTTAATTATATACATACATGCATACATATTGGATCACATATATATATATATATATATTTATGCATACATGATACACCTTCCATGTTGCCATAAATATGTGTTAAAATATTTATTTAATTATAATTAAACTAATTATTTCATATAAATAATTAATTAAAATGTTTATTTAATTAATTATTCTCTTTGAGTGTAAATGTTTTTACACTAATTTTCTTTAATCTCGAAATACGTGTCATATGACCCGGTATCCCGGGTCGGGATATTACATTTTTATATTCAGTTCTTTTCATGGAAATATTTAGCATGTCCGATAGAAATGCAAATTTATTTCATTATTCTGAATTTGATCATTTCAAGCATTTGAAGTGTTATTGCAGAAATTATACATTCCATGTTTTAAATATTTATGAAAGGTATTTATTGAAGTATGTAATAAATGTTTTGAAAGATAAACTGTGCATAATCACAACATTTGATGTTGAAATCCTTCGGGATTCAACAGTGCCCGGTAGCAGGATCTAATCCCCCAGGCAAATGAGATCGGCAGTATTGGCAGTAAAACGGGAGTCTGGTTCGAAACAGATTCCACTTAATTAAAGAGAAAAGATGACAAACGCTTTTGAAAATAGAAGCAGGTTTTACCCCCATTTTCACTATGCATATTTATATGATTTGAAGTAACGCTTTTGGAAATGGAAGCAGGTTTTTACCCCCATTTTCATTATACATGTTTATATGTTTTGAAATGCATATATTCTATTCGAAGAAATGTGTCTTTAGCTTGAAAACTATAAATGTTTCTAAGCTATTATTTGAAGTCATGTTTTTAAAGATGGAAGCAGGTTTTACCCCCATTTTATTATGCATATTTAGAAATACTTATACTTCATTTGAAGAAATGTGTGTTTAGCTTGAATACTTTAAATGTTTCAAAGCTATCCTTATGAAGAATGCATATATTCTGTGTTCTGAAAGTACGAGCAATTGGTGGTGAGTATTTTATAAACTCTCAAGTGCTAAACCACTGCCAATTGAAACCCCATGACAAATGCAGAAATTACTCACAAGCTTAGATTAGCTTACCCGGACTTTGTTCGGACCCCCCTTTCAGGTGAATGACGGCAGTTTTGGCTTGAAGTTGATGATGTCGAATCTGGCATTTTGGGAAGATATGTTGGAGTAGACTTTTTTTTAGAACCATATGAACTCTAGTAGTACATTTTGTGTTAGTAGACGATATAAGAATATGTATTAAGCCCCTCAGGGCGGTGGACATGTAATGTTTAATAACTCTTTAAGTTTTTAGTTATGCTCTGAATGTGTAATCATGTATACCGCAATGTGAAGAGCGGCAGTACTGGACATGTGTGCGCATGATTTTAAAAAAGAATAAGAAAAGAAAAAGTTTTTCACGCTTCCGCAACCACAGGTCGCACCGCTGTCCGATACTGTTGCTTATGTGAGCCTTGCCTCAGGCCCTTGGGTCTGTAGGTGGCGGTCGCGATCCGAGATCCACACAGGGTGGGTTTCAGGTCGTGACAAAAAATGGAAGAAAACTACATTTAAAAAACATTAAAAATCAGTCAGAAATGGTCATCATCACCGGAGATGGCAACGGAACCCTACCGGACCCTCGCCTGAAGGTCGGGGGGGATAATGAATAGTGTATAGAAATGCGGCGTCGTTTGATAGTGTTTGGGGCAAATGCTATGTCGTTTGGTTTAAACAGTCTTTAAATTTAAAAGTAATTAGGACTAGTTTGGTTACAGTCTTAGGAAATCAGAGATTGAGTTGATTAGAGTATGGATATCCTATCCTCGGATGGGGCTCTTAGCCACTATTTGGCTTTAGAAAAATCAAGAAAAAATGCGCAAGGGCGCAGCCCTTGAGAATCGAACCCTAGACCCTATTGAAAGGAAGCCCAAGCCCAAACCCTTTTGACAGGCACGCCCGTGTGTCTTGTTGCGCCGAAATATATATATATATATTATATAATTATAATATTAAATTAATTAATTTAAAAATAGCAAAATAACTCGAAGTCCAAATTTAACAAGTGATTAGTGTATTTTGACTATCTCCAACATTCTGAGACTAATGGTGAGGTCCGTTTTACGAGATGGGGTCCCAAAAAATAAAAGACACGTAAAAGTGAAAAATGACCATTTTGCCATTTTTAGTACAGAAGCCTGAATTGAATTTCGTGAAAGCCTAAACTGACTTTATTCGATATTCTGAATTCAATAGTAGAGTCTATTTAAGTAAAAGAAATATAAATAGTAAAGAGACATAAAATTTGATGAATAACATTAGTTATATAGACATATAGACTGAGATGCGTTTTATGAATCATAGGAACGCCAAGAGAAAATGAGAAGGCGGTTTGACCTTCTAGACAAATACAAAAAGAGGTAAGTAAAATTTGCTATCTGCATGTGTTACATTCCAAGCCATGTCAATAGTTCTTGTACATATTGCTTATTGTATTCCATACTTACCAGTATTTATTTAGCCATATTGATATTGCCCTATCATGTTGGAAGCAGTTATTGATTTCTATATATATCTCAATCATGATTGTACACTTGTACATGGATTTATTTTTGTACACTTGTACCTAGGGCCGTGAGGGCCAGACAATTATATTCGAAGCAGTCTAGTAACTATAGTTCAGATAACTATCGTTACGTCAGAATGCCTAGAACCAGTTATGATTCCACTATACTCTTCGTGGAAGATAGCATGATCCTGATATATTATTAGTGCTGGATTTGTGCTCAATCATATCTCCATCTGATCCTATTTATGACCTTCAATTTCAGGTTCCGAGTGAAACATTTACTATGTTGCTATGTGAGGCATGGGACGTAGGGTCACATTGTATACAGAGTAGTATTCATATAGCCTAGTTTGGACCTGAATACGAGCTCAGAGGGAATTCTAGTTCCCATGAGTGCATCTCCCAAATTGATATCACTATCCTTTATTGTTGATATTCATAGCTTGATTATGTTATATTGTTATTGAATGATCATGAGATTTTACTGCTTTCATTGAGTGCTTACATTTCATACTTGATATAGCTCATGATTGTAGTAGTATGACATTGTTAGCAGAGCAGTTTCATTTCTTTATCATTTGACTTCTATCATTTGATATTGAGTTATATATTTATTGACTGGCTAACACTTATTTTATTTACACCTGTACACATGGCAGAGCAAAGAACTACTTATTGAGTTTTCATAACTCATCAGATACTACACAATATTTTGTAGGCACAGATGTCGAGGACAGACAATAGAGCTTGATAGCTAAAGGTGGACATTACTTTTGAAGTTGCAAGTGTAATACTTAGTACAGACAGTCTTGTAGCTCTCCCATGTTATCCACGTCTTGGGGATGAACAGTTGTATTAAGAAATTTTGTATTCCGCATTTTGAGAACCTTATATATATCACATGCAGCTTTTATTTATTTATTTATTATTTAAGTCTTCCGCTATTTAGTTGTTGCATGTTAGTAGCACTGATTGTGTAGCAAGTTGAGATCAGGTCCTGGTTCGGCACCTAGAGTCGGGCCAGGGCACTCGCGATTCGAGATCTGCACAGGGTGGGTCTTGGGTCGTGACAAATTCTGTTTATTCTATGGATGTGATTGATTCTTTAGCATAGGAAGTTTTTGAACTTGATGGAAAAGATGGATTGAAAGTTTTCATTAGTAAGTATCTTGAGAAACAGAATGAGGAGTTAGCCTTGATTACTAATTTGTAGGAAACTGTTGCAGCATTGAATGATTTTTTGAAGTTACAACAGTTAGGTAACGTTCCTTATGTTGTGTTACCAGTTTCTAACGAGAGGCTTTTACCCTCTGTTTTGCGGGCCCCCATTCCAGATTTGAAGCCTCTCCCCAGTCACCTCAAGTACGTGTTCCTTGGAGACGGAGGAACGTTACCATTGATCATCTCTAGTAAACTTAGTGCATCGTAAGAAGAAAAGCTTGTGTAGGTCCTTAAGGAGCATAAGATGGCTATTGGCTAAAAAATTACGGATATTAAAGAAACTAGCCCGTCTACATGCATACATCGTATTTTACTTAAAGAGGGAGCAAAACCTTCCCGTCAACCGCAAAGAAGATTGAACCCGCCCATGATGGATGAAAGTGGAGAACACAGGAAGTTGCAACAACAAGAGTTAGAGGAAATTCGCAATGATGCCTATGAGAGTGCAAGGATTTACAAGAAAAATACGAAGGCTTTTTATGATAAGATAATCTCTAAGAAGGAGTTTAAAGTTGGTCAAAAAGTCCTTCTATACCATTCACGACTTCGTTTGTTTCCAGGTAAGTTGCGTTCTCGTTGGATTGGACATTTTGTCGTTACTAATGTTTTTCCTCATGGTGTAGTTGAAATTCAAAGTTTAGCAACTTCCAAAGTGTTCAAGGTGAATGGCCATAGACTTAAGCCTTTCTATGAAGGTTTCCAAGTAGAGAATGTGCCCACATTGGATCTTGAGGATCCGATTTATACTGATTAAAGAAGAAGCATTGAGTCGA